>CM057251.1:24807855-25360355 GCA_029931835.1 Etheostoma nigrum
ACTGTGCACACTAGGGCTGTAATCTCCCAGTTGACTAGTAGATTTATTGGTCGTAAAATTCTGGCTCGACCAAAATTCTGATTGGTTGATGTTTTGCAGTGTTATTTCATCAGGTGGAAGCATAGACTGTTACAGTCTATGGGTGGAAAGCACTAATTGCTAATGGGGGTGTTTTCAGAGTACCACTGTTTCACAGGTAACAGTCTGTCTTCAGAAAATCCCCCTTGTTTTCACTTTTTTTGGATTAGCCCAGCCCACTGGGGACAGATTGAAGATAGAACTAGAACCCAACCGCAGAACCGCAGAACCCAAACGGTAGCGTCCCCCAGACCCCCCAAACCACTCTGGATGTTAAGCCTCTATCATCCAAACGCAAAAATAATATCACAGAAGAAATTGTCGACTTTATTGCTCAGGATATGAGGCCCATTGCTGTTATGGAGGGCTGAGGTTTTAAGAACTTGTTATAACCGCACAATGTGAGGGACTCAAAGAGAAAGTTTCAGAGTTAATGCAACACAGCAAGGCACTGAGCTTGACCACGGATATGTTTAAATATACCGTATACATTAAAGTGGACGTGCCCTTTGTGTTCAATAGTAAAAGCTCTAAATTAATAGTGTATTCGTGTCTCAGCCGCGAAGCCGAGCTCCTATGCGAGGACATGCACAGAGCGCTGATGCAGCGCTGTCAGAGCCGACAGACGAGTCTCATTTCAGTTTTTATCCCCGTTTTTTTTAATGCAGCTCCACACCTCATGCATCCACAGTTTTTGTTCTACGTTAACTTTATTGCACTTCTCCCATACAACATCAATATCACTTGGTTATTAGGGCCCGAGCACCGATAATGTCGGCAAAGGCCTTCTTGAAACTGAAGGAATTATTATTATTACTACAACTAATGAATTGCCTTTTAGAGGGTCTAAACATGCTCACAAGCTCACGAATATTTCCACATGCAACAAAAATAGCTCTATGGCGCCCCCTACAAAACGTCAGAAAAACGGAGCCCCAACAGTACGTATCACGTAGAACTAACCAAGCGAAGCACCCATATGTATCATGCTAAGATGTACAAAAACGCCTCTTGGAGCACCACCCTAAACTCAATGGGGAGTCCGCCATTTTGAATTGATTGTGCATAATTAGCAAATTTCCATGCATTGTACTTTAATGAACTACTCCTAGAGATTTCATCTGACCAACTTCAAATTTGGTCCGTGCCATCTTAAGACCTTAAAGATTCAAAGTTATTAAACGTTTGACTTTTTGCTGCAGGGCCTGGCTTTGGCGGCCATTTTGTGTGTTTTGCCATCAGAACAATGGAGCACAATGGAGCAATGGAGAACCACGGAGGAAACCAACTCAGACGCACCGCCAAGCGAAACAGCGTCCCGCCAGTAACCCCAACGCAAACAGAGGTGCGAGGGCCCGTCCAATGCTGCTTGCAGCTTCAATAGTTTAAGTATGTATTGTACAGTAATTACTATGAGATTAAAAGCCTAGACATTTGAAGGTTAACTTCAAAATAAAGGATATTTATTGGCCTTTTAACTTGGATCACTATCACAAACTTTGAGCCTGTTTACTAGGGGGATAATAAGAGTAAATTACCCTTTGTTGCTACCTCATGTGGCAGACATAGTGGCTACTGATTAAGTTTGTCTTGGAGAAGTGTGACTGTAGATTGGCATGTTTTTGGTCCAGCTATTTCAGAGCTATTCCTTCTCTTTGTGTCACAGTTATTTCACCTTCGGGTTTGTTGGAAAGGGTATTATTGCTACCTTTTGGCCTTACCTAAATATTGCAAGGGTCAAGGCTGGGATACCTTTCAGTAGTGTATTCTCCTAAGGGCTTTCTAAAGCAGTTAGCTTCTTTGTTGCTTTCTTCACTCAATTGGTACCCAACCTGTCCCAAACTGGCCCAAAGTACATCACAATGAAAGAAGGCAAGCTGAGTTAACTTGCCAATAAATGTGTGTCGTTGGAAATCAACAGAGATAATTATTTTCAAAAAACAATAAGCATTAGGTGGGGATCTAAGCAGCATGGTATGGATTAGGGAGAAATGTGTGTGTTGTAGACTGCAAATTGACACACAAAACCAAAACCCAGGAGTAGTAAAAAGCAGACAGAGAGGAAGAGAAATGGTTCGGGTTGTAAACAAACTGTGGGAGCTACTGTAGCATGGCTTGTGGTCTAATAACAGCATTCCACAACACTGTAAATTATACAGCTTCTAATCAAACACTTTACTGTCATTAATCTGTCACTGTCATTCCCTCACTACACCCCTCCCCTGCTGCTGTTATTTTGCCATGCAGTTAAAAAATAACAAAAAACATTTTGTGTGGCACAGTTCCATCAGACGGACATCAGGCATAACAGAAGTGTCTGCATTAAACTAATGACACTTAATGACTGCACACTAATGAAAAGACGATGCAGGCAGAGAGGGTGGGGTGTTTCTAGGCTCCAAGGAAGCGAGCCAGGCTTTGGAGCCAATTTGACATGGCGGCCAAACAGAATTACGACTTTATGTCCATCCCACGACGCCATGTGGCCCAAAAAGACTTTTTCCCCCCATGGACTTACATGGTGATTGAGACGATAGTTGCCTTTTAACTTCTTGTTTGCTGTAATAAGGTTTTGAGAATATGTACATTTATGAAACAACTCAGGACTGAGGCTAATGACAGGAAATATCTTAAAACGAAAACAAATCTGCATTATTTGGTGGTCAAACCAAAGCTCATATCTGAAAAGGTAACAGAGAAAAATGAAGACAAAAAATGTGCAACTGCTAATATCCAAGATATGTAAAGCCAGAGAATTGTCTACCTCTGCTTAATCCATAAGCCACAATGCCAGGAGAGGGGCATGTGCCAGAGCCCGAGGAGCAAGGACAAAATTAAAAACTCAAATCCCTTAGCCTGGCACCTTAGCGTGCTGTAAATGATTTGTGGGATTTAGATAAATGACAAAGATACAGCATGCAACAGAGTGCTTGGGCTGCAGCCTGTCAGCAGGTCCAAAAGTAGGGCTGCAACTAACAATTATTGTCTTTATCCATAATCCGTCCATTTCTTTGGACTCTATAAGTTGTTTGGTCTTAAGCAGAGATCTTCAACAGGGGGGTCCGGGAGCCCAAGGGGGTCCTCAGAGTTACAGCAGGGTAGGCCACCAAATTATATTTCTATTTTAATTTTTTGAAAGATTTTTTTCAAAAATAGAAAATGGTGAAAAATGTGGATCAGTGTTGGACATTAGTAGCACTAACAGAAGTGTCCACTTTAAAAATAACGACCCTCAATGACTTCAGACTCCCAAAAATACGATGCATGATGTTCTCAAATGTCTTATTTTGTCCACAACTTAAAAAAGAGGACAAAAACTACGAAATATTCACATTTAAGAAGCTGGAATCATAGAATATTGATGTTTTTTCTTAAAAAATGACTCACACCGATTAATCAATTATCAAAATAGTTTGCCATTCAACATAGGAAATAAGTGGATTTGAGACAGCCAATCTGGAGAGTTTTGGTGGTTTACAGCATAGTAGTAACTATAAATTGGCAAACAAAGATGGTTTTGTTCCCTCAAGTTTAAGGATTCATTATTTTTCAGATAATACCAAAACGAACATGAACACAAGTACAATATCGACTAAACAAGAAAATGCTCATGTCATGAAATCACTCCTTAAGGCTTTGTATTTTCCCACAGTGAGATCAATGTTATAATAAAAAAAGAAGAGATTTGGCAGCTATGGGAAAGGCATTGCATTTACTCATAATCCATGTCAGCAGTGAGGGATGCAAACACAGATGAGCAGCTAACTACAAAGTCTGTTAAATCCAGCACTGTTGACTCCTGGTCATCTGTACTTCAACACGAGAGCCTAAAACCACAGTTTAACGGCGCACTCTGTCCCATCGGGGAAAGGCTTCCAATTATTCGCCTCAAAGATGTTGCAGCATGTGAGTGATTCATCCCTGTGAGTAGATCCACTGTAAAGAAAATGAATAAAAAATAAGAACTCTGCAACTCTTCACCGCTGAGAAAAAAAATCCAGGAATTGTGCCCTTTATCCTCACAGACAACTGGTCTCATCCTCGTGGGTTTCTTTTTAGGGTGGTGGGGGAGACAGATCCTGAATGGGGGAGAGAGTGGGGGGTGGGGGTGTGTTCCCAGTAATGGCCCTGATGTGAATAATTCAAAATGAGCCGTGGAAAACACACAGGGATGAACATGTGCTGCTGCTGAAGAAAGCACTATAGAGGAGTGATTGAGAACAAGAGCCAACAGCACCTAAATCCCCACGGTGATCGTAAAAGACAGAGAGAGAGAGAGAGAGAGAGAGCGAGAGAGACGCAGGAGAGGGAGAGTGTGTATGTGTGTGTCTGTCTTTGTGTGTCGATAAAGAGGAGGAGATGGAGCGAAAGAAAAGATAGTGTTATTGAGTAACTGAAAGTCAAAGTAGTGCACACACACCTGCCATCCTGAGCGTTGATAAATAATTGACAGTCTCCTTCAAACGCTGCCTCCTGTTGCGTGCGTACCTCTCTATAAATAGCTCCAATGATACAGACGATGGAAGGTTTCCCCCCCCGGCCCATTATTCCCCATGAGCCATCACTCCTGGGTGGAGGGTATTTATCTGAGCATGCAAAGTGCCCAGACATCTGTGCATGGACTCAAACTGACCTCAGGGTTGTAACTGAGAGACTGCAGTGACTGCAGTGTTAGCCTGGATCAGGGACAGATCATTTCCAGGATAATGGCCCGTCGGATGTTTCGCTGTCTGTGTGTTGGAGCTCTCATAACAACAACAACAACAACAACAACAACAACAACCTTTGAGCTAGCGAGCTACACACTGAAAATGGCAGGTTTTGAAGAAACTTTTAATCGTGCAAAAAAGGCCGGCCTGCTTGGTTCTTTCGGGGTAAGATTGTAAAGATTTACAAAGAATATGTTTACGGAATTTCCTCTCTGGGAGCGATTGGTGGGAATGCTGCGGACAAAGTACACACGGCAAGACACATTTGAAACATGAATCCAGCTAATTTAAATAGCTCAGGTTACAGTTAACCTCATTCAATATTGTATGTACACCCCCGTGTGACGTTTTATTTTGCGGGGTACAAATGTTCCACCAATACAAGTTCCTTCCAGAGACCGTTTTGCAGAGTCACCTTAGCACCGCCCAAGATGATTGTGATTGGTTTAAAGAAATGCAAACAACCCAGAGTGTTTTTATATGCATCTGAGGTGGAGCCGGACCGTTTAGTGCGTTCCAGTTACCTTGGAACTCGGAAGCTGAAGTTGGTAATGACGTCCCACCCGAGTTGAAGGCGTTCCATTTACAAGGTTAATTTACAGTTGGCTAATAACGCATTTAGCTTTTCTTGTTCATACAAACCCCGTAGCAACATGTCCACAGATAGAAGACAGACAGCACTGTGTGACAGAAATAAGACAGAAGTGCTAATAAACTGTATGTAACAGCAACTTTCACTACTGTTGATACAGGGGGCAGCCATGTTGGAATTTGAACTTGAGTTACTGCGAGTTCTGAGCTCGGAAAATCCGAGGTCAGGGCGCGCGTTTCTGACCTCGAAATTAAGTAATGGTACGGACTATTACTATTACCCAACCGATAATATCGGCCCGCCGATAATATCGGTACCGGCATTTATAATGGCCGATTTTAAAAAATAATAAATAAAAAAATAATAAATATTCACTCATCAGAATAATTTATGACAAATAAATGATTCTGATAAATAAACATTTTAAAAAAAATATTTAAAAAAGGACCGTCACCGTGTTATGAGCGTTGGCGTTGCATAGTCTGTCCACCAGAGGACGCTCTACAACGTCCCTGTTAGTGATGGCGTTGCATAGTCTGTCCACCCGAGGACGCTCTACAACGTCCCTGTTAGTGATGGTGTTGCATAGTCTGTCCACTAGAGGACGCTCTACAACGTCCCTGTTAGTGATGGCGTTGCATAGTCTGTCCACCAGAGGACGCTCTACAACGTCCCTGTTAGTGATGGTGTTGCATAGTCTGTCCACCAGAGGACGCTCTACAACGTCCCTGTTGGTGATGGCGTTGCATAGTCTGTCCACCAGAGGACGCTCTACAACGTCCCTGTTAGTGATGGCGTTGCATAGTCTGTCCACCAGAGGACGCTCTACAACGTCCCTGTTGGTGATGGCGTTGCATAGTCTGTCCACCAGAGGACGCTCTACAACGTCCCTGTTAGTGATGCCGTTGCATAGTCTGTCCACCAGAGGACGCTCTACAACGTCCCTGTTGGCAACACTGATTATTTTTTTAGTTAATGTGTTTTGGTTCAAAGGACTTTAAGTTTCATATCTAAAGTTTGTATTTTCATACATTTTATTTATCCGAACTTTAATATATTTTGATGTTCCTCTGTTTTGTGACAATAAAAAAAATTATCATATTATTTTCAGTGAGAACTCTCATATCTAATGTAAGGGAAATCTGTTTGTTTTGTAACACGTTTCTGGATTATTTTTTTTTTAAATATACATCGGCCGATATATCTGCATATCGGATTTTTAAATAACCAAATATTCGTGTCAGTCTTAAAAATCCTTTGTTGGTCGGGCTCTACTCCACAGCCCTGTGGAGGATGATGTAGGTTGTTTAGTCTTACCCTCTAAAACCAACCATAGCGTTTCATAAATTAGCATCCCTTGTGTCAGGAAATACGACCTGCGAGCAGAATGATAACGGGTGCAGCCAGACCATTCTCCAGCGCTGACTCAGGTCTTGCTACGCAACATTACCATGAGATTACATTACAATTTTTGGTTTATATTGACATGTCTCGACAGCGATGGGGTGTATTTCCATAAGACTTGGTACAGATAATTTTACAATTTGGGATACAGTGTCTTGCTCAAAGACACTTGTGGTAAGTGAGGAATTAATTTACCAATCTGCTCTACCAGCTTGGGACGCCGCTGTCTTTACGGATTGATTTTAATAATTTCTTCCTTCTGGTTTCACAATCAACATGCTGCTCTGTTTAAATCTACTTGGCATCTTTCCTTAGAACACTCCTGCAGAACCAACTGCAAACGTGTAAACCCAAAACAATAAAATCTGCTTCTTCTTACTTCTTTAAAAAGATGAGGATGATCAATAGCATCCCAACAACACATCATGGAAATGTTAACTATGACTTCAAAATCATGAGACAGAAGTGCCAGTCGAAAATGAACATCAAGTATGACGGTTCTACACTGGTAGCCGTGGTATCCTGTTTATCATGTTAGGCCAGTCACAAAGGCTGCTCATTGAATCCCACTCTTAAGAGATGGAAGCAGTAAGTCATTGTGGAGGCAGCGTGTATGCTCTGCAAGAACCTAATGACATGAATTTCAACAAGAAATGAAGGAGACAAAAGGGGGCGGGGGGGAGACAAAAAAAGCTGTGATGGATCAGACAGACAATGGTTACAGGAACAAAGACAAGAGGAAGAAAAGATGAGGAGCTGGTCAGGTGGAAGGCTCTTCTTGTGGCCTAAAATGTCGTCAACACACTTTCTGACTGACAGCGTGGAGCGGTGTCGAACGCTAACGCATTGAGAACATTGAAAAGTATTTTTGTTTTCCGTGTGACGTGAATAAGTCACATTTTAAAAGCAGCACATGAGCCGAGGGTTGTGAGCGATGAATGAATATGCCGTTGATTTGACCCAAAGCCTTTTGCTAACCACCCAAATAATCTGACCTAAGACAGTCATAAATGAAGACAGTGGCTTAGAGTCTGAGTATGTGGAAACATTACAGCTCCACAGTGTACCTCAGTGACGCTGACTGCCCTTGTTCCAACTTTCTAACATTGAACTCTGCACCATAGGCTAACTCCACTGTCATTCCTTTGTAAATTCTTATTTTTGTATTTTTTGCACCTTTGACTTACACTTGACTGGACTGTGGTACTAATGTAATCATCCCTGTATATAAGAAACGATAAAGACCACGTTATGTTTGTTGTATGCATCTGTTTTATACAATAACATTTTTGCATAAGTGCAGTGAATATATGTGTGTATCTAGGTCTGTGTGTGTGGATGTATGCGTATAGGTAGCCATGCACATACTTAGACTTGGCTTACTTTTATACATGCTTCATTGTCCCTTTTTATTTTATTTTAATATTTACTATTTTTATTTTTTATGGTTTATATACATTTGACCTATACACAAAATCACAATTGCCCTGAAAATTGTTGTTCTTGAAAAAATGCTAATAAAGAGTTTAAAAAAAAAAAAGAGCAATCAGAGATTACACTGATTTGAACTTTTCCTGCACTTTGAGTTCGGTTTGAAACGTGATGAAAGACAACAGCTTAGAAAACGAGGACTGATGTTACATCTTGTTAACAATGAACATTTAGAGGGCGGCCTGTAGCTCACCCAGTGAGAGCGTGCTCATGTTGGCTGAGTCCTGCAGTGGCCCAGGTTCGAGTCTGACCTGCGGCCCTTTGCTACGTCTTAGCCCCAACAGCACCTGAACTGGAAGAAAAGGAGGGGCTACTGTATGTTAGGCAGGTAGGTTTTGGTCTTAAGGAAAAAGACGGAGCCATGAAGACACAAACATGTCTCTCCTGATTGAAATGTTCTTTGCAATCATTCCTCGAAAGAACCAAGCAGGCTGGCCTTGTTGCACTCTAATATTAACATCTAACATCTAATATTTCTTAAAACTTGCCACTTTCAGCGTGTAGTTTTCTAGCTCAAAGTTTGTTGTTCCCCACAACAAACAGAGTTTGAGAAGGTGTGGGACACCTAATGTCAGACAATGATCCAGACTGGGATATGAGCAACAATCAGGCCATGGTAACATCAACATTACACTTTTGTTTCAGTTGGGGATGATATGAGCTTCATATTAATAAGGTATAACAAACATTGGAGCCCAGTGGGTCGAGTGGAGCCTGCAACATAACACTGTTGAATCGTTAAAATCTAAGAAAACTTGGGAGAACTATAATTGAAAACTATTGTACCGATGGCATTACTGGTGAATGCGACTTTGTGAGCTGTCTCTTTAGAAGATGTGTCCAGCCTTTAAGAGAGCAGCAGGAGAAGCTGAGGGGGAAATTAATTCTAATGAAGGCGCGCCGGCCTCCCGAGATGATGAGGTTTATTATTACCCTCCTGCTTCTGTGGCGACGCAGATGAGGATAGGAACACTACACACATCAATCAACAGACACACACACACACACACACACACACGACAGGAGCCTCTGGTACCTGCCACAGAGGTCGAGTTTAATGGCCATTGCAAACAGAAATATATACAGTGAAAGCATTAATAAGGCTTAAAGGAGTAATATTGAAGAACTACAAACTTTTCTGTTTGTATTTAATTAAAGTTCTTTTTCCAAACTGACATTTCTTGGTGAGGCCAGATTGAATTATTTTTTTTTAAATCCATAAATCCTCACAGGCAGATTTAATTTAACTCAAAATAACACATTAAAACTGCACTTGGCGTGAAAGGCATGCCTCCTTGCTTAAATCATTTCTATCAACAACTGTTTAAATCATTGCAGTCAGCCTGGTTTCAGGCAATGGATCGACACATACTGTGGAAAGCCTCCACTCAGCATATCTGTATCCCTTACATTGTTGGGAGTTGGTGCTGCCTGCCAATCAACCCCAGCAGGGTTGGGGATGATTGGTGTGCGAGGGAATTTCTTTATATTAAACAACAAATCAGTCTGTTGATTTAACCACATACAGTATTTCTCTGGAAAACGAGATGAAGAGCTTGAAGGCACGTTTGAAGACAAATCTATAAGAGTTCAAACAACTGTGTGCTGCCAATGTTAACTTTTAACTGCCGACTGTTTAACTTATTAAGTAATTAGACCCACGTAGCCTCTCTGAGAAGTCAACATCCCCCCGAAAGCAAAAAGTAATTTGGTTTCCTTTTATTTCAAAAGCTCTCCACAACTTAATGAGAACATGTTTTCTGGGCTGGGCTCCCTGCAGAGCATGAGTGCAGTTTAAAGAAATGTCCTTCCACTGCTCCAGACAACACAATGCATCACCGCTGGTTTTAAACCACACTTAGTTTAAGTGATATAGATAGTTGCAGCTTAATTGTGTCTGAGTCACAGTGAGCAACCCCAAGCAAACAAAACCAGTGCTTTCCTTTTTAGGAAGCAAGCATGGCCTCGAAAACAACCTCCATGCCAGATAAGAGACACTGACACTGACTAATAAAATATAGAACATGGACATATTTTATACGGGGTACATGCCACAAGAGAATCAAGCCGGTTTTGGGCCCAATTGCCCCCGAATCCCTCATCCAGACAAAGCCCCGATTGATGGTTCTAAAGATAATCTTGCTAGATTTTACTGTTGTGTGAGGTTTTGTTACAGTGTTCTTTGCATCCCTCGATCTGCTTGGGAAGTCCATTCTGGCTGCACCGATTTCAAATCGCAAATTATATAAAAAGGTTCAATATTTACGTTCTGATATCCTGTTGTACTGTATGTGGGGAACACGGACGACAGCCAAGGACACAGTCTAGTCTCGTTTTACCCGGGCCAGGCTTCCGTGGGAGAGCAGTGCTCATACGGAGCTCATAGCACTGATTGGTTGATCACAAAATAAGGAGGGGGAGGGAAAGAGAGAGAGAGGGTGGTAGGAAACGGAGATCGCCTACAGCGCTAATGGCTACAGTGCAAACAGACACTCACGGGGGCAACCTGGCTTCCCTGGGTGACAGCGGTGGTAAAAATGTAATATAATGATGCAATGTTGGCTGGTGACCTCCACACTAGAGCCCGACCCATATATCGGCGGGCCAATATTATCAGCCGATATTAGGCATTTCCCAACATATTTTCCCGGCATTTATAATGGCCAATTTAAATATATATATATTTTCATTCATCACAAGCATTTAGAAATGACAAATATATGATAGTATAGTTTTTAGTTCTGATAAATGAATATTTAAAAAATAAAAACAGACGGTCATTTTATGAGTGATGGCGTTGCATAGTCTGTCCACCAGAGGACGCTCTACAACGTCCCTGTTAGTGATGGTGTTGCATAGTCTGTCCACCAGAGGACGCTCTACAACGTCCCTGTTAGTGATGGTGTTGCATAGTCTGTCCACCAGAGGACGCTCTACAACGTCCCTGTTAGTGATGGCGTTGCATAGTCTGTCCACCAGAGGACGCTCTACAACGTCCCTGTTAGTGATGGCGTTGCATAGTCTGTCCACCAGAGGACGCTCTACAACGTCCCTGTTAGTGATGATGTTGCATAGTCTGTCCACCAGAGGACGCTCTACAACGTCCCTGTTGGTAACACTGATTATTTTTGTTAATGTGTTATTGTTCAAAGGACTTAAAGTTTTGTATCTTAAGTTTGTATTTTTATACTTTTTATTTATCGGAACTTTAATATATTTTGATGTTCCTGTGATCTGTTTTGACAACAAAACAAATTATTATCATATTATTTTAGTAAGAATTCAAATAACTACAAATAACTAATGTTAGGGAAACCTGTTTTGTAACGTTTCTGGATTTAAAAAAAAAAAAAGTATATCGGCCGATATCTGCATATCAGATTTTTAAATAACCAAATTTTCTACTCCATACGAGCACCGATCTCCTGCAGATGCCCGACCAGTGCAGTAGATGATGGCAGTTTAGACTTTAGCTTTTTGAAGCTTGCCGCCTACTGTAGCTGCAATACGTACTTTGTACAATGGGGCGCGAGGTAGTGGATTGCAATATATGATCTCAACGCTAGATGGGAGAAATTCCCACACATTGGACCTGTACGGACATCACTTTAACAAACATGTTCTCACATCCAATTCTCACATTCTCTCATGTAAAAACTGTAGAACTACTTTTGCGATCAAGTGAGGATTCTCATTTTGGCCCAATAAAGATTTCATTGCAAATGACAGAAGTCTGACCACTGGGGTTGAGCGGTACTACGGGTCTTAAAAATAGATATCAGTCATTAAAAAAAATGCAATGCACTTATATAAGAGACAAGGGTTAAATATTAAATATAATTTATTTAATGCCTAAAAATACCTATGCATGGTTGTCATCATGTGACAGTGTGTGTGTGTGTGTGTGTGTGTGTGTGTGTGTGTGTGTGGGGGTGACCTGGTCTGGAAGAAGAACCCAACTTATGTAATTTTGCAGCATTTGGGGTTCCTCCCTCAAGGGAAGGGAGAGGTGTTTCAGTATTAGTGTTTGGTATTCAGTTTCTGAACGCTGTCGGCACTAGTCGACAGTTTGGTGACGCCGTCGGAGCCATAGTTTTTTAATTAGTCACAGTAATACCGTGTACCGGTGTAAAATAGGGAGGAGGTTTGTCGGTATCAAGATTTGGATACCGACCAACTCCACTGACAACCACTGATAGCAAATCTTCCTTTCTGCACGATATATTATTTTTCAATTTCCCCTTGTGGGATAAATAAAGTAGACATTATTATTCTTTTACACTGTAGCAAAACATGCTTAACAGTCCCACATTTGGATGTTTTCCTATTATGTGTAAGGACTGATTAAACCCATAGCAGCACGGTTCTTCAGTCGTTGCCATCTTTGTATACTCTAAAGTCACGTTTGGTTGCGCAATATTTCCTGTTTTGTAATATCAACAATTGGCTATTTGTGAATGAGATTTGTTTGTGGTGTGCTGTTGTGGAACCGCACACACACTTTTGTGATGAGTCTGTCCCATTTTCAACATCTGATAAGATTTTTTAAATCTTTTAGTGTGGGCCAGGCATTAGACTCATATATACAGACAACTCTCATCTTAGCATCAGTTGGGGGCTTAAGGCTCTTAGCCAATCAACGCTGATCTGGGTCGGAGGTGAGAGAGGTCCTCAAACACAGAGTAGTCATATTTGGACCCTTCCTTTCAAGCTGCTTTTCCAGCTGGGTGGCTCTGAGCCACAGGAAGCCATTTCAGCTTGGCAGGGCAGACAGAATCAAAAGGCAGAGCGAAGAGGAAACACACACACACACACACACACACACACACACACACACACACACACACACACACACAAGAAAACACATAAGAATCACAACAGAACTGTTCACATCCAGCCAGTGGGTTTAGAGGTGCATTTCTGGGCATGCACGTAGTCAATCAACAATCAATCGTTTTTCACATCAAAATCATGATTCTTTTCTTTATTTTTTACATAATATATAAATGTTTTTGTAAATTGTTAAATCTAATTGTTTCTATGGAGATTGCCACCTACTAAAAGCCCCTTGAGGGTTTTTTGGCAATTTCTTTTTTGTTTTGTGAAAATAAAATAAATCAAATCAAATTTGAAAGGATGCGATAAGCTGATTGTGAAGACAGTGATTCATCCAATGTGGATATTGGTGTAACATTTTTTTTTTTTTTTGGTTTTCATTATTTATCCCTCTTTTTATTTTTATATTTACTGTTTTTTGACAAGATAAATGCTGAAATAATGATACATATCGCACATTGTTTACAGAAATTTCCTATTTTCAGTGGATTTTTCCTATATTTTTTAATACTTTATTTAACGTGATCGTACTATCTAGATGCTGTTATTAAACTGAGTCATATCAGAAACACCAGTTCACAGGAATGTGGAGAAGGCGTATGACCGGGTCCCCTGGGAGACACTATGAGAGGTGCTGCGGGAGTATGGGGTGAGGGGGTCTCTTCTCAGGGCCATCCAATCTCTGTATGACCAAAGCCAGAGCTGTGTCCGGGTTCTCGGCAGTAAGTCAGACTCGTTCCAGGTGAGGGTTGGCCTCCGCCAGGGCTGCGCTTTGTCACCAATCCTGTTTGTAATATTTATGGACAGGATATCGAGGCGTAGTCGGGGCGGGGAAGGGTTGCAGGTCGGTGGGCTCGGGATCTCGTCGCTGCTTTTTGCAGATGATGTGGTCCTGATGGCATCATCGGCCTGGGACCTTCAGCACTCACTGGATCGGTTCGCAGCCGAGTGTGAAGCGGCTGGGATGAGGATCAGCATCTCTAAATCTGAGGCCATGGTTCTCAGCAGGAGTGCTTTCTTCAGGTAGGGAGTGGGCCGTTTGGGCCGACCGGCCAATCAGAGAGCCAATTGTCATAGCCATGTGGCCCCTAATTGTAAACGGCAGCCCATATCATTTCTCTCGGCCCCCTTTTAAGCAAGGGGGTAAGCCTCTCCTCTCTAAGCGTAGCTCCCATGGCGCCATTTTAATGCTACGAAGCCATCACCTGCAGTTAGCATCCCATTGACTGACATTAATTTTGCCAGTGAATAACTTTACATCTGAAGTGTTTCAAGACTATTTGTTCGTTGTTTATTTCTAAAGAAACACAACAATGTGTAAAAGGCTCCATTACCTTGTAGCTCAGGTTATGGAGGAGGTTATGTCAGGAGAAGCTCTCAGACAGTTTGGACTGTTAGCTGTTTAGGTTTAATTACTAATGTTAACTAGCATGTTAGTTAGTAGTAATTAGCCTGTGCCTATGTTATCTCCTAACATATACCTACCTCTCCGTCTCTGCTGATGGGGAATGATTGAGATTTCTCTTGCACAGCTACCAGAAGACTTACAGCTTTCAGACAGGTTGCTTTCGTTACATCTACGCCATCAAGCTCAGTTTGCAGCTGCGCAGTAACTCTCAGCATCACCGGGAAAGAGCTTCTAGTTTCCTTCACTGGTCACTGTCCAGAACAGCGGGGTCTGTTGGTCCACTTCTTTAACTGTCTATGCTTTTAAGCGTCAATAATAATTTTCTTTGGCCAACTTCTCCAAATCCATCACACCTATCAGTACAGTAATCTGATCAGTATTTATACCACATACGAATGGTTTGAAATAAAACAAATCTCCCTGCATTTATTTGATTATTTGTTTGCAAAAGTTAAAATGAAGCAATGACTTCTGGGAATTTCAAGACAAAACTGAGTAGAATGCATCTGCGTCAGTGTGTTTGTTGGAAGTTGAAGACTGGAGAATATATATATATATAAAAATATATATATATATATATATTTATATATATATATAAAAAGAGCACTGTTGGCTGATGGTGAAAAATGCCGCAAACTGACTGATTTGTTTTTAAAATCAAGTGCAGCTTCAGCTTGCACTTGCGCTAATACTGCTAGCACTAATGTTAGTGACACATCTAAGCCAGCACACCAGGGAGAAAGACAAGACAGCGAGGAACATGAGGAAGAGGAAGAACAAAACGAGCAAGAGGAGGATGAAGAGATAAACATGGATAATTAATTTATGGAACTAACCAACAGACCAACAAGCCTGCTGTGGGTCTGAATGTGGATTAGCAGAAGCAACAGAGATGGAGAGCAATGCTGCAAGAGGGAGTGGAACAGGTACAGTAAGGCTACTTCAAAGGATCAGATCAACCAAGGTTTTTATTATGGAGCCGCTGGCTCTGATGATTTATTCATTTTATTAGGCATTGGGGTTGTGCATTGATATGTCTATGTTTTGGTGCAGTTGTTTATAGCATGGGAGTTTACATTCACCATCAAAACGGTGTGTTCTTTTCTATCTGTGAGCTGCGAGTCCGTCATTGCCGGCGGGTGAACACTGACCTCCGGCAGAACAGAGAATCAGCAAACTGTCTTCAAAACAAACCACTAGCACTAGCTTGGTAAAAACAATGCCATTACTTGGCCAGACATTTGCAAATGTGAAACATCCACATTCTACAGCAGTTTTTTGTCATGTAGTATCCAAGAAGTATTTCTCTCTCCGTTACCCCATCTCTCTGGCTGTCACTTCTGCGTAATGGTCCACCACCCATTGGCACACTACTGCAGAGAACTTAGTCTCACCTCTCCTTCTCTGTACTAGGGCTGCACAACAAATCTCTCTTTCTTCCTGCGACTTACAAAGAGCCACATTCACATAGCAAGGAGGGAGGGAGAGAAAGAGAGAGAGAACTTCACACTTTCTCTGTGTTTCCTGAGTGATAAACAATCAACAAACCAAGAGAGAATGTACACCACATTAAGTCAAAGCCACGGGGGAATCAGCGGTAAATGTTACACTGTGTGTAGTGTATGTCTGCGTGGTGTGGACGCAGCATTTTGAGCTGTCAACCTCCATTGCAAATACAGAATACTTCAGCTCCAACTACCCTGACATTCAGTGTTTGTGACTACACAGCCAGCCAGCGGGGAGGGAGGGGGGCTGTGGCTGGAGAGGGGGAGGGAGGGGAGGTGGGGGTACCTTCTTCCTAACTTCCTGACTTTTACCCTGGGCTCTGGCTTTCCTGTGCTAAGTGGTAACTAACAGCACATGCTTCAAAACAATTAGCATAGGCCCACAGGCTCCTGAATTGGCAGCAGAAGAGGATGGCTTGCCGACTCCCTGGCTGTGAACGGGAACGTGTGTGGACTGGTAAACGGTGCTGACGCCTCCCATCAGCCGGGCTGTGACCCCGGATGACTCTGCCAGGCAGGCAGCAGCACCAGAGCCCCAGCAGGGGGGCAGCAGACGAGATTAACACGGAGGTGAACCAACAAACTATCACAGACCAAAAATGATCCTGAATTGTTCTTTTCAAGTTTAAGAGGAGTGTGTTTTGGGCTAGATCTACACTACAACATTTTACTTTAAAAATTAATATCTTTTGCTACGTTTGCGCCTCGCGTCCACACTATTCTGCCGTTTCCAAGTCACTAAAACAGAGACATTTGGAAACACTGCTGCCCTAAATATTTTCTGGATTTTTAACTAATACACCATATACACTATACATGCATGATTTTCAGAGTAGCGTCAGACAATCTGCTTCTTGTTTACACTGACACGCACATAACAAGTGTGTGTGAATGGTCATGTGATATGTGTTGTCACACGTGTTAATTCAATTTTATCATCAAATCATATCTCGAGACACTTTACAGGTAGAGTAGGTCTAGACCACATAATTTACAAGGACCCAACAGTTCTAGTAGTTCCCTCTACAGTGTGACAAAAAAAACCCGAAATAGGTCAATTTGCAGGATTTAAAAAGTAATGCACACAGAAGAAAATCTTAATCTGAACGAAGATATGTTCTGCTACTTGAACCAAAACTTGAAGATTGTTTTTTTTCCTTGAAACGCCGCTTAAAAATGAAAATCTGATGTTAGTGTTGATGTAGCGATAGACACTTCATCCTACAGCTGCCCTTCTCTTGCCCTCAGTGAGGCCCTTGCTGCCCCTCACCAAAGCTCCTTTGTGGCTGGAGCATTGATAGCAGACTGCATACCACAGCTTTACAGTACATTCTACCAGAGGTACAATATGTAAGAGCTAGCCAAAGGCACGAAGCAAAGAATAAGGCAAGGAGTAGACCATGATTCATGGGGAGGCAGAATTACTGGAATTACTTCCCTCCCCATTCCTGATACTGAGCAGAGGCCTATCCGGCCACATGTTTCCTCACTGATAAAACTGAAATCCATGACAACCTTGGTGTCTGCAAAGAGCCCACACTGGCTGATGGCAGAGGGCCTGGACAAACATAAGAGACAACTGTCACAAGAGATTTTCTGCTCTGGACAGAGGCCATAGTGTTGCTCTCCTCTCTCTCTCTCTCTCTCTCTCTCTCTCTCACTGCGAAGCACATTTATTCCTATGCAGAATATTCTATTACAGCACAGTATTATTCTGAAATGATCCCTAATTAAACACAGAGGTTTTTTTTACAGTCCCACAAAATGGCACAAAGAATAACACGGGTATGGACTAATCATAGTCTGTAAGTGGGAGGCTAATACTGCAGATGAATTTTTCATACAAAGCTGGAGCTCCAGCAGCTCAACATGTAAAACGTATACATCTGTTTATTGATTTAACAAGATACAATCTGTTGCATCAATGCACTCCTTTCTACAAATATGATATGCTTTGCATACTCTGCATGTATCTGCAATCACTTTTAGTTACTACCCACAGCTTATAACCACAAAGACAGTAGAAACAAAAGACTGGTCATTAATTGAGAGATTTGCCTTATAGTTCAGCATTCTACATTCCTGCAGCTAATGTAAATAACCAATGTTCAACTTCACAATTCCTTTTGCTTTTCTCTGGAAAAGAAACTAAATTCATAGTCTCATTGTTGGGGGTACCAATCATCATCTGCTTTGCATCACTAGATGAAAAGTAGGGGGATCACTTAAAGGTCCCATGGCATGAAAACTTCACTTTATTTTTTAACATTAATATGAGTCCCCCAGCCTGCCTATGGTCCCCCAGTGGCTAGAAATGGTGATAGGTGTAAACCGAGCCCTGGGTATCCTGCTCTGCCTTTGAGAAAATGAAAGCTCAGATGGGCCGATCTGGAAACTTGCTCCTTATGAGGTCATAAGGGGCAAGGTTACCTCCCTTTTCTCTGCTTTGCCCGCACCGAGAACTACCCAACTTTAGTTTAGCCTCATTGGACCCAGCTGATGTCAGCTCCACTTTTGTGTTCCCTCCAGCTAGCATTGGATACAGAAGTGACTTATTGTTAGATATCAAACATGTTTATCACGTTGGCTTTCATCCAATCAGGGACATGGTTCTGCAAACCTATCCGTTCCTTCACCTACATTTATTTTTGTTTTTTTATATATAAGTGTTATGTCCTCCACATCTCACCGGCTCTCTGGGTGTACACAAGGTGCGGCAACGTTTTCTAAGGTGGTGCCGACTCATCATGGCCGACCTTATCTGGGCTCTCCAGTCCTAACCTCCTGTCATGACCCGCCCGGCCCCATCCCTCCACTTCACCCCATTGTTAACTCTCGTTCTGAATTAAAAGGGGAACTCAGATCACTAGAACACGCTCAGCTCAGTTCATGTGAGTATCTCCGAGTATTCTGGATAAACAACAGAAACCTGAGGGTGTTTTCTAGTAAAGTTTTTCAATGGCTACAGGGACCTGGACACTAGTGCCGCCCGATACATGGAAAATATGCGATAACGTTGAATATGCCAATAAATAAAAACATATTAAAATGTACTCAGTATAACTACAGCAAAGATCTTATTTGATAGAAATGAATGCATTTTCCTGTTATTTCTGACAAAGATATATTTTTATGGTTGAGCAAATGAAACCAATTTAAAAAAACAACATTTAAAAACATAATATTTACTGTATATACTACCGTTAAAGCTGACTCTGGATGGTAGAATTAAGATTAGCCCTCATATTTAAGTTTATGTTCTGCCTGTTCAACAGGTTTTTAGGCTAAATTGCTTTCAACCACTATTGCTATTTTTATTCTCATTTGCTTTCCATTTTGGCGCAGGTGATTTCCATTTGGGGCTGGCTAAAACCTCTTTTTGGGGAGGGAGGCACACATTTCTCTCACTATCACTTCATTTGTCTCACTGCCTAGTTTACTCACATGCCAATGGAAGGATTATCAACCGCAACTGTTTAAAAGGAGGAGTAAATGGTACACATAAGCAAGAGAAAAAGCAGCTGGGCTTACTCCCATGGACTACAACTCTCAACACGACCTTGGCTTTACAGTAAAAAAAGCTGTGCTGACAGTGCATTCCAGAAAGAAAGAAAAAAGCCTTTTCTTCGTTTTAATTGATACAAGTAGTCAGTGCAAGGAAAGGTTGCATGTTGGTCACAACGGGGGTTTTACATCTTAACGAATCCAATGTATAGCCCCGGGAGTGTGAGACTTCCTGATCTCGATATCTCCCGATCCCATTAATGATGAAACAATAGAATAAATCATTGCAGTGAGTGCCTCGGGATACAAAGGGCATTGAGTTTGAGGAGATTTATTTGCAATGACTCACCAACAGCAAGTGTAGCGCTTCTCATGAATTATGCCACTGGTTATCACCCCACTGAAACTACAAAGAAAAAAAAAGGAGGGATGCCTATTTTCTCAAAAGTAAAAACATGTTTAATAATACATAAAAACTACAAATGAATGGCTCATGGCAGAGCAGTTCAAAATGTCATGCTACTAGTAGCAGGATGCAGCGCGCCTGCAGGCCTGTCCTGGAGGAGGAGACGTCCTGAGAGAGGACACCAAATCGCCACACTTGTACTCGCAGAGTCCGCAAACGAGTCATTAGACACAGAGGAAGGTGGCACACCAGAGATTGCCACACCGGTTTGGGTGGCATGAAAGCTGCACTGCAGAACAAAAAACTTTAAATCAGAATCGATAAGAACCGAAATAGGAAGGAAGACTTAGAATTGGATTCAGAATTGTTCCAATCAAAACGATGCCCGACCCCAATTTGCAGCCTTCTTTTTTTCTTTTTTCTTTTCAAAGATAATTTTTTGGGCATTTAAGGCTTGTATTTGTATAGGAGAGCTGAAGACATGAAGGGGGAAAGAGAGAGGGGGAACGACATGCAGCCAAGGGCCACAGGTCGGAGTCAAACCCGTGGCTGCTACATATGGGCGAGGGCTCTACAATGTGAGCTACCCAGGCGCCCGCAGTGGCCTCCTCGAGTCTTACCTTCCCGGGAGCGTTGGTCTTGTTGTTGTTATTGTGGCAGGCCAGATTGACGTCTTCATGGACGCGGTCCAGCAGCCACAGGAGGAACTCCAGGGCGTCATGTTGGGAATTACCGCGAAACTGTGCGCCGTACTTGGACACTATAGTCTGGAGAGAGGAAAAGCACATGTCATTAAAAAGGGTCATTTTTCTACAGCTGCATGATTATTATGAGATTAGGGGCCCTATCTATCGTATCTTTATTTATATCCTGCACCCATGTTGTTTAGGTTGCAAATGCACCTACGCCCTTCTGTGCCCGTTAGTACCGCCTCATGCGTGAGGCAAGCGTGTCTGGTCGTCATAGCGGCACCGCAGGAAATTGCTGTTCCCTAACGCGACACACACACAGAATGTCGAAGGTGTGTTGTTTCTGATTCTCGGCATTTGGCTGTTTGCCAGAAGACACATTTTGTTTCAAAAGAAGCTGGAGGAAGCAATGATGATGCAAGTATTGCTGACGATTCTCTCCAACCAATTAGTAGTTTGCAGGTTTTCACGTCACCTTTTGGTATCGCCTCAACTTGCTTGCAACCTCGACGGAGATGATACTAAAAAAAAAGTACTTGTTAGGTACCAGGGACTTTTTTTCCAGACGGACCCTTTTTTCCGCCTTTAAACTAGCTAAAGTGGATTCGTACACGCCCTAAAGCGCTACACGCCTTACGCTTAGATCGTTATAATAGGGCCCTTTTGGGTTTTCATTTTCAACAAAATGGTTCAGTGCTGTAACAACAATGTTAAGTTGTGATGACGTTGCAACTTTATAGAGAAACCTCCTGTAAACCATGAATATATTTATCATGAACAGATTTTTCTTGCTCGAAAAATAAAAACAGTGGCATTTCAATTGGCTTTTATAATGTGACAGCTTGTTAGAATTAAAGCCACAGCGGCTATCTGGGGGAAGCTAAATAAAATCACTTTGCTAAGATATTCTTTTTTAAAGAATTCTCTAACAAACAAAAAAATGTGAATCTCAAGCACTGCTGGTTTTGACAGCTCGGGTGTGTTGGTTGGGCCGCTCTAAGCCGGCCTTCTCCACAGAACGCTGATCAGAGGAATCCCAGAATTGCAAATGGGCACAAACGCTATTCACAGTTCCCCCGTCTCCACCTGGCCCACGCTCTGACTGATGCGGTGTCATTTTAGATTTGCAAATTTATGACTTTGTCTAAGACTTAAAAAAAAAAAAAAAAAATGCTTTAACAAAAACATTTTTTGGGGGCATTGCCGTCTTTTTTCCCCCCCTCAAGAAACTACATTTCAAGAAAAATCTGACACCAAAAAGAACGTTCTTCTTAAAAAGTAGGTTTAAGACTACTTTAGCTCTCACACAGTATAATGTGTCTTCAGATGTGAATGGCACACGGCTCAATTAGGCAGGAATTAGTCCACATGAACCACAGCTGGCAGCCTGGAGAAGCAAAGGCAGTAATGAGAGATTATAGCAGAGGCAGCAGAAGACTGTAATCATTGTTTCATAATCCACTAATATGCCTCTTTTAGCTATTACACCATAACGTGATGTAGCATGTCTGATGATGAAGCTAGAAGCCCGTCACATGGGTTTTGTGCTTTGCAAAAAGGAGCAATTAGGATAATAAATCACACCGGGTATTATATGGTATGATCATACCAATCATCTGTTTTTTAATTCACATCTGCTGAAATTTATGGACATTGTACCATTCAAAACTGCACAATTTATGTATAAAAAGACGGGGGATATCGTCTAAGAGGACATTGTATGTTTAAGCAACCTCTTGTGCGAACTACTGTTAAAAGCAGGAGTTTCACTTATGAAATGGACTGAACAAAACATCAAACAGAGCCATAAATACATTAAAGAAATCATTACTTGACCAATACACAAAATAGACCTAAACAAAGGAATGTAATTGTAATTTAAAGGCATTGTTATTGTTGTATTGTTAGTTATAAGACCTGAAAGATTGTATGCTGTTGTTGCATATCTGTTGACTTTGTGATGGTATGATTTAGTAAAAATAAGGAGCGTGACAAAATAAGCTATTTCTTCTGCCTGCTCCTTCTCAAACTAATCCTTTATATATTTGAATTTTCTTTTGTTAATTTCAGATTGGTTGTGGTTTATTTATGGTTTTCAAATTTGTTTTGTCTTGCAACATTGTTGATTGTTTTGAGATAAATAAAGAAAGAACGAAGCGTGGAATTGACGCTGCCAATGGACACGTACCATGCGACGCTCTCAGTGTGGTACGCCGCGTGGCGGAGGACAGAAGAAAAGCCCGGTGAAGCCGGAACACATCACTTCTGAATTTCTGGGATACTTAGCGCAAAGATTAAACATTAAAACATCATGGCCATTCTCCAACCACGCAATATGTATGTATTTTTAGCAACATCCTTAAAAACAACAATGGCAGATGTACTAGACACATGCTACATCCAATTTTTTTTTAAGTGCCTGACATTTCCCAAACAGTTTCCAATCCAAAACCATGTGGCGCGGCAGCTCAGTGCAACACAATATAAAGCCGGAGTTGTTTGAGTACAACAGAGCAGAGCGGTATGCTCACATCAACTCTTCTTTCAAATCATTTTAAAAAGAAGGCCGATCAGCATGAGCAGAGTAATAACTTGTTGGAAGTAGAGCCAGGATTGTGTCTTCAAAGCAGCTGCTGAGATTTGGTTACTGAGAAGTGCAAAAAGTGAACATAAAAATTCATAAACAGAGAAAAACGGCTGGTGGAGCCTTGGCAGAGCGATAAGGTTCTCTAATCTTCTCTTCTGATCTTGTCTTGAAAGTGAAGCTTTCTTTTGCCTCATAGATCTCAAAGTCAAAACGTAATGTGTGTTGCAATCCAACACCGGATCCTCACAAAAACAAGAAAGGTTGGTCGCTGAATACGAAAGGTATGAACAGATATGGAGCTACTTGTTTAGCCAATACAGCTGGACAGCTGTGTGTCTCTGTTGAGCAATGGTTTTATTACATCAAGAGCATGTGAACCAAGAGCAGATGGACATTGAGACACTTTTTTGAACTGCTTATTGCCGCTAATATTTTCTTTTCACTCTTAAAGCCGGCACCCCTGAGTCTGGGAAGTGTTATGTTTGCTCTGAATTTTAGAAAAATATACTTACAACCGTAAATGTGTGTATTTCTCCAGATGACACACACACACAACCACACACACACGCACACAAATTGATGCCCTTTGAAACAGTGAGGGATAATTAGCAGAAATGCTCTGCTATTAACAATGAGCACCGTGGACACGCACTAACCTAAAGCAGTTGTGCAGCAAAGTAATTACAGTAATTACCCCCAGCCTTTCGAAGGTGGCAATTGTCTCAGTGATATAATTGAGGTTGTGGTTAATGCCGTGTTGCTCTATGTGGCTCGATGGCCACTGGCCAGTTTGTAATGTGTGTAATCATCCAACTAAAAGATAAAGGCAAAAATTTTTATAAACATTTCAACCATTTATCCAACACTTCATAGCGAAGTGTTTCAACTGCAGAGTTTCCCCCACCACTGTTTTTTTTTCCCGTTTTCCCCAAAAAAAGAAAACAGATGCATGAGAAAGATAGCTTTTCACACACACATACACACAGGTTACATTGCACGCTCAACATATGCGGAGCAGACGCTCCAACACTACGCTGTCACTATAATCCACAAAGCTCAACAGTCCCGCCCACAGCGGGTTCCGGGAGTTAAAATACAATGCAATTTCTCCATTGACAATTGGGGTATTAGCATAAATTCGGCGGCAGATACACCCCGATAACGGTCTGCGTACGCTATGCTGCAGGCTAGCAAATTGAGCAAACTGCATTGCAAGGCATTGTGGGATTGCCGACAACGCGGGATTGGCCAGCTATGCTAAAAAGGTATACGGGTTGAAAGCTGCAAAGGAACTCCCGCACACTTTCTAACTTGCAAAGATAAATATAATAGCTGGCAACGTTTTGGTTCTAGACCGTAATCGGGCATGCCCCAAAATGTTTTCAGCTTTCAATTTATCTTTGCAAGTTAGACAGTGTGCAGTAGTTTCTTTGGTACTTTTGACCTACTCATTCCTCTCCAACACACCTGTCTCATGTTATGGATGTGCAAAGTATTTTTCTGTTAGTGGTTGAAAGTTGAAAACTATCAACCATGGGTGAAATTGATACCGCAACGATATTGTAGTGTTGACTATCGGTGCTTTCACAAAATATTTACACAATGAGATTTTTGATAAATAATCATCAGTAATGTGGATATAATGACTAAGTGGGTAAAAGCAAATAATAGAACAGTTACAACAGTCTGGTTAGTTCAGAAAATGACATCACTTAACTGTAATGCAGCCTTTAAAACCAGGAAAAGACAACGACTTATGCCATATTAGGCTATTACGATATCCAAACACCATATCTAGTCTCATATCACAATATCAATAAAATATCAATATATTGCCCAGCCCCATCTGGTTCTGCGGTATTTAGCAGGAAAACTGACAAATGGATATTTGTGATTTTTTTTTTTGTTTTTAATCAACTGAGCTACTCTACATACATGCTGGCAACTGTAGAAGTACATGTAGCCCATCTTCAGTGAGCAGTCTGATTTACTGCAAGCAGCAACATAGATAATCATTTAAAATCAACATGGGGATGGCAAATATTGACACATACCTGTGAGCAAGACACAGTGTCGTCACAACACACATTTAGCTTCCTAAACAGGCCCGTCAATAAGGGAGGATGACATTCCTGTCCGGCTCACCCTATCCCTCCCTTCTTTCTCAGGCCTCTCATGTTATGGAAACTGATAAATTGGCTGTTGGGTGACTGTTTGATTTTCAGGCTTCGCCCCTGTCTAGGCCTCTCTGTGCAAACACACAAACCTGCCGGGGGGGGGGGGGGGGATGCCGAAAATGCACGGGAACGGTCCAGATCAAAAGCCTGCATCTGCTCCCAGGTTGAAGAAATTCAACCCTTCAGAGACGTGTGAGAGAGAGAGAGAGAAAGAGAAGGCTCAGGACACTTTGGTAATGTAAGCACAAAGCAATACCTAAACTTTACTGAACATTTATAAATAAAAAAAGCAGCCCCCGTCCTTCCTCCTCTGTCAGGTAGTACTGGAATGTGGCCATGGCGCAAGGTATTTGGCAGGACTTTGTAGTTTAGTTTCTCCTGACTGGGACTCTGCAGGCAACAGACCTGTGAGGTGGCCGCTGTTGATACATTAAAGGTCCCACGGCATGAAAACTTCATATGTGTTCGGCCATTATAAACGCCGACACCGATAGATCGAGAAAGGCCTAATATCGGCCGATAATATCAGCCTGCCGATATATCGGTCGGGCTCTAATCCAAATTTACACAGGAGGTGTACATGAAAGGCATTATTCATTTAAAATACATGTTTTAAAAAGTGCCGTACATCCTGTTGAAAGGGTAATTGTCACACAGAAAAAAAAGATCCCTTTCAGCACTTGCCCTTTTATCATTTCTTATTAAAAATTCATGTGATGTGAAGAGGAAGTACTATAGGTAGTCCTTTTAATCTGGCTGCTTCAGCCGGACCTTTCTAATCCAACTGCTGGAGACCTGCAAAGTCTGTTAATCAATTTACAACAACAAAAGATTAATTTAGCATTTAAACAAAGAGCGATCCTTCTTAAAGGATTGTTTGTAAGTGGTGTGTGGAGTTCCCGCAACTGGGAGCTAACTTTGCCTCTCAGACACAAGTCTTGGAGCTATCTGATTATTTTATAATTGCTGCCTCCAAGCAGCTGTGGTATTACTCAACAGGCAATTTCAGAAGGCCTAAGCTACATGAACTCTGGACCTCCTACTGTCACAAACCACAGCCAGGAGGCATAGCCATGTGTGTGTGCACTTTAACACAGGAAACATCTAATCACACACAAGGGGGATGTGTTTAGTGTTTTTCTTTGAATCCATCTTTTAATCTTGGCAAGATGTTTCCTTGCTGTTCCCTTTGATCGTTGTCCTGGACACATCCGTTATCTTGAGTCTCAGGAGATAAGAGAAAAATAAAAAGTGTGGAATTGGGGAATTATTGGCAGTAAGGATTCTGGTCGACAGGGGAGCTGAGATTTTGAAAGACCACAACAGATGGGAAAGCAAAAGAAAATGAAGGAATAAACATTGATTCTGACTGAATTCCACATGCAGCCAAAAAAAAGATTTTGCTCTCAGGTTTGCTTCCTCCTCATTACAATATATTCAAGCGTGAGGAAAGACATGAAAGTGCCTCTACAGTAGGGGTCAGGAAATTCCAGTAGCCATACTTGTACTTGTTTCTTACAGCATAATTAGCATTTCCAAGAATAGATCCATTGTGGAGGTTTTTTTTTTGTTCGCTGCTCCATATTATCTTCTTCTTGCCTTGAACTGTGGCTCAAAGAAATCCAGAGCCAAGAGCTTCAGGCAGATAAAGTACAGTTGCTTTTCTACCCCCAATCTCCAGTGTGGGCAGAGTAGTAAAGCCTAAGGGTCTCCTGATAGGGCTCTGTGCCCGGCCCTGATCCTCGGGGAGGGACGTGTTCAAAAGTACGGAGTAAATCATCTCCTCCGTACTTTGCATCACAACGACAACACTTCTAAATAAACCCTGTGATGGACCTTACTTCACATGCCATCATGTCCGTAAATTGGGGTAACGGTTGGGGGCCTACAATAAACATAGAATTTCTCATGAGCAATTGTTGCAGGAGACACTAGTAATACAGCCAAAATTGTACTTATAGGATATGTGCTCGATAACAACGCCGTAGACCACGTAAGGAGGAGGTCAGGGTGGGTGGGTCATAAAACATTGAGCGTGTTCACATGCAGTTTAAAAAAAACAAAAAACGATTATATTCGGGTTAAGGCAATACCCCAGTTTGTCAAACGCCATGTATACACCTTACCGCCATGTATACACCTTACCCCGGTTAAATTCAGAGTTCTCAAAACCCGGTTAACAGACCTTAAGAACCCCCTTCAGTAACCGGGGTATTCCTACATGTATACACCTTAAGTGGGGTATGATCAGGTTAATCCTGAGTGCAACACCACTGGAGTGTTTTTTTTAAGCGGAAATAATCCGTCAGCGCTGTGAATCGTAGTCGTTGCTTTAATACCTTACAACAATCCAGCGAGGCCACATCAGACACCAGGACACGGGCTGTCAACGCTGTGGCTGTGTCTCAAACCGCCTACTTGCACACTTCGTTTTAAATATATAGTGTAGATAAGCAAAAAGTCAGTGCCCTGTGAATACCCGGATGACCCCCTTAAAAAGAAAGGGGGCAAGCCACTCCTCTCCTCTATAGTGTAGCACATACTACAGAAGGGGACCGGTGTTTTATCCCAAACCACAATCTATTTTCTAATCTTAAATAGTCGTTTTACTGCCTAAATTTAACCGTCGCCGCCGCAGGACAATCACCTTTCTTTTGGCTAAACTCAACTGCCACATCTGCTGAAAAGACCTTACGGTCCTCTGAACCAGGCTCGCATTAATCTTTTGTCGGCTAAATTTAACGGAAACGTCCGCTGAAGGTGACTAAGACAATATTTGCCCGGTTTGCATTTGCTTTGTTTCACTACCTTACAGCATTAATTTAAAAAGTACATATCATTATATTATTTACAATACACAGCACGTTTTTTTAATACATTTTTTGGGCTTTTATTGCCTTTATTGATAAGAAAAATTAAGCAAGGGGAGTGGGAGAGGGAGTCGGGGTGACATGCAGCAAAGGGCTACTGAGCCTCTGTGCATGGGGTGCACACTCAACCAGGTGAGCTAACCAGGCGCCCCGCACAGCATGGTTTTGAATGATATTCTTAGGGGGGGGAAACCCCTAAGAGACAGGGTAGGTCCTGACCCACCTGACCCCCCTGACCCCCTCATGTTTTCCGCCTATGCTCGTCGTGCTGTGTGAGGAAATGAAAGTGTTGCACAGACCTGCAACAAGAAAGGGATGATTAACTTCCTGCTGGGGTTGTTCATAAAAACGATGGCAGCTGTTTGAACCCTATTTCTAACACTGAAGTGTTTAGTGCCGTAATGAAAGGGTCTTCTGTGGGAGAAAGTCACCTGCTGACCCTGTTACACTCTGGACTGCATTGACAGCGGCATCATTATCACCTAACAGGAAAACACTGAAGTTGCACGGCAAAGCCCTGTGCACTATTATTACATGTGGGAAGAGAATGTTTGCTATAGGCTACTATTATAGAAGTGATGCAAGACTCGTGACACCCCCTCTTTCGTCTCAACATTAAGGTTGGGTTTAAAAATAAAAAAACAAATCTATTTTCCTATTCAAATTGATCTTTTTTGGACTGATCGATATGGATTCATAAAATCAGTCTTTTCGGAGTGAAGATATTGGTATCATATGAGACTAGACTATCCAAGGAACCCATGTCATGATGAATAATGCTCCAAAGTTAGGCAAAATTTTGGCAAAGGGAAAAACTGGCATGGCTCTTTTCATAGATGATTGGCTAATGGACTCTCTTTCATATCCAAGCTAAATTTAACTGAAATGTCCCTAATCGGCTCAGAAATCAAACTGGCACCTTGTGAAATCTGTGGCAATATCCTGCCCTACCGAACATTACATCCAAGCCAAGGTCATGCTGTGTGCATAACATGTCATTATGTTTGACTCAATAAGCTCAATCTTCACTATATATATATATATTTATGTTATGCAGCTTTAGACATGAACGGGGAGAGAGAGGGAAAACGACATGCAGCAAAGGGCTGCAGGTCAGTCAAACCTGTGTGCCCGCTGCATTGAGGACTAAGCCTCTGTATATGGGCGCACGCTCTACCAGGTGAGCTACCCAGGCGCCCAACTCTGCACTTTAAGGAACTTATGTGAGAGTTAATGATAACCACTTAAACTGACTGTACCTTTTTGAATCCTACCAGTCCTTTAACACTGAACCTACTGTTATACACTTATTACTGAGCTCATATCCACCTGTGCACACTATTGTCCTCATTATCTTATTTTGCAAATATAAATTTCTCTTGATTTTAAAGAAAATTGGTTTGTAATGGTATGAGTTTAGTATATTGAACAAACAAGACTCTTGTTTATTTACTTATATCTTGTTTTTATTCCCTCAATATTTCAATAAGAACATAGAATAGATAGGCATAAGCTTTTGCTTCAGGCTAATCCTTTATTTGAGTCTGCACTGTGCTATGTATGTGGTTAGGCTACAGTTTTTTATGATGACTCAATAAAAACTCTACTCTACTCTAAACGGATACTAGTTTTCACTAGGGGTGTTTGGCTGATGTTTGGTACTTCGAGTGTACCTTGAAGTCCACAGACAGCTGTGGGGTGTACTCCAGAGTCCACAGAGCCCGGACAAGTGATGCCAACTGCTCCGTGACTTCCCCCTTGGAGAGCCGCATCTCCTCGCTCTTCATCACGCCGTTGATTCTGGTGTGACCCAGGTCCAGCTTGTATCGCTCCAGCCCCAGGTACTCCGCGAGCAGGTCCGTGTTGCTCAAACACTGCACCACGGCGTTCATGAAACAGGTGTTCCCGTGGTTCTTCAGCCCCAGGACGCCGGGGATTTTCTCCGCGTATTTGTAAAGGAGCCTCTCTCTGCCCGGGGAAGAAGACGGGCCCGAGTTGGTCTTCACCATGCGATCCCAGGTCACATGTAGCACGTCCTTTTTGACAACTCCCGAGCCGGCGCTGAGCGTGCAAGGTGCGCCGTTCCGAAACCCGCCGTCGTCGTCCTCCGCGTCCGGCGCGTCAGCGTCCCCAAAGTGCGTCAAAGTGCCCAAAGTTTTGATGATTCGGGTCATAAAACTCCCCACGGACTTCAGCGATTTCTTTCGGAAAAGCTTGCCAGATTTCGGCTTCTTCTCTTTGCGCTTTTCTTCCTTCGATGTCGGCATTTCCTCCTTGACTCTGTGCGCTTTCTCCATAGCAATGCCCTCTCTCTACTCCCTCGCTCGTCTATTCGGAGACTGGTGATTGTGTGAATCCCGACGCCGGTGTGTCTCTTCTCCGCCAGTGTGCCCCGCTGTCCGGATAGCAAAGGGAAAAGCGCGCAGGGGTGACACCATCGCGGAGCCCGGAGACACAACAGCACACTGTTATTGCACCGTGCGCGGACGGCAAACCTTCTTCATCCATCCCAGCACTTACTGAAGGCGTTCATTATCACTCCGACACCGCTGTCACCGGCAGCGTCTCGTCATGGCCGGGCACAACACGAGCCGTTCCGCCGTGCAGCTGCAGCACTGAAGGCTCCCCTCCCAGTCCCATCGCTCCCACCCCAGCCTGGAGAAAGGGTGCTGATTGTGCGGCTGCCCCCTCCCACTCTGCTGCTGCTGCTGATAAAAGAGCAGTGTGCACCGTGGACTCATGTGGTCAGCGCTGGAAACCCAATCTGACAATAATTTTTTACTTTCCATCAGTGGTGGGAAAAGAAAAGCACTTAAATCGTTTATTTAAAAAGTATCAAAACCATAACAGTAATGTTGAACGATCCTTCCAGATATTGCGATTATAATTCGATTCGCGATTTTTTATTTATTTTAAGTAGCCTAGGCTTATAATGTTCATTATTCACAGTGTAACAAACACGTCATGAAGCATTACACCATGAGCTGCCATCAAAACTGCTCTATATTATGCATGGATGAGAATATAGCTATGAATTGTCAGCAAAAAGTGTTTTTTTTCTTTTAATAAGCAAGGAACATTGAACCTTCAAACAGAACATTTAATCACAGAAGTTATAATAATAAAAAACAATTCCAACATTAAAAAAAATGTCACTTCATTCCTGTAAACCAAAATTTCTAATATGCCTCAGTTTTTTTGAGCATTAATCTGGTTAAAAAAAAAAGTAAATATAGTAAAAAAAAAAAAAAAGATTAACAACCGTTCAACTAAATATCGTATAGTCGATATCGTGGTCTTCACAATTAAATAATCAAATTTTTTTTAAATTGCGATTTGAAAACGATTCATCTTTGATAGAGAGCGCTACATGTTGTAATGTATTTCTAAGACTGTCAGAGGGAGACGGGTATCTTTCAGACGCTCTCCCTCTCCTATTCATGCTCCGTGGCCGGTCAGCGAGCTTGTTACACCCGAAATAAATGTGGAGCATTATAACTTCCAAAAAAACACAGGTTCCAGTTAATCTCACGATGAATATGTGTGTTGAGTTATTTGAACATGGCATCATGACGCTGCGTAAATGTACACGCCAACTTTCCTAAGCCAAGTGGCGTGTTACCTGGATGCTTTTTGAGCGATCCGTGTGTATGTCTACGCTGTATAGACACAACGTGCCGTGTTATCGCAAGAAGAAAGCTATGGTTGACTTTAGTAAAAGAAGAACGGGACGATTGAGGAAAAGTCACGCGCATATGTCACTCCCCGATGTAAGTCGAGTGCAGATTTGAGTCGTGCATGCTCAGATTTAAACGGTTTACGGCATAACGTGTCATAGGCTACTGACATTTGTGAAATCCATGAAATAAACTTTGCTCATTACAAACAATAACAGAAGATAGGAATCATTTCAAAAACGTTGTAGCTATCTATGGTTGTTTTATTGCTAACATTAGCTCAAAACGCCATTCAACTGACAGCCTTTGTTGTGTTTGATGCTAGCTTGTAGCTAAGCTTGTATTATATAGTAAAAAGGAGAATACAAAATGTTAAACCAAATGTTACCAACGTTGAACTACAATAATTAAATTAACACGCAATCGCAAGGGAATGATAGTCAATGGAGCCCGAACAACATTGATACACGTGCTAAAAAATGAGTATACGTTGTTATTACGCGCCAATAATGGCATACGAATTGCCGTGTCATACATACGCCATTTCATGAGATCAGTCTGGTTATTTAGACAGATGATCTGGGAAATAAGCGCGGCAGGCACCGGCCGGCTGTCACGTCAAACTGTGGAGCTTCTGAAATCTGACACATACGGCCCAAATTAGCAAAAGCCATCAATTTCCATAAAAACAGCCCATATATGAGCCCTACATAGTTGTTTCTCGCATAAAAAAGTCTCAGAAGTGAATTTAGTAATGAAATTGCAGACGAACAATGTGTAAAGTTTCAAGTTGTAGTTCCAGTGAGACAACGTGTGGGGGGTGATTGTTTGAGTGAGTGGGCAGGCCAGCTGTGAATATGGTTTATTACCCAGTGCGCTTTGTTGAACGGTCTCAATGTTTGTTTTTTTGTGTACTGTGAATACTAGTTTACTAGAAGATTAACTTAGTATTTGAAGTAATGCAGTAATGCACACACAATGCCTATTGGGTTCCCTCAACGATGTTGGTGAGTAAATCTACTGAAATGGCCACCATAATAGGGGAGTGGGACGTGTAAGATGAGAAAGCAGAGGTTGAATGTCATGGTTGTGAAAATGTAAACCTGTATGGAAAGCATCCATAAACTGTTGGGGAGGGTCATGCATATTTCCCCAATAACTTTGAAGGGACATAGAAAAATATATTGCTGGCAAAGGGAGGGTCAAGTCTATTTTGACTAAAGTTCCCAAAACTCCTCTGGTAGCCCCTTTGATTAAAAAAAGGAACAGTACCTGAGTTCAGAGAATTACATCACTTTACTGGCATTCAGCCTGTAAAACCAGGAAAAACAACACACGTCATATCATGACATGAAAAATTTAAGACAATATAATAATGATATATTGCCTAGCCCAATGACCAAGTCATCTTTGCTCAAGTCCCAAGAAAGTCTCCAGTCATTTGGTCCAAATCTTGAGTTTTTTGTTGGTCAAGTCCTATGTCAAGGCAAGTCCCAAATCAAGTCCCATATCTTCTTTGATGTTACGGGTTGCCATGGCGAGGAGTTTGACTGACAGCCTGTCATCTAATCATGACAGTTGCATACCGGGGAGTTTTTTGAGTCGTCCAATCATGATTCACAATTTGCTGTGAATAATTTAATGAGCTAAATTTTGCATTTTCCACTTCAATGACAGACAGTTCAGGCAAATAATGCAGCTGCTATATTCAGACGTATTGCACAAACATTGACTAAACTGTCAAGATGAATTCGGTTTCAAGCCCTCACATTGATATTCTATTAACGTGATAATTTGATATTTAACAGCAAACATTCAAACTTACCAATACACGCAAGTCATTGAGTCCCCATGCTTCAAGTCAAATTGAGTCTCAAGTCATTTATTATTTGCTAAGTTGCAAATAATCAAATTGGTGACTTGAGTCCACTCCAAGTTACCAAGTCTCAAGTCCACATCTCTGCCTAAAAGTATGAAAAGTTAAATGTAGGCTACTCATGTGTAACAATCAGCGTTGCACATAAAGATTATTTTAATTGCTGATTAATCTGCATATTATTTTCTAGATTAATCCATTTATTGTTTAGTCTATAAAAAATGTCAGAAAATAGTCAAAAATGTCCATTCCAGTTTCTCAAAATCAAGGTGATGTCTTTACAAGTCTTGTTTTGTCCGTCCAAACCCCAAAGATATTCAGTTTTATGGGATATAAAACACAGAAAAGCAGGAAATCTCCATATTTGAGAGAACGAAACAGCATGTTCCGCCCTTTTTTGCATGAAAAATATTTTTATCATAAAACAATGCATTGTATTTATAACTGTCAAATAAATGTAGTGGAGTTTAAGGTGCAATGTATCCCTCTAAAATGTTAAAGTATACCGTAAGAAAGCATCAAGACACTCGAGTACAAGTACCACAAAACTGTACTAAGTGCAGTAGAACCGAAAGCAGTGGTTGCGTGTAACTAACTATCATAGAACAACTTGAAGGCTTTTACATGTACAGTATGTGCTGCCTGGGGTACATAGTAGGGAGTCACTGGTCTAGTGAAATCATTTCTGCCAATTAAGAGAACATAATATTTTATGTGACCCCAGCAGTCTACAGAGGAAATTCATTAAGCCTTCAAAGGCATTTATGGCAGGTTACAGTGTCCTGGATTATTACTCTCATTCCTAGGCGATGAAGTATAGCAGAGCGCCAAGGCTTATCTCCCTCACTACATAGATATGTTTAATCACACAGGGCTGTCTTTCTAACACTATAAAAAAGTGCAGATTTATTGCAGCACTCTCCTCCTCACTGCTAATGCAACCTGAAGAGTGAGTCGGAGCCAAGAAGGGGAGTCTTCTTCTCTGCTTCCCTTCAGGAGTGTTGCTGATGACGGTATGAAGAACCACCAGCAGGCTCAATTTCAACAGAGAGGAAAGTCAAGAATACTCATGAAATACTTTAAGCTGAGAGCTCAAAAACAGCAGTAGGGTGCAGAAGGGCCTGCGCTCCGAATACTACAGCTTGAATCTGAAGGCCGGGATATATATCCATGCAAAGCCTCGCCAAAGGCCGTCATCTCTTGAGACGAGGCAGCAAATATTATTTTCTCTCTCACACACCATGCAGCCAAACATGCCACCTGTTCACGTGAACCAACACAGCAGATGCAGACTATGATCATTAAAATCTAACTTCCATGAAATAGATTCCACATTTATCTCGTTGTGCCGACAAGGAGCAGCGAGTCTCACCTGCTTTATGCATGTGATATCTACAGAATCCACAGCTGGGTAACATACTTTGATATGTTTACGCATCGACCGAACGGCCCTAGTATTGAGTGTCGAAAAAAATGCCTTGTGATTAAATACCAAATTTCAATATCTAAAGGACTAAATCTCATCAGCGTAAGATAGCCAAAAAGCACGCAGCACGCCTAAGAAGTAAAGGCCGTTTTATAAATGTGCAGAGGCTCCACGCAGAGCTTTCGCCGTAGCCAACGTAAGTGGCCTGATGTTTATGGTAGTACTAGTGGCCATAAATTAATTACATTATTTTAATATAGTCAGTTGTGAAACAATCTCAGGCATGGAACTCCTGGTCTTAAAAGGTCCCATGGCATGAAAATCTCACTTGAGGTTTTTTAACAGTAATATGAGTTCCCCCAGTGACTAGAAATGGCCCTGCGTATCCTGCTCTGCCTTTGAGAAAATGAAAGCTCAGATGGGCTGAGCTGGAATGTTGCTCCGTATGTAGATCATAAGAAGCAAGGCTATCTCCACCCTGTCCCCCCTCTCTGTTCCTCAAAAGCTACAGACTCATGATGTGATGACACATCCTAAGGAAAGCTCATTGTGGGACTGGCTCTAGAGACTTCAGATACAGTATTAGGGGACCACTAAGGTCTATATAAAAGAGACTTCAGATACAGTATTAGGGGACCACTAAGGTCTATATAAAAGAGACTTCAGATACAGTATTAGGGGACCACTAAGGTCTATATAAAAGAGACTTCAGATACAGTATTAGGGGACCACTAAGGTCTATATAAAAGAGACTTCAGATACAGTATTAGGGGACCACTAAGGTCTATATAAAAGAGACTTCAGATACAGTATTAGGGGACCACTAAGGTCTATATAAAAGAGACTTCAGATACAGTATTAGGGGACCACTAAGGTCTATATAAAAGAGACTTCAGATACAGTATTAGGGGACCACTAAGGTCTATATAAAAGAGACTTCAGATACAGTATTAGGGGACCACTAAGGTCTATATAAAAGAGACTTCAGATACAGTATTAGGGACCACTAAGGTCTATATAAAAGAGACTTCAGATACAGTATTAGGGGACCACTAAGGTCTATATAAAAGAGACTTCAGATACAGTATTAGGGGACCACTAAGGTCTATATAAAAGAGACTTCAGATACAGTATTAGGGGACCACTAAGGTCTATATAAAAGAGACTTCAGATACAGTATTAGGGGACCACTAAGGTCTATATAAAAGAGACTTCAGATACAGTATTAGGGGACCACTAAGGTCTATATAAAAGAGACTTCAGATACAGTATTAGGGGACCACTAAGGTCTATATAAAAGAGACTTCAGATACAGTATTAGGGGACCACTAAGGTCTATATAAAAGAGACTTCAGATACAGTATTAGGGACCACTAAGGTCTATATAAAAGAGACTTCAGATACAGTATTAGGGGACCACTAAGGTCTATATAAAAGAGACTTCAGATACAGTATTAGGGGACCACTAAGGTCTATATAAAAGAGACTTCAGATACAGTATTAGGGGACCACTAAGGTCTATATAAAAGAGACTTCAGATACAGTATTAGGGGACCACTAAGGTCTATATAAAAGAGACTTCAGATACAGTATTAGGGACCACTAAGGTCTATATAAAAGCATTCAAAGAGCCCCATGTCATGGAACCTTTAATGAAGCTACCAAAATCCATTTGCATAATCATTCCAATCCAAGAGACTAGCTAAGACATCCAGCTTTTAACCTCCTGCAATACTGACCCAGGGGCAGCTCTGAGCCGCTGCCATCTCTCATACACAGTGTGCATGTTTGAGACTTTGTGGCTAAGTAATAATCACCTCTGTGTTTGGCAGTTGTCTCCCTATTTTGCCCTTCTCTTTCCAATGTTATTTGATGCTATTTTTAGAGCTTATTTAGCATTTTTCCCTTTCCACTGTAAGCTACCTTTTAATATTTCTTCAGCAAAGAAGATTTCTCCCACGGCTAACACCGGCATCTAATTTCATATAGACGTGTAAGTTCTTCCCTCACTATTCAAAAGGGAGGCGCAAAGACATACATTAGATGCATTTTCTTCCTTTATGTGTGGCCTATATTTTTATTGTCTTTGATGTGAGGGAACGTCTCATACAAAGCACAACTCTTTGAACATCAATGTGCTACCAACTCCAAATTAGAATATACACCAAAAAAGGCAGCAAGGTGTATTTGCTGCAGCACATAATTAGATCAGCGTTGCTACAGTACACATGGTGGCCTAACATTTAAGCCATGTTATGCCTATAAATGGAGAAGCAATTTGCCTGTCTCTTTGGAGAAGGAAATGTCATTCCCAAAGATGAAGTAGGCAACAGAGACCAGCTGCTCGTCTGAGTCATATGTGCCGTCTGCTCCGGGAACAAGCACTCCTTCTTTAGCTAAAAGAACAATGCACCATGAGCTACAGTCAAATACAGTACACACATTACACGTTTTAAACTATGAATACCAACTTTTGCCTTCTAACACACATTTAGAGTCCCTTTGTTTAGACAACAGGCTCAAGAATTCTTTCATATATCAGTCCATCCCGTTGCTAAACCAAATCAGTGAGCTGTTAATGTAATGTTCTACTAAAGTTCTTGAAGGTTTAACGAGACGATCGCCTCCGTCAGAGCTAAATTGACAGAACCGCTCCTGTGATGTGAATCGGTTTCAGCAGAGGAGAAACAGAAGGGGTTGAGTGGGCGAGTTCTGGCTTCCACCAGGTCCCAGATTATGCAGGCCCCATCTGAGCTGGCAATAACACATTCCTTGTCAATGCCTTTAATCTTAATGCACTTGGCAAAGGCCGTATGCTTTCTCATGGACTCCAGGAGCTTGTTGAGTCCAGGGCAGGATCTCCCCCACACACGCACCTGGACGGAGAAGAGACAGCCATTGGCTTAACAGCCCACATGAGGCTACTGACACAGCACTCTCTCTGGAGGCTGCAAAGCCCAGGCTACAGAGCTATTTCTATTCATGCCCTATTTCAGCCACAACCAGTCCTACTTTCACTGTATCTCGACTCTTATCAGAAGGAAACTAGACACACACACTTATGCAGCAAGGAACCAAACCAGCTCACATTGTAACTGCAGCAGAAATGCTTTTTATTCCTGTCTCGCAGACCTGTGTGTAATCATGACTACACAAATGTTGTGTGTGTGTGTGTGTGTGTGTGTGTTAGAGTCCCGAGGTGGGTTCATTTCTCCTCCCCTGCCTCATTCTCTTGCTATCTCCGTGGCAGCTGTCAATCCCAAAGTTGTGGGTCGACTCGTGTGAACAGGAAGCGTCCTGCGTCCCCTTTACAGCAGTACGCACATGGACTTTCCATCAGTTTGGTTGCTAAGACAGGTCCTTGCTGCTTATATGCACATATGAATATAGATGATTTAATGATGTTGTTGTAATTTCTAATGAGTCATAACATAGGACAGTAGGGCTGAGTATCGTTCAAAAATATTTGATACTGGTACCGATATCAATACCGTGACTTTTCAATACCGGTTCCTAAACAATCTTTATACCAATCTTTATACCAATTTTATTAAAAAAAAAATAACATTACACATTATGGCAGAAATGTTTTTATTTATTTTCCAGCTCCAACTACGTGAGCCCCGTCTCTGTGTGTAACGTCGAGTTTTTCCTGCGTGTCTCTACAACATGTAACGTTAGACAGCCAATCATAGACATTATTAGATCTTGGTGGAAGAATGCTGCATGCTTATTGGCCCGCGGATGCTGATGAGATTTACTCATTTAGGTATTGAAATTGGGTATTGAATAACGAGGTATTTTTTCGATTGGTCGGTCCCCAAAATGTATTGAATTGTGACCTTAACATGAGTCAGCAGCTGCACGCTGAGTGAAGAAGTGAAGGGTGAATATGAGGTCCCTCATAGGAGAACTGCAAAAAGGGAGTTACATTCAGAGGGTCTTAGAATGGAAACTGCTGCTTGATGACGCTCCCATCAATAAGAAAGTCTGTAAAACTGCAACAAGCTCTGCAAGCAAAGGACTTGTGATGGTCAGCACTGCTACTGCAAAAACACAACATTAATCTATTGCTTTTATAATTCAGAAAAACATGCATTTCTAGTACACAGACTGACAATCTACCGCTCAGAGCGGGCCTTTGAAGGGGGGGGGGGGGGCGCTACACACAGCAGTAAGCATGATTGGTTTGCGTACAGTAAAGGCAACGAGTCTGTGTTACCTACTTTGACAGAAATGTACGCATTTGTTATTTCTGACAATTTGATAAACAAAAATGTATATATGTTTGAGTAAATAAACCCCAATTAACAAAACTGGTTTAAAAAAAACAAAAACACCTTGTATATTTAAATAAATCACCAAGAGAGTACGGTACAACCTGACTCTGGAGATAAAACTAATTAATTCATGGTCTACTTGTTCAACGGTCATCCATCCATCCATCCATCTTCATCCGCTTATCCGGTATCGGGTTGCGGGGGCAGCAGCTCCAGCAGGGGACCCTAAACTTCCCTTTCCCGAGCCACATCAACCAGCTCCGACTGGGGGATCCTGAGGCGTTCCCAGGCCAGGTTGGAGATATAATCTCTCCACCTAGTCCTGGGTCTTCCCCGAGGCTTCCTCCCAGCTTGTTCAACGGTTGTTTAGTAAATTGCTCTTAAACACATTTAGAGAGGATTTAAGTTTGTTATTTTTATTCTCAATTCTTGTCATGTTGGTGTGATGTGAGTGTTCTTTAGGGCTGGCTCGACTCTTTTTTTGGGCGGGGGTAAACCCTGCTAAATGGAATACATACCTCTGTATTTAGCTGCAACTTGAAATGAGTTGTGTTATGGCTCCCTCTGCTGGCAGGTTGGGTGTAAGACGCCGACTGTTTCAAAGGAAGCAGCCAAAATGGGACAACAACGACGACAACAACAACAACAACAACAATAACAACAACAAGATGATGGTGACACCGGTGATTACACTCACAGAAGCAGGACTGTCACAGCACATCGGCTACAAATAACAAGCCCCACAGTGAACAACACTGTTCTTGCTGGGTTAAAAGAATCAATTCTCTAATTAAAAACCAATCATTCATTTGACAATCGATGAATAAAAAGCCAGGAATGGAATCTTTTAAAATGTATGCCTTTTCACCCTTTTTTCCCCTCTTTTTTTGGGGGGGGGGGGTCAATAATAAAACAGCTAGAAGAGTCTGGTAAGTTCAGAAAATGAAATGACATCACTTTACTGTAATGTAGCCATTAAGGAAAAGACAACACTTGTGCCAATTACAATATCCAAAATCAAAGTCATATGTAGTCAATATGTATCAATATAATATTGATATATTGACCAGTACTACTTAACCCTAGTATTATCTTCCTGTCTGCTATTTTTTGACTATTTTTACACCTTATTGACACTGTTTTTGAAGATTTTAATGTCTCTGATGCTATTTGGACAGCTTTTGACACCTTATTTGAGACACTTTCCTATGTACTCACCTGCTGTCTTCTTCTGGTTTGTAAACACACATTATCACCCAACCTCTAGGCCAACAGGGGACTTGAAACCTTCATAGGGAGGATGTATAAATGTGTGAATTTCACCATAAACCTACACTGGTTGGAAGATAGATACTTACCTTTTTGCAATACTTACATTTCCATTTGCACTGCTGACTGTTTATTTACAGTACCAATTGTTTACATATACATCTGCATTACCGTACTTTAACTGTAATATGCAATTACTTTCCACTGCACTTTAATTCGGATAGCTTCTGCCCAAACTTTATTTGTACTACCTTAAATCCATTGTTATACTGCTCATTTTAGCCTAACTTATTATATCTATCTGTAAAAATTCTGTCTATAATAGTCGTATATATATATAATAGTATATATATTCATAGCACATATTCACCTGTAAATCTTGCTCATATTATGTTCATTGTACATATCTGTAAAATTTCTACTTATAGTAATATCCAAACTGTATATTATATTCAGTACATATCCAGCTGTAAATCTTAATCACAATACCAGTTATCTATATTTTATATTCATAGGACAAACCCATCTGTAAAATTCTGTTTGTAATAGTATTCATTTTTATATTTATTCACTACTTATCCATGTCCTGCACTCATGGAACCATTGTATATCCTGCACTTACTGCTATTGCACTTCTTTTTAGACCCAAACTGCATGTCGTTGCCTTGTACCTGTACCTGTGTAATGACAATAAAGTTGAATCTAATCTAATCTAATCTAATCTAAAATCTCCAGCAAGGGGAGACTCCTTAAACCTGCATTATATCTGATCTCCAGCAGGGGGAGACTCCTTATACCTGCATTATATTTGATCTCCAGCAGGGGGAGACACCTTAAACCTGCATTATATCTGATCTCCAGCAGGGGGAGACTCCTTAAACCTGCATTATATCTGATCTCCAGCAGGGGGAGACTCCTTAAACCTGCATTATATCTGATCTCCAGCAGGGGGAGACTCCTTAAACCTGCATTATATCTGATCTCCAGCAGGGGGCGACACATGCCAAAGGAGGTTGGTTTCTGTAGAAGTCAGTAAACATTTTCATAATGAGTTCATGGTCTCAATTGTTAGTTTAAAGTCTTCTGCAACATAGAATGATGTTCATTTTTTTGGGTGTTTTAGGGCTATGATTTTATTACATGTGGTAAATGTTATGTAAGATGGTTAAGGTTATTTCTCAACAAAACACAAAACTGGAAGTGGCGCTGTGATGTCAACACACAGTCCTGATTAACTCACCGGCTGCACCTGTGGCTGAGCACGCAGCTCTATGACGCCATCTTGTGCTGATATTTCACTGACTTTCATTTTGAAAGGATTGCCTATATTTCATTATTTAGGTTCAATATGAAAAAGAAGACGTACTACATACAGCCTACTCAAATTTCCATTATATTTGTATATCATCTGGATATTTGAGGGCTGTTACCATTCGTGTGGGCATGCATTTGGGAAAAATACCTCACACACTGTCCCCGTGTGTCAAAGGAAGGGGCTATTCTTGCCCCACACTCATTCCAGAGATTATGTTGAAGAAAATTAATGTTAAGGAAATCAATCTATGATTGAGGAAGCTTGTTAACTAAAATAAGTGTGTACTTCTTCCCACTCCTTTTGGACATGTGGTGACCCAAATCATCAAGTGTCATTTATATATCTCGATATGCTTTCTACTTTGTGCAACAATATTAGTTTCTGTATGAGCCCTTCTGGGTTCTTTTACATGTTTGAAATACATTTCAATCAATCAAAAAATAACTTTTGTAGACTTATAATACTGTATATAATTTACTTTAAAAAGAAAAAAAAAACTAGTCAGACAGATGAAACTTGCAACCCCCATGACGCAACTTGTACAGCCAAGGGTGTAACCTTGGTTTGAGAAATGGGGGGCACAAAACAGAAGGTCTGGGTGGGGGTCGTCTGCCAAAAAAGTGTTTTCGATTAGAATCCCATTTCCTGCATTTCTACATACATTTATAGGGACTATGGTGATAGAAAATCCAGGAAATAATTAAGTTGGCCATATTGAAAAGATGCCAGAAAGAATAGTAGGCTACTAAACTATGTATAAGAAAAAGGTCTTACTTTCTTTATTGCTTGAAATAGGAGCCAATCACCAAGACTTATAAATAAAATAATATCAAAAGAAATTGAAGGTTGGGGGGGACACAAACAGGATTTAGAAAAATTATGCCCTAGTGTATGGCAATGTTTAAAAAAAGAAACACATTTGGGGTTTAATTGTATGTTTGTCGTGTATTTTTTGTGAATTTAAACTATTTTTCATCTTCATTCTAGGACAAAAAGATCTCGGTGACATTTCATTTGATATGGTAAAGCTGATGTCTTTACGACACATTTCAACAGGCCCTCTATTTAATACTTTTGCATAATGTGTCGTGAATTAGTGCTCCTTGACACTTGGAACAAAAGTGAGGTTCATGCTAGAGCGGGCGCTGTTCAGAGCCACCCGGCACAAAGGTCTTTATCGGGGTCACATTCGGCTTGGCAGACCACCCAGACACATTCATGACTTTGTACTCCCAGTTTTTGCCCCTCACAACAAAGGGGGGAAAATAGTCATAATTCTCTCTCTCAGACATAAACGACCTGTGGCACCTTCGCTGAAAGAGTCTTCAGTTCATTCTCTGCAGCTGAACACCAGGGTGGCATCTGTGGCTGGGTGAATTATGCCAAACATGAAAGGCACATAACTGCAATTCAAATATCCTCAAATATGCTACTTGTGTGTAACATTAATCTTTAAGTAGGAAGCATGACCAAAAAACACTGGTCTCCCTTCATGCACTTCAATTCAAAAGTGGACTTATTGTTCCCACCCAAAGATTAAGACCACTTGTGCCCGGCAGAGGGCAGTATTTAGAAGAGAATGATGGCAGGACATTACTGCACACGACAACTCCTCTTTGCAAATTGTTACTGACAAAACCACAGAGAGGTCCAGAATCATCATGTCTAGGTTTTGGCAACGGGTGATCCTCTAATTATGAATGACAACAGGCAAATTGTTGTAATCTGTGTAAAATGTCAGCAGTGGTGGAAGAAGTATTCAGATCTTCAGTAAAATAATTAAAACCAAATACTCTGTTATGAGTAAAAGTCCTGGATTGAACATGTTACCTAAGTAAAAGTATGTAAGTATCATTAGGAAAATGTACTTAAAGTAGTAATAGTATAAAGTACTCAATTCAGAAAAATCCTCTCAATTTAGAAACTGGAAACGATCCAAACAGTTCTGTCAATCAACCAAGTGTTTAATGGTTTAATCATTTCAGCTGGACTTCTAGATCTACATACTGTTGGGTAGTTTAATTTATGATAAAAACATAGTATTTTATATATCACTTGTGTTTTGTGTTCTTAATGTGTAAAGTAACTAGTAACTAAAGCTGTCAGTACAATATTTCTCTCTTTGATGTAATGGAGTAGAAGTAGAAAGTGCCATGAAAAAAAAGACTCAAGTCAGGTACAAGTACCTCCACATTTGTACTTATGTACAGTACAATGAGTAAATGTACTTAGTAACATTTCACCACTGCATGCCAAGGTAAGTCAAACATGGTGGTTTGTGTTGCTTGGGACCAGGGACGTGCACAGACATTTGGAGGGGGCCATTGCTCTAATTTGGAAAAAATGCAACTGCCCCCCCCTTCAAAGATGGAGATGTCTCTACATTATAATTCTGAATAAGTACTACAGTATGATGTACCTTTAAGTTAATAATACTATTGACCGCAGCATCTATCTTTTTCCTTGTTACCCTTTTACTGGCATGTCCATTTTATGGGAACACTCACCAACCTCATTATGTAGCTGTCTGATTGGTTGAGTGATGCTCCGCATGCTGTCCCTCCCTCTCTGGTCTGGAGACTTGTGGTAGGCCTCATCTTGAGTAGATTTATTAGAATCTGAATAAAGTAATTTAGTATACTTCAGTATACTGTACTTTTCACTGCTAAAAAACTGAACACTGACACAAGTGCTGCCAGTTGACCTTTACACTGTGGCTACACTCAATGATTCTGGTTGAGATAACTATGTTATGATTTGGCACCATAAATCATATTTATGTGTGTGTGTATATATATATATATATATATATATATATATATATATATATATATATTATAAAAGAAGAAGTACAACATACATCTCACAGCTGGCCTGCTGACAGTTTGAATCCAGCTCTGCAAAACTGCAGATCTTTTAGCTGCTCCTTTGAGCTCTTTCTCTCTCTTCTTCAGTCGTCTTTGTTGTGAAGGCATACTTCAACACAACTTTAGTTATTTATTTCAATGCAAAGTTCATTACATTAACCAACTGTGACATTAATGTATCATCTAATAACAAAGTAAGGCGACTTTCACAATCACCGAATCTGATTGTTGGCTGAAAACTCACGTAGCAGCTAAAACGTTTTGGTTCCCAGAACGTTTTGGGAACGTTTGTTTGTGGTTGTGGGAACGTTCCCTGAAGGTTACGTTTGGTTAGGTTCTGGTTGTGTTTTGGTTGCATAAGAAAGTTGGTTTAACGTTCTGGGAACGTTAGTTTTTGGTTACATCAAACGTTCTCAGAAACATTCCCCTAACGTTGCGACCTTTAGAGAACGTTCCCCTAACGTTCCCCTAACGTTGCAACCTTTAGAGAACATTCCCCTAACGTTGCAACCTTTAGAGAACGTTCCCCTAACGTTGCAACCTTTAGAGAACGTTCTCCTAATGTTCCGCTAACTTGGTTGATTGACAGAACTGTTTGGGTTGTTTCCCGTTTCTAAAATGAGAAGATTTTTCTGCATTTGGTACTTTTACTTTTAATACTTTAAGTAGTATTAATATTTTTACAGTGTGCTATTAGTAATTTTACTTAAGTAAAGGATCTGAATAGCCTACTTCTTCCACCACTGGTCTTGAGACCGCCACCAACTCTCATCCATCTTTATTATCACATTTGAGAGGAAATACAACGGCAAAAACCAAATTTGTTGTGTATTTCGAGTTTTAATAAAACTTGTAATTCTACATCAAATCAAAATATATTTGTGTAGACGACAAATAAATGGATTAAAAACATGAGAACTCTGAGACCTTTTCATCTTTTCTCCTTTTTCAAAGTCTGTATGAGGACAATAAGAAAGCTAAAAGACACAGTGTGGGGTCTCTCTAAGCAGTAATAATATTAACCACGCTTGAATTACCTAAGCTTTCCTCTCTAATACTTGAGTTTGAAACCAATTTGCAAAGCACGGCGTTAATTGAATATTACATTAGACAAAAATAGAGGACAACCCATTATTCTGGTGTGTAGGCCGCTCACTTTTTCTCTGTGGCTCCACTGATGTGTGGCGGCCCGGCAGCACTCCAGTGCGGCTGTGGCTTTTAGATGTGCCTGATTGGCTCAGCCGGTGTTAGCACACGGCTAATTGGATAAGCTTGTAATCTTCACAGCACCACTACGTTGCCGGATCCTAGGTGAAGGATTACATCGAAACCACAGTCTGAAACAATTTGTTGAATGCAGTTAAACATCCGTCCTTGAAAACTATGGGCTGAGCAGGGGTGTGTGTGTGTGTGTGTGTGTGTGTGTGTGTGTGTGTGTGGGAGGCGGGCCTTGGGTCGTCTTCTAGGACTTCATCCCCACAATGTTTTCTCAAATGCCCCAAATCTTTTATAGGTTTTAAAAATGACTTCAACTTTGTGTTTCCCCTCAGTCTCTCTGACTGGACCGGCAAATCAACGGAGAAAACATTCTGTTCCTGGGGAAATATCTCAAATATAATTTATTCTGCCATCTCTGCTGAAAATAGGTTTCAAGATTAGCAATGCTGTTTAAAAGGACGTAACTTTGGGTTCAACATTGGGGGGGGGTTGAGATCTCCAATTATTTAGGGAGGTCCCAGGACATGTATGTACAGTATGTATTTACTAAAAAAGCGACAAAAACATCGGAAAAATTGACAAAAAAGCACCAAAAGCCGACAAATGTGGAAAAAACACCAAAAACATCCTTTTTATTTTTTTTAAAAGGCGTCAAAAACTTGGGAAAAATGGCCAAAATAAACCTTGAAAAAGGTTTCAAAATATCCAGAAAAAGCAACACAAACGTTGATACAAGCCGCATAAAACATTGAAAAGGAACAAAAACTGAAAGGTAAAAGCCAAGTCTTGACACCCCCCCCCCCCTACCCTCCCCATAAATTACTCCATGGCTGTTAATGCCAAAATCATACCCTACCTTTGTTATGTAGCCTAACTAAAAAATAGTAACCTCAGACAATCTTTGGCCCTTTTTAGGTGGCAGGAGGGAAAATAAGTAATCCCCAATTTTAGTTCAGGTTTCAGAATGACGAAGACAGTTGGAGAACAGTTAGATATAAACCAGGATGTTTCTTTTCCTCGGCAACTGTCATGTTTTTCCCAAATGACGTACAGGTTTGACTATCAAGTATTTTGAAAAATAGTGCATATAGCGGCCGTAAATGGTAAAAGGTGTCCCCCGAATGTTTACCACGTCTGGCTTTGCCCCTAGGAAATATATATTGAGTTGTTGTCTTTTTCTTTAACACACTTTTGGTTTTAACAAATAATATGTGCAAAAAGCAGATAGCTATGGAGATTGCAGACATCTCACACTTCTTAAATTCTGTGTTTTTTTTCTGGCTGTGTTCTTTAGATTCTCCTCCTTTTGGATCAAGGTGTTTAGTATTACTGTGGCAGGACATAAAGCATGTACTGTATGTGTTGACAACTCTGGTATGCACTCGTATCGCCCGTTTACAAAGAATTTCACATGATGTAGTGGCAGCGCGCGGCTATGTTTTTGCAAAACCCACTAAATACGATTTTCCTCATTTCACCTCATTGGCTGAGCTCGGCTCTCAGATTGAAAACATTCAGCAGCCATCACTGACAAAACACAGAAATGTTTATGCAGCGAAATCCATGCACGTAAAACACTGTGATCCATAACTGTGATTACATCTCCAGTGTGTTCTCAGAGAGGGGTTTTGTTATTACAACATGCTTCATACTTCTACTCTGTAAATATTCTATTTGTCAGAAACTACAGATGTGTTTTCACATGTACGAAAACGTACCTAAATGCATACAAATTACATGGTGGCCAGGAATGCCGTGCTAACAGCTCACTGCAAAAAAACAAAATCTTACCAAGTATATTAATCTAATTTCTAGTCAAAATATACACTTAATATATATTAAGTATAACACTTAATATAAGACACAATCACCTAACAAGTGATATTTCAGTGAGACATCGGGACTTGTTATTAGACAATGCATGCAGAATATATCTTCTAAAGCCTCTTACACATGATAAGCGGTTTGCTCTCTGCGCACCGCTAGGTAGGGCGCAGAGCAAAGCGCAGCGCAGGTATTCGTCATCAAGGGTGGCAAGGAAGCTATTTCCCGTTGCTAGGTAACGACATGCAGTTTGATCATTGGTTGCACCTTCGAAAGGTCAGCGGTAACTAGGTCCAAGTTGAAATAACTTAGTTTGAGCTCAGTGCAAAGCGGCAAATCCGAGCGCTCTCCTCATAGGAAATCAATGGAACGGCCGGCTTAAAGTGGTTTTGCTGCCCATCGAGTGTAAGTAAGTAAAGTTTATTTGTATCGCACCTTTCACTGAAAAAAATCACAAAGTGCTTCACAATAAAAATCTGATACAATGCAACCAATTAAAATACAGGAACATTTAAATACAAAATAGAAAACACAACAACATGTGTAGGCGGCTTTAATAATGACAACAAAGCTGTCGGCGCGTCCACACGATACAAGCCTTCTGTGATCGTGCAGTACAGTTGCTAATAGCCAAGGAGGACACTGAGGATTAAAAAAACATTATCTTCACTCAAGTTTCTGTGTGCGAAAGTCGCCAGGCAACACAATCTTCTGAACATAGTCATACTGAGAAATCCAGAGAGAGTTGTATTGAGCTGACAGTCTTGATTAGCTTTGTAGCAACTCATTTGGCAACGGCTTGAATTGACATTCATGTTGTTTTGAGTTGTATCTCGGATGAAACTCATCTCATAAGGTTTTTAAGCAAGAAATAAGAGTATATCTAAGAAATAAGGAATCTTATTTCCATAAAATATAAGAAATAAGATTATATCTTATTCCAAGTGAATTTTGACTTGTTCCATTGGCATATTGTTTTAACTTATGACAAGCAAAAAAACACTTAAACTCATTTTTGACTTATTTTGAAGAGGCCTTTTTTTGTCAGTGCTTGTACCAGGATATCCTTGGGTGGTGCCTCCTATTCCATGTCACCAATTTGCTGGAGATGTCCTTCTGGAGAATGTGTGTTCTTTACGCGTGAGGAAGTCTTCCTGAAGCAAGTCCAAGTACATTTCAACAAATCTAAAGCTGGTTGAGACTGAGTTACAGCAGAGGCAGAGCTGCTTCTGTGACTGAGACTAAACCAGGCAATAAATAGTCTACACGTCGTTCCAGAAACAATAAGACTAGGTGGCCCTAGTGATAGCTGGGTTATTGTCTGGTATGTGCGCTTAAATGTAAGACTGGCAATGTTAAACCTCTGTGGTGCAGCCTGGAAAAAAGAAATGTTTCTCAGGGGTAAATAGAGATACATATCTGTCCTCTAGAGCTCTATGTGGTACCCTGCGACCTCAACAAGGAAGCAGGGCATCACATTTTGACCAATAATGTAAGGAGGTCTGGTATTATCTATCAGGTCTATTGGTCTGTTGGTCCACCACTTTGGTCCAGACTGAAATATCTCCGCAACTGTTCCCAGGATTACCATGACATATTTTTATTTATGTATTTTTTGGAATTTTTTTTAGGCCTTTATTTTGACGTGACAGGGGAGAAAGAGGGGGAATGACATGCAGCAAAGCAGGTCGGAACGATCCCTTTCATCTAGCGCCATCATCAGGTCAAATTCTACACTGGTCGAAATTTGGAATTTGATTTATAACCTAATAGCTGCAAAACTAGTGACATGTTAGCAAGTGACAAGGTGTGGCTACACCACGGATCCATGTTGGTAGAGGAGAAAATGAATTTAAAGCATGTCCTGTAGCTGCCATCCACACAGTACAGTATCAAAATCAGTTGTAGGATAACTTTATGGGGTCTACTGCAATGCAATTTGAAGAAACACAAATTAAGAACTCTGTTTCAATTTCATAACTGTATTTTATAACATTTTGGTATCTACACCAAAGAATACATGTTTGTCTGTGTTACTAACTGGATGTGAAGCCCAACCTCATCATGCATTACATTTTTCAGTGTTCAACGTTTGAGAGACATAGCTGTACTGAAAGTGAATACACTAACCATGATGCAAACATGAGAGAAGTGATACTTTCCCTATTGCTACTTAACAACAACCTGGTGAAATATGAAGATCTGTCACATGATATGGATGCAACTATTAAAATACAATTTGTAATGGTTAGCTTGTTACTTGTGACGATATATGCTAAATTTCAGTCTTTTTCACATTAACAAGTGACTGACCTATCTGGGTGAGTTTTGAGACACCTGATGAAGTTCGATGATGTAGATCCAGCATCATTTATCTTGGTGCCACACACCTTGCATGTAGCTGTTCGCTTACTGCCACTGTTTACAAAGTTATTGAAAGGAAAACTAATAAAAAAAGGCCATTGTCAATGCATTTATGTGAGTGTGCGCACATAGCGTTGCACATTATGGCAAAGGGCATGGGACATGTAGCTCCCCAACGTGTATGCCCCAATAAAAGAAAATAAATATCCATGAATAAATTTAGATTTAAAAAGCAATAATTGCAAGGAAAGAAGTTGTTGACGAGTCTCGAAGATCAAGTCCGAGTCAAGTCTGAAGTCTATTGGGTCGAGTCGCAAGTCGAGTCTGAAGTCGGCTGTTTGTGCGACTTAAGTGCAACTCGAGTCCGAGTCTCAGACTTGAGTCCTCATGTATAATAATAAAAATAATTCAGCAGAGGCAGGGATATTTAGAGCAGAAAGTGATAAATCCCACGCCTGCTAAACATCATCCGGTTAGCATTTTCAAAGTGCATTTAGCATTAGCATTTAGTACAGCCTCACAGTCTCTTTCATGGCAGAAGACTCTTTATTTTGTTAACATATATATGTATATATATATTTTCTTTTAAAGTAAAATCAGTATAAAGCAATGGCTGAGAAAAATCAAATATTTTCAGCCCATTCTCAAGTGCTACAACATGTGTGTCTGTGCCTTTGTTTGTGAGTTAGGATATGTATGAGCAAACTGCAGACATTACAATTTATGACTGGCACCATGTTTCCATCAGTGTGTTTACGCTGTGTGTGTGTGTGCGCGCGCGGAGGTCTTTGAGGTATTTGGAGAACATAAACTTGTCATTAATGAACATCATTAGAGAGGGCAGCAGCTAGGTGCAGCAAGGAATTGCAAAAGAATTCAAGATGTACGTAAGTCCAAGTTAATCAGCTCCTCCGCTGTTTTTTGGCATCGGCGAGGCCCACCACACTGCCACAGCCCTGGAGGACGGCGTAATTACAAGCTGCCATCTCGCTAAATAGGGCTCTGGCTCCTATGCGGAACAGTGATGACATGATTTGTGTTTTGCTGCTCATCGAGGCCGTTTGAAGGGGCATGATGACAGCTGTATGTGGCTGGGGAAACAGCGCTAGATTGTTCCTCAGTGCCTTTAAAACATAACAACACCTCCCACAGAGAATGCTTCTTGTGTGAGACAGAAGAACAGCAGTCTGTCTGCAGTCATTCATTATTTAGTTGATTTGCATTATTTTTTGGTGTCAAAAGAAGACAAATTGTGTTATCATGCAGAGTAATGAGGGGAGGTTATCGTCGCCAGCTACCGCAACATCTAAGTCAACACAGATAGTGTCTTGTTTTGTAAGTTTACTTGCTGCTGCAAGAATATGAGTAAAACACCAGATCGGTGCATACTCACACTCGTGCCCGAGCACGTTTGACCCCATGGTCCAGTTCGTTTGACTAGTGGGATCGCTCCGTGCCCAGGCATGGTTGGCGCAATATAATGACGTAAGCGTGCTCTGGCCCTAATTGTTTTATTGCAGTGTGAGTGCAGGCCAGCAGGGAGGTGGGGGCAATCATGCTCGGACAGGGTTCAAGGCAACTGGGCCACATGTGAGTACGTCCCAAAGCTCTAATAGTGCATTCCATTTATCTCAGAAGTCGGAAGCCAAAGCTGGGAATGACTTTATAACCAAGTTGAATGCGTTCCATTTGCAAGTTGGATTTTCATTGTTTTCATTAGCTCTAGCCAGGTTAGCCATTGTTAGCAATGCCAGTTCATTAGTAACACATTACGGTGTTTTTGTGCACACTATCAGCGCAACAACATGTCTACATAGATGGACAGCACTGTGTGTATGATTGATTTAGTGAGACACAAATAAGACAGAAGTTCTAAAAACTGTATGTTACTACAGCTTTCACAACTGTTGATGCACGGAGCAGCCATGTTCCTTTAAGTTGGACTTAAAGGAGCATTTGGAGCCAAGGTACTGTTTGCCAGGTCGTAAATATATCTCCGAAACTGCGCTACCCAAATTATACGAGACAGTTAGGGAACACATTTTGTGTATGCTGAAAGACGTGCATGCAATCATCTTTACCACGGACATTTGGCGCTCCGACGTGTGCCCCATGTCTTTGCTGAGTTTAACGTCACACTGGGTGGACAGTAAATCAACATTTACCCCTCGAAGTGCGGTGCTGCACGCCAACCGAGTTCCGAGGGTCACATACTCGCACAGTAATTGCCGAAGCAATTAAGGGGATGCTAGTAAAGTGGAAAATCCCCAAGTCCAACGTTCATGTTGTTTTGCGCGACAACGCTAGCAACATGAAGAAAGCCATGGACAAGATGGATGTACCAAGTTTGGGATGCTTCGCACACACTCTCCAACTGGGGGTGCATGAAGGGCTACTGTCTCCGAAGTGTGAGTGATGCACTGGCGAATGGTAGGAAGATAGTATTTCAAACACTCGCCACTGGCTACTACACGCCTAGAGGATAGTCAAAAAGATCTCCAAATGCCCACCAAATGTCTGCAGTTGTATTAATTCATGTTTTACAAAGTGTTAAACCTGAGCCAGGCCTTACCACAATGATAATAACATCACAGGCATGCATGTGCAGAATGATACAGTATATATATATATTTTTAAAACACACTGGTATCGGTACTCGGTATCGGCCGACCCACAGCACAAGCATCGGAATTGGTATCGGGAGGTAAAAAAATGGAACATCTCTAGTTTAAAACGTAACGGTCACAATTTTAGACACAACTTTAACATTGTCAAATGGTCGCGGTTTGGCTATGTTTAGGCACCAAAACCATTAAGTTAAGTTTAGAAAAGGATCATGGTTTGGATGAAAATCAAGAGCGTTACTTCACTTCCTGGAGGTTATGTACGTGACGTTGAAGGGGGGCGATCGTTCAGTAAAAAAAACAACAACTTGCAGTTCACTTGAATTTCAAACGGGACTCAAACGTTCTTCTGTAGACGACTGTCTCATTCTTTAAATTAAGCCATATAGTTTGCTTGGCTTTACACCACTTTCACAAAGTCAAGCCCTATATTTCATATCTGCTGTCCACTTTAGAAGGAGCTTTTATGGAACATTTTACGAGGCTTACCATTAAAAGAAGACCTCTGCTACCACCTCCTTGTCTCTGACACCTGTAGAAATATTAAAGGGAACTTTGCACTCCATTAAACGTGAGGCCAAAGTAAGGAAGTGTCGGTTTCTGTCATCAGAGTAAATCCTCCATGTGCGGGCGGGAAGGCTTTCAACCAGAAAGACCTGCGCGGGTTTCTACCCCAGCGTGACTTACTGGCACTCCACTCTGTCCTGCTTGTGGAATCATTGGGGTGGGGGGGGGGGGGGTCTTGTACAGAGTGAGTGATGTTCATTATAAACAGCATGTACAAAGAAGTCACAAAAAAAGGGTTTTGGCCTGAGCAGCGAGGAAAGAGGCTGTTAACAGTATGCTCCAATAATATTTCCATTAACGACTTCTCATTAAACTCAGTCTGCTTTCACATCCTAAAAGCTCCCTGTGTTACATTGGCTTCATTTCCACGTTTTATTTAAATTTATAAGAGCTGGGGGTCTTTTATAATATATGACCCCCTCTATCACATAACTTATATTACACCTTTGTGTTGAGTGGATGAAATGTCACTGAATAAATAAATGAATGAATAGTTTATTTCGAACAACATGCAAAAGAATAATAAAAAAAAACTTAAAACACAAAAGACAAAAGTAGTTTACTATGAAAAAAAGCAAGAATAAGCTAAATTAAAGCGGCAAGCAGGGTTGGACGGGCCCCCGCTCCTCTGGGCGTTGGGGTTTCTGGCGGACGCCGTTACTGGCGGACATCGCTCCTTGTGCATTTGTGCGGCACTATGTTAAAGCATAGGGGGCAAAAGCCATAACAGGGGGTGTGGTTAAAGTAAAGGGGGGGCTCAATATCACATTATAAGTTTCATGTAAATGGGATGATGTTTGTTATGTAAAGCTGATTTCTTGTTGCCGGCTAGGAGGGGGGGCTATGACCAAAAGCCAATTTGTCAATTGTGAGACATTTTGGGCCGATAATACAATGTACACTCAAGTTACTACAACTTCTTTCTTCATCGATAAATGCTCAAAATGGCCATTAATTGCCTTTAATAGCTTGTCATCACTGAGGTCTTTAGATGACACAGACTCAATTTGACGTTGATTGGATGAAATCTCTCAGAGTAGTTTATTAAAGCATAATATGTATAGATTTGACTTTGAGTCAATATTGGCAAGTAAATGTCCTCAGGGTTAGAGTCTTATGAAGCATGAAACATTTCGAGCCAACTGGACAATGTACACTTGAGTTACCCCCACTTCCTGTTCAGATGGCGAAACGCACAAAATGGCCGCCCCGCCACGGCCATGCCCTATGACAAAATGTTTTTCTTTTAATAAATTTTAGTCTTTATCTTCTTAAGATGGGACAGGAGGAGTTCCTTAAAGTGCGACATGTGAAAATGGCCAAAATCGCACAAATTCTGAACCTTCAATTCAAAACAGCGGTCTTCCTGTTGGGTTTTGGGCTCCAATGAGCTTTTGTGGACGTCTTGGACATGCTACATATGTGTACCACTTTTCGTTTGTCTACGTTAAACGTACTGCAAGAGCTCAATTCATTCATATTTTTGTGTGCCTATTCCCGAAACCCTTAAAATACATACATTTTCACCAGGTTTGATGCAACCACCAATTTTGGTGAGTTTTTGAGTATGTTACGAGCCCTCAAAAAGGCGATTCATTTTAATCGGGCCTTCGCCCTAAAAAGGTAGTAGGAGAAAGCTAAACACTTTTCGGGTCCTACCCTTTTTGGAAATGTCCATACATTTACATCTTTAATAACCAAATTATCCCATATAAAAGTGTTTTGAATCTATAATTTTGCAATATGCAAGCATACAACCAACAAAACATTGTCAAAATCCAAAAACATTTGCAGTGTTTTAACCCTCATGTTGTCCTCATGTTGTTCTATATCAATGTTCTTTTTAATTCCCCAAAATAACATGATTGATTCCACACAACGCTCTTTGGCAAGTATAAATCTCTACTTTCATTAATTTTGGGGCGTCTTATTCAATTTTATAGCATTTGGAAAAACAACTGAAGTGGTTTCAAAATAGTATTGATTAAAAGTTGACATATTCCAGTCTGTGATTATCCATCAGACATTTTAGTCTAAATAATTCCTAATTTCTGCTTTTCTAACTCAAACATTAAGTATAATTTCCTATAAATGAGGTTTATTGACCATAAATTCCCAAAATAACTGTAAAACTAAAGTTAATAAGTTAATGTTACGTAGTGTTAAATGTCAAAAAAGTGACAAACATTGAAAAAAGTGTTGAAAAAAGGGAAAGTTAAAAACATTGAAAAAAGCATCAACAAAAGTATTAATTTTCAGTTTTGTAGGGAAGAAAATACTGAGGGTTAAAGCGGTTTTAAGGTTTCGGTGCTGTGCAGAGGTATTCCATCCCAAGTGAGATTGGCTCTTGTTATCTTTAAACTCCAGAGGTTATATCGATCGTAAATCACACAGCGGTCCACGGTGTCTAAAAAAATGTTCCGGCTCAACCTGCCTGTCCGATGGTGGATTTACTATTTGCTGGGTGTAGCAACGAGCGCCAGGGCAGCCTCCTTCGGGCTCACCGGCGCTCTCCTGTGCACATATGGACACATTAAGAAGAAGTGTAGGGTGGAAGAGTGCTGCTCTGTTGTGGGTCAGACCGCCTGAGCTATCTGTTATGATGCCGCTGCACCTCTCTGGCTGCCTAATGAGATACAACCCTAAAAGCTGAGCTCACACCCCTGCTGGAATCCTTTATAGGTGGGAAGAATCAACACTAAAAAGACTTGTATTCAGGTCAAATAGAAGCACACAGATAATATGCAGAGTTGAGACCTAAAGGGAGAGTTGTGCTGTAGGGTCTTTTTTTCACTTTCACATTCATCTTGTGAAACTATGTGCTTTCAACAAAGCTTGGCAAAGAGGTAAATAGCAATAAAAGGGGATTGGAGTGTACATGTTTCCCTTGCCAAGTGTTGGAAAAAAGATAGTCCCCGCTTTGAGCGTCTGGCAACAGAACTTTGGCTGGTGATGTCATCTCCAGGTCCACAGTTTCTGTTTGTTTCACCTCCATTATATGTGAAGGTTCAACAGACCTGAATCTCTTGTGGTTTCTACCCTGAGACACATTTTCCCTTGTTTGGTGTCCAGTCCATTCTTACAAGGCTTTAAAAGAAGAAGAAATAAGGGCATTTGCAAACTTCATGCTTCTTTGTGACATGTCTCTGTAATTCCATTAGCGGTAATGCCTCCTCTCTATTTCCTTTCATGCCTCAGGAAATGTGAATCTGACATGTTTATTAGCCTGGCAGATAAAATAGCATGCCTTTCTCTCCACTGGCAAAGATGGCAGCAGAGTGTTGCAGGGATGATGCATTTTTACTAGGCCAAACCGGAAGTTAACAGCACCCTGGTTCCCTCGACAAAAAGCCAATGGAATTTATCCATGGGGACTTTGGCTTGTTGCAGAAATTAAGTAGCCTGGCTCCGATATATTCTTGGGTTTTCTACAGTCAAATGTTTTACGGTTCCAATCAGCGAACAGAGGGAGTGGCTGAGAACGATGACGTTGACATTGTGCTCTAGTTTGAGTTGTAGTTTCAAAATTAACCAATCCAAAATTAACTTTTTTGTCCACCAGCCAAATGGCTAGTGCATGTTCAAATTTTACCAGTCACTCAATAGATTACCAGTGTTTTTTGGCTGGTGAGCAAATCTACCACCCGTTTGCATATTTTAACAGCATTTGGCTAGTAGATGTTGCTAATTTTGGACCCATAACCTATGGAACATGGGCAGACGCATATGCTGAGTTTACCCCATTTAAGGTGTATACATGCACAAATACCTAAGTAACTGAAGGAGTTAGCTGTCAAGTGGCGGATTAGGACTCAGATTTCAACCCAAACATAATCAATTTCTTAAACTGCAAAGGAACACACTGATTGCCTGATAACCTTTTTTGCAATTAAATGCAAACTCATTTTCAGGTTTTATGTCTAATTCCTGCAGATTTTAAGCAGAATGAAGTGAGACTTGGAGTAAAACAGTGTTTTACAAGCAATGGTATGATTGGTGATGTTCATCTGTCCCACAATGGCGAGAAGTTCCAAAGAAGGTGACGGTCAATCATTACCATCGCTATAGCATGTGATGAACAGTTTGCCCAAAAGATAAATCTGACCAAATGTCCTCTGCAATTTATGAAATATCAAGCAAGTTCCATGCATTCAGATTGCTTTTCATCAGGTTTTGGCATGAAATGAAACAGGGGGGGCCACGTAAAGGCGGCAACAATGCACAGTAGGATTCAAAATGAATTCCAGGATGAAAAGAAAACAGCTAACTGTGCTATTGTGACAGTTTAATTCCTATGATGGAAGTACAGCACATTCCCAGGTCCGAGCCACGGTGTCAGGAAGAATGAGTCCTTTGCTGCGCTGTGTGATGTGTGTGTAAGAGGATGTATGTTTCCTGTTAATGAAGAGTAGTCTTCTTATTTCCTGTGTGGGTGTTTTAAACGTTTCTACACTAACATTTTCATTGGCCCCAGAGCTGACTTTCACCAGGACATGCCAGCCGCCGTGTTTCCCCAGCTGGTGAGTAACCTCCACTCCTCACGCATCTCTCCCTCTGCCATCAGTTTCCTCCTCTCTGCCTCCTACTGGCCCATCTTTCAACACCTGACTGGGCAGTCAACATGACTGACACATACAGTACTCATTACCAGCTTTGCTGTGAGCTAAAGTCAAGCTAAATCAAATCTGATGGACAGGAAAGAAAAATAGATTGTGAACTTGCTAAACTCCTCCTCCGGACAGTTTTACCCTAAGCAACTATAATTACCGCTGCACTTTCATTCAACTCATGAAGTTTAATTAGCTCGCTAGCTACAGCTGAAAAAAAATCTGCCAGTGAATGTTGACATTTCAGACAGCGAGGACACGGCTAGAAATGAGAAGTTGCTTTTGTCTTTCTCGGAAGGAAATCAAGGACTGACGTTCTAGTGGTAAATCTAAGCTGAAGGTGAAGTTTAATGTAGATATTAGGCTTTTCCTGATCTATCGATATTGGCATTTTTAATGGCCGATTTAATAAATAAATAAAGAAAGGATTCTGAGAAATTAGTCTGTCCACCAGAGGACACTCTATAACGTCCCTGTTAGTGATGGCGTTGCATAGTCTGTCCACCAGAGGACGCTCTACAGCGTCCCTGTTAGTGATGGCGTTGCATAGTCTGTCCACCAGAGGACACTCTATAACGCCCCTGTTAGTGATGGCGTTGCATAGTCTGTCCACCAGAGGACACTCTATAACGTCCCTGTTAGTGATGGCGTTGCATAGTCTGTCCACCAGAGGACACTCTATAACGTCCCTGTTAGTGATGGCGTTGCATAGTCTGTCCACCAGAGGACGCTCTACAACGTCCCTGTTAGTGATGGCGTTGCATAGTCTGTCCACCAGAGGACACTCTATAACGCCCCTGTTAGTGATGGCGTTGCATAGTCTGTCCACCAGAGGACGCTCTACAACGTCCCTGTTAGTGATGGCGTTGCATAGTCTGCCCACCAGAGGATGCTCTACAACGTCCCTGTTGGCAACACTGATTATTTTTTTTGTTAATGTGTTTATGTTCAATGGACTTATAGGCATTTATAATGGCGGATAAAAAAAAAAAGAATCAAAATATATATCTTTTTATGTTAGTGTTTTTGTTCAAAGTTTCATATTTTAAGTTTGTATTTTTATACATTTTATTTATCAGAACTTTAATATATTTTGATGTTCCTCTGTTCTGTTGTGACAATAAAATCATCATATTATTTTAGTGAGAACTCATACATAACCACAAATAACTAATGATAGGGAAATTACTCATGTTTTGTAACGCGTGTCTGGATTGTTTTTTAAAATATACTGTATATTGGCCGATTTATTAGCATATCGGATTTTTAAATAACCAAATATTCGTATCAGTATCAGCCTTAAAAAATAATAATTCCACATTTTACTTCTCCGTTGTAGTTTTACAGGGAGTTGTGCTAGACAGTAGCACAGCAACTTCCTATATTTCCTTCAGTAAATATGAACACACTTTCATTACTCAATTCCTTTCTCCAACATCAAAGCACACCTCAGTGACCTCACCCTGTGGTTGCCTCACTCCAGCTACAGCCAAGAATCCAACGACGTGGCAGGGTAGAGATGAGGAAGCCAAGGGTGAGAACAACGGTCTGAGCGTGATACTTTGAAGTTGCAGTACGCTCTGGAAACAAGGAATCACCTGCCATAAAGAAAGTGTGCGTAAGCACTGAGCTATTTGTTCTGGTGCCTGGGTGGTTATGGGTCCCCAGGGAGGGCTGGCCCGGGCCCCTGTGAGATCGCATCAGTGTGTATCGGGCGGGAGTCCACCCGGAGGTGGAACTAATGGCTCCATGTGTTCACAGACACTTCTAAGAGCCAGATGCTGGGAAGAGAGAGACGTCCATCGAAGGTTTTTCACAACACCTCCCCTGGAGAGAAGAGCGGGGAAACCGGTTCGAGCTTCACACGCATGCTGGACATAGAAATCTGCACGTTACGGATACACATACCATGTTCATTTGGTTTTGTACAGTCAGGAATGCTCTCTATTACACACACACACACACACACACACATTCAGTTTGTTGAGTCTACACGTAGACATGTTTCCGCTCTGCCTCTTGTCGAAGGTGAAATAGTCTAATAAAAGGGATTTGGGGCTCACATCTATCTATTCCATATGATCTGCCTGCCTCAGTAAAAGTCACGGACAGACTCCGGTGCCTGCGGTTCGACCTATTATTGATGCAGTCTTGACCTCTCCGATCTGACGTCTTATTTAAAGTGGTTAATGATTACCATCTCTCAATGTGTTTCAGCTGTCGCACGGGTAATCCCCCACCCCACCCCACCCCACCCTGCTCCATCAGCAGCATTGTTCCTGTGGATGTCAAGGTCTTGTCTCTTCCTCTAAGTTGCCACAGAAGCGTCATTAACTCATCTGTCGGATGTGCTGTGACATCAACAACAAATCTGACTCAATATGGATATGAAGCGTAGGCTTACAAGAAATATGTGTTAAAAAGATGCTTGTCAGATGGTTACGGAAAAAATAACAGATAAATAGAGATGTTTAAAAAAAATCATGATAGCGTGGCAGGCCGGCCAGAAATCATCCTGGGACACAGTGCAGTCTTAAGTGGTGATGTATGGGGCGCAGGCTGGAATTAACAGCAACATTGTGCCAGACGTTTTTTAAAACGTGGTGTGATTTTATCTCGTATCCTGTTTCTATGCTGTTTTTCTGCACCTTTGTCATATTTATCTCTAGTTGCTATTATTTTTATACTGATCGTGTATTTCTTTGATCTTTCCTTGCAAAGTGCCTTTGAGTACTTTTAAAATCGGTACATAAAATAAATGTATTATTATTATTAATTGTTGTTTCTTTAAATATAAGTCTAAAAATCTGGAGCCAAATGTGGCTAAATGTTACTGTTCATTTCAGCGTGTGCCACTTTAGAATCGGCGCCCCTCTGTGATGTAGTTAGAAACCTCCATGTGAAATTGAAGTCCTGTCCAAACCGGAAGGCGGTCGCAGTCCAGAGTCCACACAGATAATGTGACGCCACCCTCTTCCTCGCCTGTGTATAACATCCTCGAAGTTCTGTCTGGATCAAAGCAGAGACGGATCACACACATCCTCCTCCACAAACCCAACGGAGGGACCGTCTTTAGTGTCAAACCGAGTTAGTGAGAGTCTCAGAGAGAAAGCTTGGCTGCTGAAAGTGGTTAAGGGGTTCCTGCAGGGGAGGAAAAACAAGCATTAGCGAAGGAAGAGGTCGGCGACGCCTCTGTGATGATTGCTTAATAACAAAGACAGAGGTGAGAATGAGTCAGAGAATGAGAAATAAAATCCTGATCCATTGTTTGCAAAACACACTTTCAATGGGCGGGTCAGAATAACTAATAACAAAGGGTGCCAATTTACAACATTTGTAAAGGAAACATGTGAAGCCTCTCATATAAAGCTCCTATTGTGATTTTGTGTCTCTTTCTAGATGTTCCCTGTCTCTTTGTGGTTGTTTGCGTCTCTTAATGGACAATTTTGAGTCTCTGGTGGCTCTTCAAGCTCCATGACAAATATGTTTAATACGTGTTTGATGAAGATCAGTGGGTAAACAAGATAAATAATTCACTTTTAAACTCCAGAGTTGGAAAGATCAAAACAAGAATTCACTTATTTAAATAAATTTGCATTACACACTCCACATTGTTTTAATTATGTAATCAAAAGCTTCTTTTTTTTTGTCACAGAGACATAATTGTGGCTAATTTGCAGGACACTTGTTTATACAATACTTATTATGGTGCTAAAAGATTCATGCGCCCCCTCCCCTGTGAGATGCGCATGCATTGAGATGCGCTGACACACTCGGGTAATGAGTTTGTGTCATTAGAAGTACTCGGCTTATCAGCGTTTGCCTCCATCGCACGAGGACAGCTTAGCTGTTAAATTGGTCTGAACGTGGAGTGCTTGTTTTCTCAGCCAAAACAAATTGGGGACCTGTTGATTTCGAAGCATGGCTAGTTATCTTATGTGTGCATGTGTCTGTGCGACAGGTCTTGAATAAGACAAGACTGCCCGTTGCTGTAGCATTTCACAGTCCGGGTATCTTTATCTTTATCGGTACAACAACAATAAAAGCTGCCATTAGTTTCCCCGTACAGGTTTACCACATTCTGTCCTGTCTTTCATCATGGAAAGAGGAGCTGTTGTCCAGATGGGAGCAGACAGCACACATCACTCAGGAATCTTAAACATGATTGGATGAGCAGAGAGAGTGTGTGTGAGTCAGAAGCTTTGAGCTGTTTTCCTTTCCTGGCCGAAGAGGACGACTGTAAAAGCTAAGGGCGGTTTCTCACTCGCAGCGGGGATCACAGAGCTTTCCCTTTTTTATATTTATGCTGAAAAATCCCTTGTTGTTCATTTAATGCTGTAGAAAAAAAGTGAACCAGCTCCTACACAAACTCTTTGCTCTTTGCTTTGGTGGCAGTAGCTCAGTCTGTAGGGAGCTGGGTTGAGAACCGCAGGGTTGCTGGGACAGTTCCCTGTATGGACCAAAGTACGGCATGTGGACTGGTAGCTGGAGAGATGCCACTTCACCTCATGGGCACTGCCAAGGTGCTCTTGAGCAAGGCACTGTACCGCTCACTCTGACATCTCTCCATTTGTGCAGGAATAGGTCTTGAGCATGTGTGTGTATTTTAGGCCTGTGTGTAGTGTCAATTGGTGTCCCCACTGGGATTCAATAAACCGTATAAATTATTATTAATTATAAGTTTACGTACTAATAGATAAGAACGGACCTGACTGGACTGGAATGAAAAAGTCCACCTAATGTTTACTGATGTCACTGAGAGAAGAGAGAAAGTACCATGCTACTTTCATTAAAAGTACCATGCTACTTTCACTTAAAAGTACCATGCTACTTGCTACTTTCATTAAAAGTACCATGCTACTTTCATTAAAAGTACCATGCTACTTTCACTTAAAAGTACCATGCTACTTTCATTAAAAGTACCATGCTACTTTCATTAAAAGTACCATGCTACTTTCACTTAAAAGTACCATGCTACTTTCATTAAAAGTACCATGCTACTTTCACTTAAAAGTACCATGCTACTTTCATTAAAAGTACCATGCTACTTTCATTAAAAGTACCATGCTACTTTCATTAAAAGTAGCATGCTACTTTCATTAAAAGTACCATGCTACTTTCATTAAAAGTAGCATGCTACTTTCATTAAAAGTACCATGCTACTTTCATTAAAAGTACCATGTTACTTTCACTTAAAGGAGCAAATTGTCGCTGTCAGTACAAATCTTGCATGTCAAAAAATAGGAAATGAATGAATGAAAAAATGCTAATTTAAAAACATTTCTTTGAGCGGTTTACCTTAGATGAAGTCAGACAAAATTGCCTCGTCACTGTTTAAAGCTATAGTACGTAGTTTCTGTCGCCACCAGGAGGAAGTAATGACAACAACACTGTCGGTGCGTCCACATGACCCAAGCCCTACGGGATTGTTCACGCCCCCCCTCCTCCACGCAGTTGCTAGTACCTAAAGAGATGGACTCCTAACAAGAGGTCATTACCTTCACTCGAGCTTCTGAAAGTCGCCGGACGCCACAATCTTCTGAACTTAGCCATACTGAGAAATCCAGAGGGAGTTGTGTGGAGCTGAGAGTCTTAATTAGCTTTGTAGCAACTCATTTGGCAACGGCTTGAATGTAACAGTGATTAATATCAAAAAGTTGTGCACTTAAGCTTTAATATTTGTAAAACACACACACACAGACAGACGTAAAGGGTGACCAATAGCATTGATTTAGGAAAACAAATCACGTAGTTATTACTATACACACACCAGTGACTACTGCTGTACAAGACCGCTCTTGTCGTTTTGGTGCCTAAACTTAACTGTCAGGTCATCGCCGCATGGCACTCACTTTTTTTCGGCTAAACTTAACTGTAACAGCTGCTAAAAGGGGTCATCTTGTGGTGTCCTGTACCCGGCTCAAAGTTAACTTTTATCAGCTAGACTCAACCGCAACAACGTCTGCAACGACAGGCCTCTCACGGTGACCCGGTACTCGGCCCCCAGTGACCTTTAAAGGCCTCGTGAAACAGAAGTCAGAACGCGATTTGATTTAGCATGTTTATGTTATTCCGGTAAAAACACCAAGCTAGGGAGGGACTTGTCTTGGGTATTGATTGCTGTTTGAAATAGCCACCAGCGCTGCGTATGCGTTAAGCTCCATCATAGAAATTACTATGCAGTGTGGACATTATCTTGCGTTCATGAAAATGCGTTGATATATTACATCCAGCCCCGCTGCAGAAAAAAAATAGTGCTTATCGAAGAAATTATTAGCAGAACAAAATTGACAACACCAAATAAGAACATTTCATGGATGATTTAACCTCTGTTGATCATTCTTTGAAAATATGGATCCAATAATTCTCATCATCGTACAGCAAGACGTCCAAGGACACCATCCTGAAGGTCAGTGTGTGTGTGTGTGTGTGTGTGTGTTTGTGTGTGTGTGTGTGTGTGATCTGACCCCGGTCCTCCTCCTTTGACCATGTGGATGATTGCTGTGTCTGACACCGGTTTGATCCCCGTCCTGATGCTGGGCTTTTGATGGCTGGCCTACTTTGATGCCACAACAAAAAATAGAATCCGACTGCCCTCTGTAACACACACACACACACACACACACACACACACACACACGCACACAAATAGCACCACCAGACCTTGTATCTTAACAGGAGGTGCCATGCCATTTCTTCCTCCTCTCTTTGAGCCTCAGTGTTAATATTTGTCGTATTTTTGACATTCTGCGTCAACTCTTTAATATCCTGCAAGGAGGGATTTTGGGCCTCAAACCTCAGAAAATATAACTATGTATTATTTAACTTTTTTATTGCTGTCGACATTTTGATTGGTTTTGGGCTGCCACTAGCAATTATTTTCAATTAATCTGTATTTGTATCTGAGTATTTTTTTGGTTAATTGATCAGTTGTTTGGTCTATAAAATGTCAGAAAATGGTGAAAAATGTGGATCAGTGTTTCCCAAAGCACAAGATGACGTTCTCAAATGTCTGGTGTTGTCGACAACTCAAAGATTTTCAGTTTACTATCAGAGAGGAGTGAAGAAACTATGAAAAAAATCACATTCAAGAAGCTGAAATCAGAGATTTGGGATTTTTTCCATAACAAATGACTCAACCGATGATAGATTATGAAAACAGCTGGCCTAACCCTCGTCTTGTCCTCGGGTCAAACTGACCCATTTCAAAGTGAAATACGGATTTCTTTCAACCAATTTGCCCAAAAAAACATGGATGATTTCATAAAACATTACTTTCATTGAATTTTTTGGGTGTTTTATTTAATCTTATAGCATTTGAATTTTTTTTTTTATGGTTTCAAAACAGTATCTGGACTAAACTTTGACATCTACCCATTTGAGATCCACTCAACATCCTCTGATCTTAACTATTAGTCAAAATAATTCATAATTTCTGCCTTTTTAACTAAATACTTGTGTATAATTTTTGTTGTTTTCATGGTTTGTTGACCATGAATTCCAAAAAATAAGTGTAAAACCTATTATTAAACCAGTTCAGGTTTTTAAAAAAGCGCCAAGAGCATTTTAAAAATTGACAAATAAATTAGAAAAAAGTGATAAAAACGTTGGAAAAGCACAATTAAATATTCATTTTCAATTTTGACCTAGAATGACAAGTTCATGGTTAACGGGAAGACAACACAAGGGTTAAAGATAAATTGAATAGTTGATAATTAATGGATAAATCTTTGCAGCTCTTGATTTTTCTTCCTCTGAGATCACTTGACACAGTGCTTTTGTTACAGGAAATATAGAAAAGTCATGGCCTTGTAGTAAAATAAAAGTCTTTTCCTGTAGCTCACTATTGGTTTTTCTACAACAGTTCTGTTTCCTGACCGTTTGATGTCTTCCTGTATTAATCCGAGCAAGCAAGGAGCCTGGTTTACAAGCAACTCAGGAGCACTTTGCTTTTACTTGGCTTTTATGTCAAGTTCTGTAGCATGGAACAACATACTGTACCGACAAATGGCAAAAGCAGACCCAGACCGTTAAAACATACAGCTTCTTGAAATGAAATTCAGTTTCTGGTCATATATCAGAGTATATCAAGATATTTTCATTGAATATGATTTATCATTAAAGCAAATCAACATTAAGCTAGCTGTTTCCATTTGTTTCCAGGCTTGATGCTAAGCTAACTGGCTGATTGCTGTAGCTTCATATCTATCTGACAGACACAAGAGTGGTGTCAATCTTCTCATCTAAGTAAAAATGTTGACCTTTTGGGATATTTTGATCCTTTCAAGGGATAGTTAACCCCAAAATCACAAATACACATTTATGCTCTTGCCTGTAATGTTATATTTATCACTCTCGATTTATTGATCTACATTAAATTCATGATTTTATTATATAGGAAATGAAAAGAGAGAGATGGGGAATGATGCACAAAAAATAAATAGCACAATCCTGCAATAATGATTGTATTGAATTGGATTTTGATCCAGATTTGAATTAGTCTCAAATATTTAATTTAATGTATCAAATGAAGACATGGATACATGTGAATATATCATCCCCATACATTTGCCATCCTCTCCTGTGACAATGTTGTGTAAGATTATTAATAAACAGGCAAAATAATAGGGGGCCTAACACTGATCCTTGAGGTACACCCATGGTTCATTTCATGTTACTGCATCTTCAGCTTTAAAACACTTTATACTATTAGATAATTATGAAGACATCCACGGCAGGAATTTAGATGGAAAATTGAATTTAGAACTAAGAAAAAATATGAAAATACTGCACCAACTACTGCTTCTTTATCAAGCAGAGACGCTTCCTTCTGCACGGTGATACGGCTGGCGGGTGTAGTTCGGTAGAAAGAAATTAGTTCCAACATTAAAAAAAGGTATTTTTTGAATTTTAGGGTGAACTGTCCCAATTGTTGATGGGATTTTTTTTTACAAATGGTTGCTCACGCTCTGCAAATTCTGTAGTAGTATTAATATTGTTCATAATTTCCTAATGTTGGGACCATTAACTCAAATAGAAATTGTTACACACCAGATTGTAAAGGAGGAATCTTTAGACATTTAACATTTATGAGAGAAAAAGCTTTACATTCACATTGCAGCCATTCTGGAAACTAAAGCGAGACATCCCGAGAGTTATAGGTCTACCTCGGCAGCATGAGGAGTTTTTATAACACTAAATCTCAACATAGGTCAGTGCTTTCCTACATTTCTGTCTCACACTCGACCCAGAACTGTCTAGTGGTACTGGTATCTTCTCAGAACTCCGTGGATGGACAAGAGAGAGACAAGAGGGAAAATGGCGATAGAAAAAGTGATTGTGAAATGTGGGAGCGAGGAGTGTTTGGCACAGCTCGCCTTGTTTGCTCAGTGAACCCCCGAGGCCTGTGTTATTTTTTTTGCCGAGGGAAATGCCCGCATTGTTGGACCCGGAGACCGTGGTTACGGGCCAGCCCGGGGCCCAGCCAGGCAGGTTGGGACAAACAACAAGATGAAGGTCAGCTAATATAGCAGTTAATTCCACTTCCTGGTCCCCATGACACCCAGGCAGGGTTTATTTGAAGATCCCAGACCCTGAAGTCACTCTGCACTTTGTTTAGTCCATGAGTATTTTTGGTCCAAGCCAACACTTTCAGATATTAATGCATTCGGATGAGAAGGAAGGAAGGGAGGGTGGAGTAGCGAAAGGAAAAGGAGGATACAGCCGAGCAGTGAGGAGAAATGACTCCAAATGTCCTTTTCCATATTTCGTCTAGTTTCTTCTATCATGATAAAAACATTACATCAATCGGTAGTTAGAATAATCATTTTCACATCCATGAAAATGAATCATACTTTTTCACATTAAGACAAATCATAGCAAAAATAATCAACTCAAAGTGTCCCAATTATGCTTTCTTGATTTTTCCAGTCTTTTAATGTGTTATACAGTTTTCAAAAAACATTTTTCACTCCAAATGGAGCTTTTCACACACAGCACTTTTTCCCAAATGTTGGAAAACGTCTCGCTCACATTCCTATTTGAAATTCCTCAATTAGTGACGTCACTGATTGAGAATGCCAGCCCAGTTTTTCATATTTGTTGCCTATAGGTGCTGCCTGAGCAAGAACTGCACGTCCAGTGGCTTGTCTGAATTCGGTTGACAAATCACAACAGAGAAGGCCAGTTGACCAATCACAGTAGACGGCTTTTGAGGAAGGGGGGGGGGGCTCAAGGGCTCAGACAGAGTGTTTCAAGCGGAGGCACTGCAGCATCGGGCAGTATGAGAATGTGTTTCTTTTAACATCAAAGCATGTTAACCTATTCTAGTAGACCCCAAGAGTACAAATATGCCACTGAAACGAGTAAAATAGGGGCTCTTTAAGTTTTATTGATTGCATATCCCAACACTGGATTTTCTGGATCTTTATTTATTTATTATAACACCTGTCAATTTGACAAAAAGACAGTGTTTCCTGTGACTGCTTCACAACAATAGGCACCCGTGTTTTCCTGGTTGAATGATTTTAATGTTGTAATGTTGAATCAGCTGTGATTTGGCTATACAGGAGAGTGCGTAGTCAACAGTGAGTCTACATCTATCTGCTATATTTTGGTTTAAAAAACAAATATCTTTTGCTAAATCTCTGCTGTCCCCATTTTGGTTTGAAATCTCCGGGATTGCTTTGTGGTCTGGATGGGCACAAACAGGTGGCAGTAGCTCAGTCTGTAGGGAGTTGGGTTGGGAAGCGGAGGGTCACCGGTTCAAGTCCCCGTATGGACCAAAAAGTACGGAGAATTGGTGGCTGGAGAGATGCCACTTCACCTCCTGGGCACTGCCAGGTGCTCTTGAGCAAGGCACCGTACCCAACCGCTCAGGGCGTTCAGCTGGTTCGGCTGGCAGCCCACTCACTCTGACATCTCTCCATTAGTGCATGTACCGTGATAACTAACAAAGTGTGGACACAGAGTGTAAATTGTAATTTCCCCATGGGGGAATCAATAAACAGATTAAAATTGAAAAATTAAATTAAAAATGAAACGGAAAAATTTGGAAATGGTATAACACAGTCAGTCTTATCGGTTAGGTAGCTCACATACCTTTCAGCAACAGTCTCCGCCCTGCTCTTACTTTTCACCGTTCTAGTTCTTTCTCCAAAGTATTTTTTTTGTATTTCCAGCTTACACATCCATGATTTTCAACCACAGAGTAACATCAGACAATCTCCTTCTTGTTTACACCGGGCCGCTTATGCCCAGTGTGTGAGAATGGTCATGTGACATGTGTTTTCAAGTTTAATATGGAGGAGATTAGTTTTGTCACAGGAGCTACAGGAACTCCTGCGTGGACAGATATCGTTTTTATCTCAAAACACTGTTTTAAAATGAAAACGTAGTAGTGTAGATGTAGCCTGAGGCCGATATTAGTGAGGTAGCATTACAGACAGCAACACTGTACATGTACACATTGCAGTGATCCTGATATGTGGGCAATGGAAATGGTAGACTCTGCCACAAACAATAAAGAATACTGGATAGAGTGATTATCACTGAATATAAATACATTGAAGGGCTACTGCAGAAAAAATAAAGACCATAAATAGTATCAAAAACCTAGCTTGACTGTGAGGTCACATTCAAACAGCATATAAAATGTCAAATTGCTTTTAGCGTTTGGTGTCCTCTTGTCCCCGTTAGAGCCTGGAGGGGGGAAGCAGGGCGCTATTGTGAGACCACTAAAGGACTCTCCTCATTGTGTTGCAGACTCTGATCAGATCCATCCACTCCGGCATCTTCTGGACCCGACAGTGTGCGTGAATAGATTCAGTTAACAGAGCTAGTTTATTAGCTGATGGTCTTACCGATCGTTTAACTTGGACGTTGAGAATGCAGTGGGGGGGGAGTGGGGCGGGTGTAAAATATAGTACACACCATCCAAAAGCCAAGTGGCTTAATCCTGTATGGAAATGGTAATGAGAAAAAAGAGAGGACTAACTCTGTCTGTGTGCGCTCTCCTATCCAGGATGAGATCGAGGCCTCTCTCTAGTGGGATGCATAAGAAGAGCCTTTGTGCTCCAATCTAGTAAGCCAGAATTACAGCTTTTGAACCATGTGCATTGCAAGAAAGAAGAGAAATGGAGAGGCAGTTTGGGAGAGTGTGAATGAGTAAGTGAAGAGGTTAGGGGGGTTGAGAGGGCTCTGAAGGTGTCAAAAGCACAGGGTTTAATACATTTGGAGTATGAGTTGTGTGTCTGTGTGCAGGCTGTTCCCATGAACCTAAGGTACATAAAACTACTAAAAGTATGCACTATAGGTCATACGTATTCCACGCATTGATGGCTGTATGCACCAAATTGACTGCAGCTGTATAACAGCCCAAAGAATGGCATAGGGAGAAAGTCAGGGTGGATGGGTGGGTCCTTTCAAGCGGGGAAATGGAGTTTGTGTCCTGGAAGAAGTCAAGGGGAAAACACAATACTTTCACCCAGGACACTGGCATTTGTGTTCCGGAGTACTTACTACTTAAGGTTGGTTTTAACCCAAACTAAGGCTAAGCCATATGAAAAAAATCAGATATCACGATTTTCTTGACCAAATACCTTGATGTATATGTTGCGACAATATTGTAGTGTATAAAATTGGTGTTTTAACAAAATATCTTCACAAAATGTGAATGTAACCACAAAGTGGGTAATGGCAAATAATAGAAATAAATAGGAAGAACAGTTCAGTAAACTTTAATGCAGCCATTAAAACCAGGAAAAGACAACACTTAAGACATATTATATGTATATATACATATATATAATACAAAATCCAAAATCTAAGACGATATCTAGTCTCATATCGCGATATTGATATGATAGTGAAATATTGCCCAGTCCTAACCCAAACCACAATCTTTTTTTCTAATCTTAACTAGTCCTATTGTTGTCTAAACTTAACTCTCATCTTTTGGGTTAAATTTAACAGCAACGGCCTCAACGTAACCTCACGGCGCTCTGTAGCTGGCTCACAGTCCCCTTTATTTCGGCTAAAAAACTGTCACGTGACCGTCCAGCAGTTGCTGTAATTTCATATCATCATAATCCTATATATACTGTATACACATACAGTATATAATCATAATCATATACAAATTGTTGTGCATAAGTTTCCGTATGCAAATCTTGTTCATTGTGTGTGTGCACATACATGTTGTTTTTGGGGGTATGTGTTTTTTCGCCTGTGTGTGTGTGTGTGTGTGTGTGTGTGTGTGTGTGTGCGTGAGTGTGTGAGTGTGTGTGTGTGTGTGTGTGTGTGTGTGTGTGTGGTGGCCGTCACACAGTGGGCTGATATCAAGTACCTCTTTAAGCCCTCCTTCCATCTCCAAAGGTGCTTCACTCTTTGTTTCATGGAGCCCCATTCCCCCATTCGGCTGAAGCCAGACTGTGAATGAAGGCTGGGAAGCGAAAGAGCGGATGGAAGACGGAGACGGCGTTAAAAAAAAAGGAGTGGAAAATGCACCATGTGTGTCTAGATTACAGTCAAATAGGTGAGGTGAAAAACATTGAGCAGGGGAAGGAGGGAAGCGTGCTGATGTGTCACATTATTTCCAGAAAGGAAAGCCAAATTCCTGTGGTTTATTTTGAAAGTTTATTTGATGTGTTCTGGCAGTCTTCATGCACATTAGTGTGAATTAAATAAAATAAATTTAAAATAATTAAAATACTATATACCATATAAATATATACATATAATTAAAATGACAGATAGATAAGGTCTTCTCAGCACAATCTTCCAAAATGAACAAAAAATTCCCATGTTCAAAACGGAGTAGGATCCTATTCCTTCTCTATTTTGATCCTTTAGTAAATACAAAATCTTATGCTTCACTTATTTACACATCATAGACACAGATGCATACATACATACCTACACACATTTTAGACTAGACTTATATAGAAGCCAAGGAACATACAGTCATCATGCAATTCTATCACTGTGAATCCTTTTTGGTATCTCTTTAAAGTATTCATTTTAAATTATATGATTGTTTCCCCTATTCTCGCGTGAAGCAAAGTAAACAGGGCTGGAAAAATGCATTTAGTCATCTGAGAAAACCCAGTGTTAAATTGTTCTGTGTTAAGTCGGGTGCTTGGGAGCAAACAAAACAGCATCTGTGGTGCAGATCTGGTTTTACGGAGGGTTAAGAAGGAGCAGCGGGGCCAAGTGGGTTTCAGAAAAAACATGACAAGACCGTGATTGCATATAGTTTTCCCGCTAAAGTGGCAGTAGTAGGGGTCTCATGCATATATTCTGACTTAAAATCTGAAGGCACTTGATTGAAGTGATTGAATCTCCCCGACTGAAATGAAATGTGGTGGCACTCGTAATGTAACGGCAGCATGGTGGCCCAACGGTTAGCACTGCGGCCTCACAGCCTTGATCCCTGATCAAGGCTCAGATCTAGAGTTGGTCCCCGGGCGCTGTAAATAGCTGCCCGCTGCTCCCATGAGGGATGGGTTAAATGCAGAGAATAAACTTCGCTACATGTATGTGTATGTGATAACGAAGTACCTTTACGTGCTTTTCTGACAGTCGGTGCTGCGTACATCGGTGAATAGAGATGGTGGCGGCTGGGTGATGGATGCAAATCTCTGCGATCCCCCTCTGGTGTTCCCAAACAACTAATCCACTAAAGTATCACAGGCCTTTCAGGGGCAGATCTCAATGATTAGTTTTCTTCCTCCCCGTGTAATAAAACCACCAATCATAGACATTAAAACGGCAGTTAATGAATGTCTTGTCAATACACTGTAATCACCTGCTAAAAAGATTGTTATTGGACTATTGGAATGCCTCCTATTGATAAACTCCTATAGAAGACCCTGTCAGGCCGTTGATGGGGGTGTGTGAATGGGACTAGGCTGCCTGTGATGTCCTTTTTCTCAATAGATTTTTAGGAGCTGTAGATGTGTCCATAGATTGGTGGTTTTAGACCAAACTTGTGCTGTAAGAAATACATTGTGTAAAGTTTTCAAAGTCTGTAGAGTAATGCTTTTGAAAGTTGATAACAAAAATATCTGTCGTCTGTATAATCCTGTGCAAATGTGCCATGTCTGTAATTTGTCAAGTAAAAATTCCACCGCCAATTACCAACCATATTTCGCCAAACAGAAAGGTTGTGTGATAATATTAGTCGAGTGCGGAACGAAAATAGAATGTGATTTGGGGTTGTGTTGTTGCGTTGGTAATTATAAATGAAAGCTTGGACAGAGGCTTGGCATCGTATGTGGGGGATAATGTCGTAAATATGAAATAACAACTACAAACGTAGCTTATCCTGCGTGAATGTGCTGCACAAAACGCAGACGTGGGGCGGGGGGTAATATCATAACCCTCATGTTGTCCTCTGGTCAAATTGACCTGTTATCCTTTATCAATGTTCTTTTTAATTCCCCAAAATAACATGATTGATTCCACCCAACGCTCTTTGCCAAGTACAAATCTCTACTTTCATTAATTTTGGGGCGTCTTATTCAATTTTATAGCATTTATAAAACAAATGGAAGTGTTTTTGAAATAGTATTGAGTAAAAGTTGACATATTCCAGTCTGTGATTATCCATCAACATCCATTCCTTTAATTTTAGTCTAAATAATTCCTAATTTCTGCTTTTCTAACTCAAACATTAGGTATAATTTCCTATAAATGAGGTTTATTGACCATAAATTCCAAAAATAAAACTGAAGTTAATAAGTTAGTGTTACGTAGTGTTGAAAACATCAAAAAAGTGACAAACATTGAAAAAAAAGGGTCAAAAGTGTTGATAAAAGGGACAAAAACGTAAGAAAAAGTTAAAAACACAAGTGTTGATTTTCAGTTTTGACAGGAAGACAACACAAGGGTTAATCACATGAGGTCCCCGTGGTAATGCTTAGTCCCGTGCGAATGGAGCTTAAGTGTCCCCACAGAGTTATAAAATGCAGCTGAACGCGTGGAAGTCACATAATCCCTGATGTGATGTTGTTTCAACGTTGCAGACCGCCGCAGCGATCTCGTAACACTCCGCATAACACAGCGCTTACCTTCCAGGGGGAAACCAGGGGGTGAGGAACAACGAGGAAAAGGCCATAAATCCAGATCCTCCGAATGTTTTTATGGGCCCAATCTGACAAAGAAATCAGGATTTTTTTTTTCCATCCTGTCTGCAACAGCAGATGCATTGAATACATGTCATGGGAGTTGAAGCCGTGTCACTCAACCACTTGCTGTTTCCATTTCCTGGCTGCATGACAGCACAGCAGACAATCAGAGGGCATGAGGGCCGCCCTGCCACAACAGCCCAGGACAACCTCAGCGTGTCGCACCAGCAGCGCCGCCCTGCCTGACTTTGTGTTCCGAGGAGAACTCTCTCCGTTAACAGGGAGACAATGGCAGCGGTGAGACTGGAGGGGATTCATCTGGGTGGAAAGTTCCAAGTTTGGTGGTGCTGCTGACGGAAACCTGACCCCTTGCATTCGGTCCACTCTGCGTAGTGTGAGCTTCAACTTTAACTTTATTTGTGTCCCTGAAGGGTGATTAGGTGTATAAACACATGCAAGACACATGAATACATACAAGTTCTACACACAAGCTATGTTCCCATCCACACGTTTTTATCCGAATTAAGTGATATCGAATGAAAAATGCCTTTTGGAAACAGTCAAATTGATGGAATTTCATGAATATCGACTCAAATGAAATACGTCCGGTCTCATCGGATTTTATCTTGATCGATATTCGGCTTATGCGATAAATGCTGATGGACACGTTATTTGCCGAATAAATAATGAATTGCGATTAAGTTTTAGGTTATTTTATGGTTCAAACCCGCCACAAAACAAAGAAGAAGAAGTTGTAGTTCATTTCCGCCCAGTATTTCCGCTGTTTGCACACATGGCGGGTGTCAACTAAGACAGATGGGAGTGGACGAACGAGGAGACGAGAGACTTTTGAAATTTAATTTACGAGCTAAATATAACTGCTATTTTAGATAGCAAAAATCAAATAAATGCAATAATTTATCAGGAACTCGTGAAGGAAATGGCCGACAAAGGTTACGACAAGCCGTGGGACGTCCTCCGGAGTAAATGGAAGACGCTCAAACAGCCTAAAAAAAAACATGTCTCAAAAAAGACCAAGTTGCATCTGCATCATCATAGTGATGTGTTGATAGGGTCGTTGTTTTCTCATTATAGCTTGATATGTCGCTATCAGCTGGCACATATGCACTATTACAACTTGCCCAATATTGATCATGTGTTGGTAGACGGCGCGATCCATTTTGTCTAGAAAAACTCAATTCCATATACCAATTTGATCGCAAAACAGCACGTGACGTCATAATGCACAGGTTTTTATTTGCTTTAAAGCCGTTGTGTGGAAACACTCTTTCACCAGCTTTATTTGCGTGAGTTTTTTTTTACTGAACTTCAGATAATTTGATTGACAAGTGGATGGAAACTTAGCTACAGTCTAACTGGAACACAACCGTAACAGTATGAGGACAAATTCAGTTCAAGAGTTCAAAGAAGACTCTTCCCCTGACCCCTATTCAGGAAGGAAGTGGCTGCAGGTATTAAGGAGTACTTGTACCTGTTACTCCTTACAGATGGACATCTTAGACGGGAGCCAGACTGAAACAGACTGAAATTCAGGGAATAAGGGGTGGGAACTGTCGCAGAAAATAGCATTAGCTTTCCTGACTATCTGTCCATGGAACAGGTCTGATAATGTGCACTGTTGGAAACCCAACATGTTGTTGCTCATCTTCACAACTCCGTTTAGTGCAGTTTTGGACTGGATGTCAAGATTTTCGAACCAACAGAGACAGGAGAAGGTCAGGACAGCTTCAACATAAGATCTGTAGAACAGAATCATGAAGGCCAAAAGCTTTCGGTCATATGATGTCTGTGTGTTTGTTGTTCCAGCTTCATCTTGGCACGTACTGAGAGGTAAGTTCACACACACCCAGATCTCTTTTCAACTCTCCCATCCCGCCCAGATCATGAGAAATCACAGAGAGCTTGTGCAACAGTCGGCCTTAATAAGCAGAGGTGAAAATGTTCACATCTTGCAGAGTCTGAATGACAAACCTGACAACACTTTCCCTACTTTTAACCCTGCTCCCGATAATGGTAGTTTGTCCCACTAATTTTGTGTGTTTACGGTTTCTGTGATATGTCCAAAACATAGACATGTATATATATAAGTCCACGGTCCAGATTGTAGGATATATCGTGGCAAAATCTGTCAACCCAACCCAAACAACCCGCCTCACTCGTCACCTTCAAGCTCACGTTTGAGTCAGAGTTCACTACAGTGAAAATAGATGAACCAGCTCCTGTAAAGAAAAAGTATGAATCAAAATTGATGTCCTCTTGGTGCGAGACAAGTCCGTTTCTAGCCAAGTCACGAAACACCCTGCTTGTTGCAAAGTACGTCGGACAGACCTAATGTAGAACACCTTGGCAAACTAATTATAGCAAACATAACATGTTGGAGAGCTGATGAAGTCACCAAGGCAGTAGTCTACATCCAGGACGTTTCTTCTGGGTCTACTCCAATGCCGCTGGAAATTCTGCCAGATGTCCTTCTTTTTGGCCGGATGTCCGTCCCCTTCCTCTCTCTTTGTGTTGGCGTTCTCTGGTGGATTTCTGAGGACTATGGTTACCTGGTCCTCAGATCTCTGCAGGGTAAATCCAGACAGCTAGCTAGACTCGGAGTTGACGAACGAACAACTTTTGAACCTACAAAGCAATTTCGCTTTGCAGACCCAGACACATCTGACCATTAAGAGGAGTGGATGTTCTCACGTCATTTGTAATGACACATTATGGTACACTTGGATTTTTCCAGGTGTGAAACCAGACCGAACCGAGGGCAATTCGCTCCAAGTTTACAAAGTCACCAACTGATTCAAACCAAAGCAAACAAACTAGAAGTGTAACAACGAAAAGTTTCGGTTTAGATAAGAGCAGGGGCGATTTTAGGATCAGAGCTTAAGGGGTGCCCGGCACCCTTTTAAAAGTGATTTTTGTAAACGTTATTCTACTGTACTTACTGTAAATTTTAACATCATTTTTGACCATAATGGTAGGGGAAACACTGAATTATGTAACTAATAAGGCAACAACATTTCTTGTACTTGTACATTTCTTGTACTTCTATGTCTTCATGTACTTAAATGCTAAACCATAGGGCCATTACTACAAAGATGAGGTGGTATTACAAATGAAATTAGATATTTATCCATGAAAAATTGGACTTTTCCAAAAGCAGTATCAATAACTTTTGAAAATTAGAGATTTATACAATTTTGACTAGCTGGCTGACAAGCACTATTTTCTGAAAAATGGCTCTGATTTTTTCTTTTTATCATCTTGGCATCTATATTCTGGGTTTAGTTTCACGGTGCTGAGATATTCCCAAAGCAGAACACAATAGATAAATACGGCAATTATTCTTATGGTGTGCCGGGATCAGGTTTAGGGCTAAAATCGCCCCTGAATATGAGCACAAAATCCGCTCTTGTGGGTCGTATTAAAGCGTAGGAACAAACGGCCAATCGACGTATGGTTTGGAGGACTTGCGTTAAACATACCTCCATCCACTGGCCTCTTCATCCCTCACTTTCTCTCCTCCATCTACCAATAGTTAGAGCGGTTTTATGGGTAATAATCCTGGTGGCCTTTAATGGAGAACACAGCTTAAGCTTTCAGCAGTGACTGTGTAATTGGTCTGCCCCTTTAGAGCATTTTGCACCGGGCATTGTGGGAGCAGTATATCAATCCCCTGTCCTCACGCCAAGACAGATGGACGCTCATTTGGAGCCGGTTCAGAATCGTGTTTTTGTGTGAAACACTCCCACAGGAATAAGTTAAGGGCTTTCCACTGATGCCAAAACCTCCCAGCTACAACAATAACATCTGCGGTTTGGATTAGCCGCGTTGGTGATATCACCCTTTTAGTAATAAGCCTGCATTATAGCAATTGCACAGCCAGTCCTTATTGTCTGTGAAGTTTGTAGAGGCTCAGGATCCAACACAAACGATGAGCTGCGCTGCAGGACAGGGCTGAAGTTCTTTGGCAGACGCTTATGTTTCGATTAATTTACTTGCTTTTATAACTATTGTTATCACGTTGTTAATGTCACAATGACAACGTCCCCTTTTGAGAATTCATGTATTTTCTGAGGTTTGTAACGTAAACATCAGTATAATGGGAAAAGTATCTGTTAAAAGTGAAGGTAGAGTATTCTTTTTTCCTTGTTAGTTTCAAAATTTGTTACAAAGATTCATTCTTTCAAAAGTGTTTCATTATTGTTGTATTGTGAGTAAAAGTGCTCCTTGAGTCCGCTGAGCCCTTCACTTACACGCTTGCACCTTGTATTTCAGCAGATGAAAAATATTATAAATTAGACAACCGCTCACAAATTACAGTATGAATATTTTGCTTATGTCTTCATACATTGTAGATACTGTATACCTACTTAAGTACGTATTACTTCCCTGTATACTAAATACTTACACTGTGATTTGTGCAGTAATCTAAAGTGTTGCTGAAAATGTTCTGCAGTACGTTTGTGGGATTTCAGGTACGGTAGGCAACGGTTTTATTTGAGGAACCTGGGAATTAAGACGTGCCGGTGCCTCTAGATTGTATCGGAGCTACAGGTGTCACCATTCTCCAAATCCATGATTTGATTTGACTTTTAATTTTAGGGTCACAATTTGTTTTTATTTATTTAACTTACGAGGTGCAATTAATGCATGCATATGACTTTAACAAGGGGCACCTGAATGCACCATGATGTCCTTCAGAGCCCACATGCTTTACTGTCGGCTATTTGTTTCCATAACTCCCTGATGGGGAAGGCTAAATGTTGCCACACCGGTGACTTCAGGGAAGCCAAGTCAAATGGCAGGCTACCGGTAAGCTAACGTTACACTGTGTCTTTAGCTGCATGTTACCAGCCGGTAAGCTCACGCTATGCACATTGTTGTTTGTAAACGCAATCGCAGAAGTTTAAACGTCTGCATGTGTTGTGTAATGTTTAAAAGGAATGATAGTTTTTGATTAAAAGAAGAGAAAAGAAGTTAAAATGTCACTTTTTAGCTGAAATCATCCTCAATTTGTTTTGTTTTTACAGCTTTATTTCAGATGAATTAATGTTCAGTTCTATCAGGCTGTTCAATGGACAAACAATTATCAATACTTTTCATTACAGCCATCTACAATTCAAATGCACAAAAAAGGTAAAAAATATAAAGATCAAACATAAAAACCACAAAAGCCACATAGTTTTATGTGTCATTAAATATATTCATTTGTGATAAACATAATATATTAGTATTACAAGACATTACACAAACCATTTGCAATGGACACTGCTTAACAACATTTACAAGCCAATGTATAAACATGAGCAGATAATTATTCAAACATAATATTCATGGAGAGCAGAAGTCTGGTTTCTGCAACACGCCTGAAAAACAGGTCGAAGTGTGTCCGTACAGATGCGTTGGCAGAGACTCTAGAAGTGCGTTGTAGTTTTAAAATACATACAGTATGATGCACAGAGTACTGAAGTGTACTCTTGTATTTATGTGTGTGTGTGTTAATATTTTAATGTGTGACGTGTAAACTGATTCTTTGTGAGAGCGTGTGATCCTCTGGGAGACATTTCTCTGACATACACTTTTTTCTGTGTCTTTTATTATCCCTCTAGTATTTAAAACTCTGGTTAAGTTCACATGGAGATAGAGCTAGTTAATGTTTATCAAAAAAAAATATAAAGTAATACTATACAGCTATATAACACGTAGACAATCGGTCATGCCTTTTATCTCGAGTACCAAGTATCTTGATAATGAAATCCAGTCCTCAGAAAGTCGCTTTGAGGTGACGGACATTTGACACAGCGTGCTGAACGCACTGTACAATAAACATTTGTGATATTTTATCACTCCACAGGTTATTTTCCCACAACATTGAATACCGTATACAAATTAAATGTGTACATAATTCACAATCATTGTTAGCTATCAGGCAGCTACAGTAAAAGAGTGAGCATGCATGGTAGGTCAGTGGTATGAGGATCACTTGATAGGTTGATTTTTTCTTTCTTTATTTTTTTTAACGACGCAAGATGCTTGACTTCATCTGTTCTCTCACTTGTAAATGGTTGGGTCATCTAACCTACATTTAGACCTTTATTAGAGAATACATTCTTGAACAGGGTTGGTTCTGAGTATGTTTACATGCACACTAATATTCTACTATTATTCCAAATTTATCCAACAATATTCCGAATTTTGATACAGGTCATGTAAACAGCATATTCCGGTTAGATATTCCGACTAATTCCTACCATAGACTAGAAGACTCTTAAAGGACTAAAGTCTGACACCATGTCACATCTAAAGACAATCTGTCTTTAGTCAAAGACTAGAAGACTTCAAACTTATGATAATATCACACAAACACATCAAAGTCGTTGGATTTTTTGGAATGTCAAGATGGGGAAAAGACTGACTTCAGACAGTTGGGACTGACTTTTATGACCACCTTACACCAAACGAGGCAGTGCACCCCAACTCTAGCAAAATTTGTCTGTGACAGTGGAATCGCTTGGAAAATTGTTTGGTGTAAGGTCAGCATAAGGCCTTTTTCCAAATGAAGCATTTTCTGATTAATTCATGTGTGATATGCAGGTATTATTCAGGTTTTAGAAGCATTATTTCGACATGTATACAGCCCATTCAGAATCTACGTCTCAATCCCGGTTTTTACTGCAGTTTTTGACAGTTTACAGCCTCTCGCTTGTTCATGGCTTACAGGCAGCATTGTGCGTTGCTATGGCTACACTAGTTGACCATAATCTCCAAAAGAACTACTTCCTGTCCCTGTTCTGCAGGTATTCCACAAGTGGTCCTCGTCTAGAAGAAGTCTCCCAGCTAATCCTGCATTGGACTGACCAAAGCTGGAGAAGACTTATCTAGCTGAAGGGATCTTACCGAGCTACTGAGCATGTGCGACTCCCAACAAAGATAGTAATGCCTAGTAGATAGTAATACACAGCACTCCGGTATGGGAGAAAAACCTGCTCTGGTCTATTGGCATTTCTTTAAACCAATCACAGTCGACATGTGTGGCCCTAAGCACCGCACGGCGCCGCTGCAAAATAGCCTCCAGAAGGGACTTGTTTTGGTGGAACGTGTACGTTCAAAGGTTGTTTTAGTTGTGCGAGAGAAAACTCTGATTGGTCAGATAGTCTAGCTAGCTGTCTGGATTTACCCTGAGTTTAAAATTACAACACAAAGAAAGCGGAAGGAAACGGACATCGGCGAAAAGGCATCCGAATTTCCTGTGCCATCGGAGCAATCTCGGAAGCTGAACATCGTGGCTATAGACTGTACACAAACCAACAGTTTGCAAAGCTGCGGTAGAGATGCATGGTCAAAAGAAAAGAAAGAGAAACACAGCTACTTTTAAACATTATGAAAGACTTGGATATCAACAGAAGGTGGTTGAAAGAATGAAAGAGGGAGGTTGCTTTGTCCACCACCGGTGGAACACTCCTATTTTTCACGGCTGCATGTAAACGGGAATATTAGTGGAATAATCACTTTCATTAGCCATGTATTAGTCGGAATATTGTCTTTTTTGGAATAATGGCAAAAATAGGAATATTATATGCATGTAGTTGACCATCAGTCCATACGGACCAGTCATCAGTGAGCCAAGCAGGGTTTGAACTATACAGCGTTTTTGCATCATATGGTACAGTATGTTTTTTTCTCTCCTTTTGGATGCCACTCTAAACATTTGAACATATCTCATATGTTCTAAAACTTGTGACTATACTAAAAAATAAGTGCATGGTTGACACGTCTACTCTACATCTAGTCGATGCTACGGCATCATCTACTAAAAACAACGTCTACGTATGTCTGCGCGTGTGGTTACTTCACATCGCAGAGGGCACGACCACAACATACTGTCGATACATCGATAAGCGCCGAGCAGAGACTTGCTTGGGATGTGACATACGATCTTTACACAGAGCGGGCGGAGGATCATTATGGCGTTTTGTTCCCACAACACCAGCTGTTTCACTCACATACGAGAAGAGGAGCTCTCAGGCAAGATGGCACCTATTAGGCTTTCTGCAAAATAATTTCACAATTTTTCACTTTCAGCTGTTGAAAAGGTTTATCCAAAATTTGGCAGCTTACAAGAGCAACTTATCATTCATGGGTGGAGTCCCTCAATGCCAAGAAATGTCTCTTCTTTTAACTAGATACTGCTTTACACAGCACAGTGGAAATAGATCCTCTTAAAATACAAAAGAAGGGTCACACGGTAGACGCATTGCTCTTTAAATCAACTAAATAAGGGACTTTAAAAAAACAACAAGGGCATCATGGGTAAAACAGTCAAGGTGTGACATATCTGTAACATTAGGTGCAAACTCTGCAATTACACAACAAAACGAAACCTTGAATGACAAACAGAAACAAAAACTGTAGAATGAGCTCCTTCACAAAAGTTCCTAAAAACACTAACCTCCTCTCTCCAACTCAGAGCAGCAGCACTCAGTCATTTCCCCATCTCTCCTACTTTTTACCTGTCTTTCTAGCTTTTATTCTTCCAGTCTATTTATTTTTTCATTCATCCTTTCCTCTTCCTTGCATTCATCCCAGTAGAGATGCTGTTTTACCTCCACCTCTCTCCCTCTCCCTCTCCCTCTCTCTCTCTCTCTCCCTCTTCTCCAGCAAACCTTTTAGCACTTTCCCCTCTTGTCACGCTGTTGGAACTTCCTCAGCCGGCGGCCCCACAGGTCCTTCCAGGGGATGAGCAGGCTTCCCTTGTCCGCCACCACGCCGCTCTGCCCGGGGGAATCATCGTCTGTGCCCAGGAGCAGGTACTTCCTCCCGGGCTTGATCTTGGGGCACTTGCAGGCCACGTCCTTGGCGCGCACCCACAGCAGCTGGTCGCCGCGGCGGATGCGGTGCTCCCCTTGTTTGTAGACCGAGATGATGTTGACGGTGAACTTCCACCACTCGCCGGCCTTGTCTCCTTTCAGAACGTGCACCTGGACAGCTGATGGAGGACAAGAGAAAAGTGGGTTGAATCACCTACAATACAAGATCCCTATTTTAATGATCTAAGTGCACAGTGTGAGGGTGGGATTGGGGCTTTCCTTGGGCTGGGCAAGCAATGGAGCCACTCATTGGATAGACTCAGGTCCACGGGGGAATGTCAGCGTCAGGACAATGAAGTAGTAGATAGTCCAGAGTACAGGAACCATTCACACACATTCACACACTGTGGCCGAGGCTGCCGTACAAGGCGCCACCTGCTCATCAGATAAACACTCACACACATTTACACTCTGATGCTCAGCATTGGGGGCAACTCAGGGTTCATCGTCTTGCCCCAGGACACTTTGACATGGGACTGCAGGGCCAAAGATCAAACCACCAACCTTCTGATTGCCAGGCAACCGCTCTACCACTAAGCCCCATCTGACAAAGTGTTGGCATCCGTCTGAGGCAACACACAGGCAGATGTGATTGTATAAAAAGGTCCAATAAAACTCCTGTATAAACATGACCCAGAAATTGCAGATTTTGTTGCGTGTCGCAGGTCCCCACCCCCCCCCCCCGACCTTTGACCTTTTTCTGTTGTGTTCCTGAGCACACTCCCTATTTCAGCAACAGTTGCCATAGCACTCTCTGTGCGAGCACAAAGGTCCCCGGCAGAGAACATCTGAAAGCACACTTCCATGTGAGGGGCAATGAAACATTTCTCTAACCCTACAGTCACATAAACTACAAAACACAGCGACATGCAATCGCTTGATGGGTGTTGCTGGGCGTGCCTAGCCGCTTCTGTCTCGATAGCAACATAATATTGCCTACTATCTGCAAGAGGTCTTACAAGTCACTTCAGAGGTATTATCAAGTCACAAGAATGATAATTTTTGGATTTAAAACTATTCATTTCTCGATAGGATTAACAAAATGTATGCTAAAATGCCAAACTTATCAGATATATACAGAAATATGATGTCCTGAAGCGTTTCAGCCATCTTGAATGATTTTCAACTCGAGTCGCTTTGTCGCATCGCTCGACATTTGCATTGGTCCTGCCTTGCTCCTGGCAGCGGCAAGCTCGTTACTGGCAAACGGCCAATCCCATTGAAAATGAATGATCGCTTTTTTGCTCTCTTGTAGCTAATGTGACTGTGGGGTAAAAGGCTGGAAGCTCTGGAAAAACCTGCCCGAGGATATCAGCTTGGCTGAGTCACTGGTTTTCTTTAAGACTCTTCTTAAAGCCCCATATTATGCTCATTTTTAGGTTCATAATTGTATTTTCAGGTTGTAGCAGAATAGGTTTACATGGTTTCATTTTCCAGAAAAACATATTTTTGTTGTACTGCAAATTGCTGCAGATCCAGTTTCCACCCTGTGTGTTTAGGTCTCTGAAAAGAGATTGTTTTATAGAATAATATCACATCTGCTCATGATCTATCAGGTGTTAAGATGGACTCTGAACATCGACAACCTCGGGCTAAATCCAGCTAAACCTGGTAACTATTGGAACACCACTTTTAGCAGATATTTTCGTACCAGGAAATGTCTAAAGCTCTGTTGGCAGAAGCTCCCCCGCACAGATTCTCAAGTCAGACGAAGCAGCTATTATCTCATCATTGTGATCGCAACAAGAGGCAAACGGCTCAACAGCAACGAAGCTAATCTGTGCTTGAAGTGAAGTGCTCTACCCCGTGGGTTTAGCTAGGAATGTGCTATTAATGTTTAAGTGTGTGTGTGTGTGTGGGGGGGGGGATCCACTCAGATTAGGTGATGGGAAAGACTCAAGATGCACCAAGTTAGTTGGATGTGTAACAATCTTACAATGTTATCTATTCATCTTCAATCAATAACAAATGTAATTTCACAATTGACGATTAGGCAATTCCTGTGGTCTGTGTTTGACACACAAGGGTCACACAGACGAAAATGATGGCGACTGCCGGCCGGTCAGCTGACGGCCGGTCACGTGACAGTTAAGGTTAGCATTCTTTACAGCTACATTTAGCAGAGAAAAGGTGATTTGCCGGTAATTTCAGAGGCCGTTGCAGTTATATTTAGCCGACAGAATGTGACCGTCCTTCAGGCCCCAAAACCACTTGTTAAGATTAGAAAAAAAAGACAGGGGTTTGGGTTAAAACACTTGTCTCCTTAAGTAGTACTCCCGGGACACAAACACCTGTTTCCTGGGTGAAAGTCTTGTTGTGTTTTCCCTTGAACTTTTTCCGGGATATAAACTCAGCTCCCCTGCTTGAAAGTCCTTCCTATGCGGTTCTTTGGGGTCTTATAGCAGCAGTCAATGTGGTGCATACGGTAATAAATACGTGAAACACATACAAATTAGGCTGAATCTCATTTCTCTATCTTACCCCTGTATACCCCTTTAAACCTAGGGAGAACGCGGGCTGACTTGGTAGCTATATACATTGCGCAACAGGTAACAATGGCTGCCAGATCGAACAGAAAGACCCATAAATGTAAGTATTTTTCTGCTTAAATAATTGATTTAAAAATTACGACACTGTTGTTTTGTGCTCTACACAGTCCTGCACATACATTCTTTCAACCATGTTCTTAATTGAAACTTTAAATAAATCGCTAGCTTGCTATGCTAAAACTAATCGCTAACCGCTAACGTTACATTAATGATTTGCACAATAGTCCCGCATTACTCTGCCTTGAATGGACTCCATGCATGTCTACAGTTTTAACCATTAGCAGAGAATTTCGTTTGATATCAGTGAACACTACTTCCTTTGGAGACATCGATACGTGCTTTATATATACCGTCCTGTATCACACAGGGACGCAGGAGGACACACAGCAGCTGATCCACTTTGGGGCCTTTCATAGATAGATAGATGTATGAATGGTTCATGAGAACACCCTGCACATTGTCAGGGAATGGTTCACCAAATACTTTTGTAATACTAATAAAATGTATTTCCTTCTTATTTCAATAAAAAGCTAGGTAGCTTAGCCTTTTCTTTGCCTTTCTGGCTGAACATGATCACTTTCAGTGTTTGTTAGTCGAACCCAAACGACTGCCAAGACTGAAGAGAACCAGAGGAGAGGGGTGTTTGAGTATGTGTGTGTCAATGCATGGTGTGAGCAAATTGCACCCAATTTCAGAAGAAAGAAGGTTTGTTGGGCTGAGTAGAGCGAACTCTCACAGCCCTGCCATTCATTGCAGCCCTCTCCTTCATCCAGACACATAAAGGGTGTGTGAGGGGGAGGCAGGAGGGGCCACTATTTGTCTTCCCAGCCACAGAAAAAAAGCTTCCAGGAGAATCGTGATGTGTTTCCGACCTCATGAGCTATCCGGGTTCTGCTCCCAGAGCTCCATCCAACTTCACAGCGTGAGAATCCAGCGGAGATAGCGCTCTCCGAGGAGACTCGGTTACAATGTCCAGTATCTCTTGTCAGTGTCTGCCTCTTTTTTCCTTTTCTTCTCAAGTATGTTCTCAGTCTGTGCAGTGTGTTTAAACACACAAATCCACACACACCTTCTGCCACTTGGTTTGAGCTAAATAGACAGCAGAGAGAGCCTGAGAGCACAGGGTCAAACAATCTATGGTGCATGCCGACAGTGTTTTGGCAAGACAATGAGAGAGGAGATAAGTGTGAGATGGTCCTGAACTCGGTGCACAATGGCTGCCAACCCAGCCTCCCTCAGAGCCAAACTTCCAGCTGGGTTTATCTTCTTTGGGTAGTGTGCTGCAGCTTGACACGGCATGCCACCAACAAGCAAGGGCTAATGAAATTAGAGCTCGCTTAATTACCGCACTGAGGCCCCTGTCCCTTCTGGTTATCAGCTGAGTGAATGATCAGGGACATTTTACCCTTGGGTGAGCACAGAGGGGTGAGCACAGAGTCTGGGGGGCCCTGCCTTTGAGCCCTATCCCGGAGCGTCGGTAAACACGCGGCCCTTTTGATTCATTGTCCTCCCGGTGGCAGGGAGAGGGAGGGTGCGTGTGTGCAGAGGAGGGTGTCAGACGAGAATATAATCCCTTTGTGTCCTCCGTCTCCGTAGCTACGCCAGTGATGAAAAACAAAAATTGAATAAACAAAACATATTTCTTTCACTCTGGGGTGGCAATCCGTCACCGTCTGCCTAATTTACCACCTGTTTGTGCCCTGAGGAATGCTCCGTGCCGGCAGAGCGCACAACTGTGTTTAAACAGAGGGCCCCTTCCCGTGACCCCCGGGGGGAGGGGGGCTGCATCACCGCACACACATGGGGGTTGTGGCCCCCAAAGGAGAGAGAGGAGACTCTGAAGCCCCGCAAAAGCAAGGCGACAGGCCTGAGAAATGAATTAGGCCGAGGCAGAGGGAATGCATGCTAGGAAATGATGTCTGCCATACTGCTGGAGCCGAATCATCTGCTTCCAGACTCATTTTTTAAAAAAGATTTTTTTTTTGAGGAACTTCAGAGAAAAGCAACAGGAACCGCCCGCTTTACTTGAATCTGCCTGACTGATATATAGATGCAGAGCCTGTCACAGCGCTGATGATTAAGATTTAAATCAGTGGAAATATGAATAATTGCTCAGTTTGGCGTCCTAGCAAAGTACAAAAAAAAAAAAAGCGACTGATTTACTGGTGACTCAACTGTAAGAGGGGAGTAAAATATGTTTGGCCAATTTTCAGTTGGATGCCGTTTAAAGCCTATAACGATGAAGTTAGGCTGTCTGAAAGGAATCAACATGAGGGGAGCTACAAGGGCTCTAGCGGAGCCGTTTTAACAGAAAAAAAATGTAGCTTTTATTTACAGCAGCACACTTATTGTGGTTTTTTATTGTGGTTTTAGGGATATAATCCTTGTAAAGGAGTAGACTATATCCCGTTGCATTGGATCTGCGCATCTCTATATCTGTGCATTGGATCTGCCTCAAAGGTTTTTTGTGTCTCTGTGTTTTACAGATGTGGATCCACCAGTGACAGATAAACTGTTATATTGCTGCGATTAATGGGGCAGAAAATCCAAAGATTGCAGTGGATCATTTGCCACGTGAGTGAAAGCAGAGCTTCACTGTGGGACAGTGCAATGCAAAAACGTATTTGTCTATTTATATGTGTTGGAATTACAGGTAGATCCTCTCCTTTGTTGTGGTGAAAGACAACAAACATTAATCACCATGCATATAATCTCCCTCTTCTTCCAAGTGGTTGATTGATTAGACAAACACGGCTGTCTTTGCTTTATTCTGGTGGAAGCAGCGTTTCAATAAATCATTTCAGACCCTGTTATGTGATGTTTATTTACCTGGCACCACAAGGTTAAATGTATTTCCACTGCACCACTTGTTCTCTGGATTCATTGACAATATAATGTGTGTGTGTGTGGCTTCTCTTATCATGCCTTAGGCTGACTGAGTTGGACAAAGCGTATCCGCTATACTTGTGCGGTCCGTTCCATCTACCACAGCTAAGACATCCACCCTTTGACTCCTACTGTGACCAAGCAGGGTAGAAGTGCTGTAGGGCGGGTGGGGGGAAAGGGGACAGGCTTTTCACTTAAAACTTACGGTGGATAGACAACACATCTTAGTGCTTAAATTAAAAATCATTCACACATCCTAATCCTCAAAGCCTACTCCGTTAAAGGAATAGATCAACATTTGAGGTTTGCTCTCCTGCTGAGAGTTAGATGAAAACATTGATGCCACTCTCATCTCTGTACCCTAAATATGTAGCTGGAACCAGCAATCGATTAGCTTAGCTTGGCACAGACAGCCTGGCTCTGTACAAAGGTAACAAAATCCACCTTCTCAGCACCTCTAAAGCTCTGTCCTGTTGCCTCTGGCCGTGTGTTTTACACCAGCTCATCACACGCTACAGGTGTTTTGACTGCCTGTGGTTAGGGTATATGTCTACTGGCGTATGACTGTAATTGAATTCAATTTTATTAATAGTGTCAAATCATAACAGAACTTTTATCATTTTAACCGTGAGACACCTCAGAGTGAACCTGGCTCTAGGTGGCAGCGGTGGGTGGGTGGGGGGGAGATAGAGGGAGAGAGAGAGAGAGAGTACATGCTACCTGTTGACCCATCCTAACAATGACTGTGTTTCCATACACACTAATATCCCACTAATATCCCAAATATGACAATATTTTGAGTTTGATACGGGTCATGTAGAATAAAGGATATTCCGAAATGGGCCTTATTCCAAACATAGCATTTTTTCTGATTAAGACAAGAAATGTCGGTATTTTTCAGGTTTAGGAACATTCACTGGAGATGTATACAGCGTACTCGAGATATGCGTCTAAATTGGGGTTTTTTACCAACATAAACAGCCTATTTTGTATACTGCATGCACAGTGAAAAATTAGTGGAATATTTCTTTATGGAAATAATATTTTGCAAATCTATTTCATAGTCTTGCAGTTATTTTACATCAGAAAAAGAGAGAAAGAGTATGTCAATGAACACACCATGAACACACAAGTACTGGGTGATCAGATCAGCTGTTTCAACACACAAAATTAGCCGGTAACATAACGCTGGCTGACAGTGTTAACCCTTGTGTTGTCCTCTGGGGTAAAAAAACGGACAAAAATGTCAAATTTTTTGTTTTTGTTTTCACTAACACCACCTTAATGCCACTAGTTTTACACTTCTTTTTGAAATTCATGCTCAATAACCCTCATTTATATAGAATTGTACCTAATATTTGAGTTAAACAAAAGCAGAAATTAGGAATTATTTTGACTAATAGTTAAGATCAGAGGAACGTACAGATGAGTTTAGTCAGGAATGAAAGTGATCAACTGTATTTGCAAATAGCGTTGTATAGAATCCGATCCATTTTTTTGTGGTAATTTAGTTAAAAAGAAACCCATATTTCAGATATAGATATTATTTAAAGGGGTCAAATTTGACCCGAGGACAACAGGAGGGTTAAAAAAAAAAAGTGCACTTTTCCCCGTGTAGACTTCAAGATTATCCACGCTTATTTTTCTTTTTGAAAACCTCAGTTTCCAGGTGTGAGAACAGTCTATAGATATGTTTTCAGATGAACCCGTATTAGCCTGCGGCTGTGTAAGTAAGACGTCACAGAAACAGAACAGCACCGCGGAGTGGATTGGCTTTGCTCGGGGTCTCAGATTAATTGAGACATCTGAGCTCTTGACTGCTGGCTGACGTCTGGCAACATTTCTGCGTATTGGACTCACTCACCGTAGTCTTTTTTACAGTACTTCTTCATGGTTATCTTCATCTTGCCCTTGGACGCTTTGCAGTGAGATTCACAATCTAGGGAGAAAAGAGGTGACAGGGAAAGAAAGAAGCAAATTAGATAGCAAAGGTCATCCTGTGACTCATTACATGCTTCCTATGACAGGGAAAACACTTTTCAGCATCATCAGGCCAGACTCCAGCTGGATGGACTCTACATGTGGCCCCACGCGTCACACTCTTCCTGCCCCCAGGGTCTCTATGATGCCTTCAAAGTGCCACTGTGAAACTGGTTATAGCTTACACAGATCCTCCTGTGTCTGCCAACACACTCTTACTATACTCCTCCCGGCTCGTCAGTGTCCCGGCATGCATGGTGAGAGCTCTGAAGGCTACAGGGGTCGCCCCTGCACAAAAGGAGGTCACGGAGGAAGGGGGGGCAGCATCTCACCCACAGGAGGCAAGAAAGTGAACACTCGACCACTGGCCGAGCCTAATTGTTCAGCGTAGGGTGCAACTAACTAACTATTATTTTCACAGTCTATTATCCATTAGTTGTCTGGTCCGTAAAATGTCAGAAAATTATGAAAAATGTTGATCAGTGTTTCCCAAAGCCCAAGATGACGTCATCAAATGTCTTTTTTAGTCCAGAACTCAAAAATATTCAATTTACTGTCATAGAGAAGTGAAGAAACTAGAAAATATTCATATTTAACAAGCTGGAATCAGAGAAGTTTTCCATAAAGAAATGACTCAAACCAAGCCAATGGGTTATCAAAAATAAAATAAAGTAGTTTAGATTCATCTTCGCAGGTCTTGTTCTGTGTGTCACTTCGTTTAGTTGTGTTACTTTTCTTTATTTACAGATGTAAAAAATTACAAAGAGACAATGTATAATTGGCAGGAGAAATGTGAAGGAGGATTACCTAAAAACCCTTCAGGGGGTTGAAAAGTGGCGGCATGTTACAGGAAATAAGCAATGTAATCTAAACGCAATTTGTATGTATCTATCAATAATTTCACACAGACATCAACAACTGATTCATAATAAATGCAAGTATACACAAGCCCCGGCATTAACAGCCTAAGGGCAAACACTCAGTGTGACACGGCCAGACAACACAACGGACTTCATCGACGGCCGAGGATGTCGCTCTGTCACTGCGCCAGGGATCTTTTATAAGGAGGGAGCTGGAGATGAGACCAGAGGCCAAACTAAAAATGATAATCATTTGCTCCCTCCCACTTTCCACTGGCTGACACAAATTGGAACCAGATCATCTGTGAGTGTTGTTGCCCCCCTCCCTACCCCCCACCCCCCACTCCGCCTTTCCCGGAGCAATAAGCCTTGTGCTCTTTTCTGGGGGGGGTGGGAAAGCTGGGCTGGGCAGTCTGCAGAGAAAGGAGGGGAGCAGTTGAGAGAGAGAGGGGACCTTTCAGCTTGCCTGAATATGGACAAACTTCATTATTTCTTCCAGCCCTCTGTCCAGTCTTCCCCTTTCTTCCCCATTATACTATGTGTGAATGAGGTTGCCTGGGTAATGATTGAGGAAGAAAAAAACGCCCCTCTCCTCCCTCCCTCTCTCTCTCTCTCAAAAAAAAATAAAAAAGTGGTTTGGGACGTGGGATGAGGATCGAATTCATGTATGTAGAGAAAGCATTTCTGGTGGAAAGCCCGGCTGCTTTCTGGGGTGGCGGGGGAAATAAGAAAAGAGGAAATCCCAAAGTAAATGAATTTGACGAGTCCATATCGAGCACGCCTGATTTCCATGTAAATGAAGTGCCGAGGGAGGGGGAGGGGGGGCTCTTTATCTCCCGCTGGCCCCTGGGGGCCTTTATCATACCTCCCTTTGATAGCTGACGTAGCCCATTAGCCCCTAAGCGCAACCGCTGCACCGGGCCATTACACCCACCGCTCTCATTAAGGTCCAATCTCCCGCTGTGGGGACAAACGCCCCCTTTGTGTGTCGCTGCAGCAGTGCCACGTTCATTCTGCGGGGTCCCCCGGGGACCACACTGCTCCTAATTTGGAGGGTGGTATCTGTGTGGAGTTTACTGACAGGAATCCAAACTCCACACAGCCTCGCCAGGAACTATAGTAGGAAGTGGGACTCACAACAAAGCTGGATAAAGTCAGTGGCGCCACTCTCGTCCGACACGGACTGATGATCAGAAGTGACTCGGCCTATTCGACCTGCATCATTGTAATAAAGACTAATTGATACACAGTAATTAAAAAAAAACACCTAAACAGCTTAGATATCAGGTTTACAGCCTGTTAGCCGGTCAATTGCATTCATGAATATCCATCATAATCAGCCGTTAAAGGACAGGCACAGAAATTACACTAAAGCCAAGCATACACTATCAGACTCTGAAAAGACATTGAAAAGTCCATCACCATTGTACATTTAAAGACAATCTGTCCTAATGTCACTGAGTTTTTAGTCACAGACTAGAAGATTTTACTAGCAAAACTTCAAAATTACAATGATATCAATCTTGTTTAGTTTTGTCGAGACAAGAAAAAGAGAGTTTTACGACTGACACGACGGGAGCTCTACTCTAGCAAGACTCATGATTTCATTCAGATATATTTTGTATACATAGTATGTTTTCGGTGCACTGTTGCAATCATAACCTTTTCTTACGCAGCGGTTTTCTCTTAAGTCTACTTTGTATTTTATTTATCTTTTATATTTATATAGCTTTATATTTTCATTGTATTATTTTATTGAATTTCTGATATTTGTTTGTTGAACTGACTCCAAGAGCAATGCACAAAAATGCCAGTGTAATTATATGGGCCTGTACCTGTACAAATGGCAACAAACATTGAATCTATTCTATTGGAATTTTGCCTGTGACAGTGGAAAGGCTTGAGAAGTCGTTTGGGTCGTTGTAAAGCTGCAGGTAAATATTTTTCTTGCATATCGTTTAATGTAAGCAGCCCAACACGGACACCCTTGTCAGAGCAGATGAACAATAGGGTCGGGCAGGCCTTCTCTGTCGGCGCAGCCAGCCTTGATTGAAATACAAACTGGTGCAAATGAAGCATGTAATCAGATTAGGCCTGAGACCCGTGGGGGGGGGGCTGAGCCGGCTGGGAATACAGGCAATGAGGCCGCAGGGAGCACTGGCAAAATATCTGGAGTTCACATCAGCAGCACTCAGACCTCGCTGACGTGCGTTTAGTCAGGAACTGGCGCTAAGAATGGATGGAAAAACATGCATGTGTAGAAACGTGCACATAGTTACATGTTCGAAGGAGCAGTAATTTTAGTAGTTTTGTTACACTGTGATTAAAAAGGTAATAAAATGACAAAAATGACATTGAAGGAGCAATAGGACTAAATAGTGCCAGTACTTGAAAATAAAACATATCGTAAAAAATATGGCTTTAATCCAAAAGATGTTTTGTTTTATTGTTGTTAAATGAGCTGAATATGTGCTGTTACTCACCTGACGGCTCCTCGTAGCTGGTGTACGTTGCTGTCGGAGATGCAACTGGGATCTCTGTGACAAAGAGATGGATGGACTTTACATTGTGATCATATTACAGTGTAAACAGAATGAAATTTGTCTGATAGGGAAACACATGTAGCTCAATTTCCTGTGATTATTCTCCGAAGAGGAGAGTTTTATGCCATGTGAAAAACCTCAGAGTGTATAGGAACTACACTCAGGGATGGATGTAATTGGATGTCTCGTTAATGGCAGCTGATTTTGACACACAGATGTGCCGGAAAATGTAACAAGACTGCGATTTAATGTTCCGCTCCCTCCTGGGTGTTATGTCCTGTATGTTAAAGGTACAGAGAGCCAAGGCCACACGTCTTGTTAAAGTTGGAGCCGGCAGAGAGTTGGATATCACAAAAATTTAATATTGTGCTATTAAAACCAAAAGACATTATCTCAAAAATATACGAGAAGCCAAATATATTCTTCCAGAACCCCTATTTCCCCCGACGTTTACACCGCATTTGTTACTTTTCCAACTAAATTAAAGAAATCCAATACCAGCAAGTTAAATCATCATTGTGGATTGCAGCCAAACAAGTCCACAGAGGCCATTTCCACTTTTTCACTTTATCAGAAATGTCAACCCCAGCAACATAGTGGACAATTGTTAGTGTGTACATCTCCTCCCAGACATCACTGTTATCTTATCTGACCACGCCAGCCAGCTACCTGAAGCTCCTAGCGAAAGCAGCTACCAGCGACCCATCTCTGTTTCTGTGAGGCGCTGGCGTTTATTGCCGAGGGCCTGGAATCTGCAGGCAGCAGATACAGCCAATAAACATATCAGCCATCATTCCCTTGGACTCGTTCTGGGGATTTATTGTAAGACGGGCCGTTAATGTTGTTGAAGGCACGCATGGCCATGTTAGGCAAGCTCTAATGGTCTGTTTATCCAGGGTCGGGTTTGAACGGCTAAATATCCACCCAAAATATCTTAAAAATAACACAAAATGAGTGTGAGCCATGAATTTATGAATTACAAACATGTGTCCTGTCCTTTTCAGGTCCTGTTCTACGGTTCTCTGAGGGTTTGATATCGCTAATGGGGTTTTGGTATCGGAGCTTTGCTGAAAGGCAGGGTCACACCAGCAATTTAAGAGTTTAAAAAAATAGCGATCAATTAATTCTAAAGGATCCATGACGTTCCACTGTTGACCAATAGCGAGCCATCTTGACAGAGTTGACCTTTGAGGGAATAGCAACCCGGAGAGTGCAACACGGAGGAAGATATTGTAATAAAAAGCATTACAAATAAAATGTTGGTAATAATATACCTGTTACCATCTCAGAAACGCAAGTTACAACGCATTAAAACCCGACATTTAGTGGGAATTCACCAACACCGCGAAACATTTTGGCACAGAAATAAAGTCTGAGTCTAATTTCCTGTTGCTGGATTTGATGGTTGAGATGGTTGGACTATATAGACGGAGACATTTGGGAGATGGACATTATTGTCAGTAGAGTTTTACGCTGTGTTGACGCGAGCTGTCCTGTCACTGTTCCCGTGGTCAGAGCCCGAACCAGAGAACAACATCTGTGTCCCAGCAGGTTAGATATGGACATCTGTCCCAGCAGGTACGATAAGGACAACATCTGTCCCAGCAGGTACGATACGGACAACATCTGTCCCAGCAGGTACGATAAGGACAACATGTGTCCCAGAAGGTACGATACGGACAACATGTGTCCCAGCAGGTACAATAAGGACAACATCTGTCCCAGCAGGTCCGATAAGGACAATATCTGTCCCAGCAGGTACGATACGGACAACATCTGTCCCAGCAGGTCCAATAAGGACAACATGTGTCCCAGCAGGTACGATAAGGACAACATCTGTCCCAGCAGGTACGATAAGGACAACATCTGTCCCAGCAGATACGATAAGGACAACATCTGTCCCAGCAGGTCCGATACGGACAACATCTGTCCCAGCAGGTCCGATACGGACAACATCTGTCCCAGCAGGTACGATAAGGACAACATCTGTCCCAGCAGGTCCGATACGGACAACATGTGTCCCAGCAGGTCCGATATGGACAACATCTGTCCCAGCAGGTCCGATACGGACAACATCTGTCCCAGCAGGTCCGATATGGACAACATCTGTCCCAGCAGGTACGATAAAGACAACATGTGTCCCAGCAGGTACGATAAGGACAACATCTGTCCCAGCAGGTCCGATACGGACAACATGTGTCCCAGCAGGTCCGATACGGACAACATCTGTCCCAGCAGGTACGATAAGGACAACATCTGTCCCAGCAGGTCCGATACGGACAACATCTGTCCCAGCAGGTCCGATATGGACAACATCTGTCCCAGCAGGTCCGATATGGACAACATCTGTCCCAGCAGGTACGATAAGGACAACATCTGTCCCAGCAGGTCCGATACGGACAACATGTGTCCCAGCAGGTCCGATACGGACAACATCTGTCCCAGCAGGTCCGATACGGACAACATCTGTCCCAGCAGGTCCGATATGGACAACATCTGTCCCAGCAGGTACGATAAGGACAACATGTGTCCCAGCAGGTACGATAAGGACAACATCTGTCCCAGCAGGTCCGATACGGACAACATGTGTCCCAGCAGGTCCGATACGGACAACATCTGTCCCAGCAGGTACGATAAGGACAACATCTGTCCCAGCAGGTCCGATACGGACAACATCTGTCCCAGCAGGTCCGATACGGACAACATCTGTCCCAGCAGGTCCGATATGGACAACATCTGTCCCAGCAGGTACAATAAGGACAACATCTGTCCCAGCAGGTCCGATACGGACAACATGTGTCCCAGCAGGTCCGATACGGACAACATCTGTCCCAGCAGGTCCGATACGGACAACATCTGTCCCAGCAGGTCCGATACGGACAACATCTGTCCCAGCAGGTACGATATGGACAACATCTGTGTGTCCGAGCAACTGACAGATATTAACATGTCTGGAATCTATGTTTAGGCCTGCTACACGTAATATCGTTACATTTTATCAGCGGTGGAAAGTAACTATACTTTACTTTTGAGTATATTCATTTTACTCTACTTTATACTTCTACTCCACTACAATTTAGAGTATATTAGGCCTATTGTACATTTTGCTTCCCTCTATATTATATCCCTATAGATTTAGATATATAGCTTTAGTTACTTTGCTGATTCAGATTAATACAAAATATTATGAATAATTTATGATGTATTATAGTGATTAAAGATAGAGACTTTGATGATCCCGTGGTGAAACTCACAAGCTTCTTGCCAAGGCATACTTCTGCTATTATTTTGGTGAAAGTAATTTAAAAGTAACGCAATACAAGTCATTTCCCTGCTGCTAGGACGGTGCGTAGTCAGAAAACACTGACCAATCAGAGCAGACTGGGCTTTTTCAGGAGAAACTGAGTGTTTCTGACAAGAGGGTGAGTACAGGTAGATTCAGACACACAGTATGAGAAAAATAGTTTTTTTTACACTAAAGCATGTAAACATGTTCTCGTAGAAACCCACAATACAAGTATAGACATGTAATTAAATCTATTTAAAAAAGAAAAGATAATTCCCGCCCACTTTTCACATTTCGACAAATAAATCAAATGCAAAGTGGAACGTGTGTGCGGGAATTTGATTTTATTTTTATTTTGGATCTTTAGGAGATTTGATTTCCTGCACCACAAAGAAGAGGCAAGTGGTGTGCTGGCTATTAACCTTTATTAAATCTATCAGGTATTATCTATAAAACTATAAAGTATCCTTCATTAGAAAGTTGTACCAGAGGCCCTACATTATAAGAGGTTGTTGCTTGCGCAGTCAACTTAGATGAACTCTATGGATCCAATCATTGTGTGTGACGGTGGTACAAGTCGGCCTTACTGATGCAGGGGGCGATGGGAGAGCGGCTCTGCTGGTAGCCCTTGGCACAGCGGTTACAGGTGATCCCCGTCACTCCATCCTTGCAGGGGCATTGGCCTGTTGTCTGGTTACACGTCTTCCCTGCTGCTCCAACTGGATGGCAATCACATGCTACAAAAAAAAAGCGCACAAGAACATCAAGCTTGATTGTACCCAAGTAAACAAAATGAAAACATGAGGTGGTTTCAAAACCAGTGCCCTTACAAAAACAGATATCAGCTTTCACATGGCTACAGTGCGTCTCCGCCCTGCCCACTGCTGACTCTACATAATCCATACAATAAAAAGTCATCTGACGCAAAAAAACCTAGTGAGAAATCATTCGCATTAGAGCATGCTGGGTTTTTCCTTCCAGACCACCACAGATGGGGAACTGGGCCCTGCACCAGCAGAAAACCTCAATCAAATTACACCGCTTCCCTCCACCCATAATGACGATGGGATTTTCATTAGGTCTGCTCTGGAAGGCACGCAGGAGAGTAAATAACTTGATTAATTATAGGGTTTCACCCGCACCGCACTGGCCTGCTGTGTGTAACGCAAAATGCACGCGTTGTGCGTCTGCAAACGGGCGCATGTGTCTTTGAGCTTCTTGAGAGCAGCCTTTGTGCACCGTTGTGATCAGACAGACTGTGTGCTCTTCAGATTAGATTTCTAATGTAAAGCTTTTTGGCAAATACTGCCTGAATAATGTTTCCCATTAATGGATGAGTGGAACGCACTTCAAAGTCTGTTTAAGCTGTTAGTTGGGAGGGTCACACATTTCAATGTGAGAAATTTGTTCTCTCTCTGTGTGTGTGTGTGTGTGTGTGTGTGTGTGTGTGTGTGTGTGTGTGTGTTCTGCCAAGCGTTTACCATAAAGCCAGTGTTTGAAGTGGAAGCCCAGCCTCCCTATTAGCCCTGCATGTGTTATATGTACCAGCAGAGTTATTTGAAATGTGCTTGAAGTGGTCCAGTAGAGGTTGGAGTTGCTTTTAGTTGGAATTTATGGCGCTTCATGAACATAACGACGTGCTTATTAAGGTCTAAACTCCTTTGTTTTTCTTCTACTTGATATGTATCGTTAAAGTGTCTTCCGAGTGTATTTGTTGAAATAAAAGTAAAATGGTCAAATCTTCAGAGATCCAGTTTATTTCCTCTGAGAACTCGATACATCATAGTATCACAATATCTTCCGTGGCAATATACTGTGTGGATGCACGGATGCCAAGTATCGATCTATTATGATATATGTGTTGGTCCGTTGGTCTGCTTGACAATTGAATTGAAGTGAGATAAACAAACAGAGAGATGTATCTTTTTAGATGAAACAGATGTTGGAACAGTTTCCTTTTGGGGACGTCATTTGAAGTTGGAGAAAATGTACTAAATTGCAATATATCGCAGAATATTGCAATGTTTAAAAATCGCAATAATATCGTATCGTGACATAAGTATCGTGATGATATTGTATCGTGAGGCCTCTGGTGATTCCCACCCATAGTAGTTCCCAACCTCTTCGGTCTGGGGTACCCCAAGACCCTGTCAAATAAACTCACGTACCCCATCATCCATTCAAAACATATGTTCCAAATGAAAAACTAAACAATATCCACTTTTATATAAAGAAAAGTATGTTATATAAAAGTTGATATTGTTACGTTTTAAATACAATTTCATACAAAACTGTCAATATATATATATACATATTTTTTCTCTTTCTTTATCAGAGATCATTTTAAGGGCATTTTAGGCCTTTATTTAAAAGGACAGCTGAGGACATGAAAGGGGAGAGAGGGAGGTAATGACATGCAGCAAAGGGCCGCAGGTCGGAGTCAAACCTGCGTCGAGGAGTAAACCTCCATACACTGTATGGGCGCCCGCTCTACCAACTGAGCTATTTGGGCGCCCCAAAACTGTCATTATTAAGGGTTGGTTTGTCAGCTATCGTACTACTAGCCTACCAGGCTGCTACTACTTGGAACTTGAGAATCAAGCTGACCATTCATCCATTAACGTTACTTTTAGTTCACCATTTGAAGTCCTTACTTTTAGTCCTTACTTTTAGCTGCCTTGATTGAACTTCTGTGCTTGCTTGCTAATTAGTTGTCACATACTCTCACGTACTCTGACTTGTTAATATGAGGCTATTCTTTTAATATTGCTCTCAACAGTTGTGTCTTGTCTCACCGATGTACTCTGTGCTCTGTTGTTTTATCTTGTAACCTGTTTGGCTTTGTGCTTTCTTTTGTTGCTAATTTTTGTGCTTTTGTGCTGTGTCTTGTTTTGTGCCAAGTTCTGCTCTGCTTTTATTGTCTCTTTCTTGTTTATTTGTATTTTTAAAAGTCTTTATATATCATAATTTCTTTTTTTTTTTTTTAATTAGTTGAGCTATTCTACAATCTGTGCACGTACCCCTTGGCAATTGCACAAGTACCCTCTGGGGTACCCCTGGTTGGGAATCATTGACATAACACAGCTTACAATAAAAAATGAAGAATTACATCATGGGAAGATTTTACTGTCTCTACCAACAAGGTTTTATTTTGGCTGCTAAAACACGTTACACTACGCCTTTAAGAGACAGTATTTGATTTACTCTATAATGTTTATAATGCAATAAAATAAAACAATAAAACAGGACGCTTTCTTATTTGTTTTGTAATGACAGGTAGAATGCAAAACCACAGCCTCACTGCCTTGAGGAGGTGCTTCAAACTGGACAGATTAATTCATTTCAGCCTGCAATGGAGGGGCCTGTGGAGCTGAATGGTTGCGGAGAGGGTTCGGAGGAGTGCGGTGCAGTGAACCATGTACCAGCTTCATCTCTGTGGACTCCTAGTTAAAGGCTTAGACTGCCTAATGTACAAGGGGATGGGGGGGCACTCTAGTTCTCCAAGAGCTGTGTTTACACTGCGCTTGATGAGGGGTGAAGTTGTTAATCTGGAAAATAAAGCATAAGGCATTCCACGCTGCCGCTGGAGATGTAGGCGCTGTATAGTGCACTAAACCTTCAACTATTAAGCAAATCATTTTGAGACATTTTGAGGGGGGGGGGGGGGTTATGGAATGGAGAATGAAAGCAGACTTCCTCCTGGCTGCGTTGGCGCGGCGCTGTATTTCCTGTCCAACAACAGCAGAGTGGGATGGTTGGCTGATTTGAACAATAAATATAGTGGTTTCTAACTGATGTCACGTTGCCCTGTTTTTGTCACCTGAGGAGAAAGGCAGCAATCAGGCTGTTTAGGTTTGATCCCACAGCACCGAGCTGGGGATAAGAAGAGATGGGGTCAGGGGCTTGGAGTGTTCAGGTTACTGATCCAGCTGTTTGGAAAGACTTTACAAAGATCTATGGATGTTTCTACATCATTAGGCAAAGTGAGAAATTCTGTTACGCTAACCTGCTCCCAGCTCCATCCCCTTGACTAACTACTCCTCAAATATAGCTTGTGAAAATGTTTAGGCTGGCGGAGTTAAACAATGCTGCAAAGAACCATTTGTCATTTTTTTGCAAAGTACAAACGATCTGTCAAACTTGTGTTCACATGCAATAAATTGACCTCAGCGCTCAACGCAACTCTGAAAACACTTTTCGTAGGCCCAGTTGCTCGTGCCTTTTCCTTCATTTAATGCAAGCTGAATGAGTTTTAAGAGAGAAAATGAAGAGGGGAGGACTATTGCAACATGCAGTAGGAAATATCATGTTGCTGTTCCTGTGTTAAAATAGCCAGTGGTATACCGAGGATGGGGGCACCGGAGGATAGGCATCCTGTCACTTGCCAATCATAGCTCAGCGGTGGATGTTGCTTGAGAGAGCAATATATATGCATCTGTTTAACACACTAATTTGTCATTAGTGTGTGGTAAGAAATTGTAGCCAATTGTAGCCAAGCAGCCACTGCCAAGAAGTTAGTAACTTTTAAAAAGTTTTTTTCCCCCACAGTCTATAAACAGACTTTCTGTTTCGAACACAGCATCTCACATAAACCTCAATGTTTGTAGGCAAACATGCTGTCACGTAGTCAGTAGTCTGGACCAACCAAAGTCCATTTCCAGGAAAAAGCCAAATGTCAGGCTTTGGCCCTCACCTTCCACTCTCTTTGTGTTGCTGTTCTCAAAATCCCATCGCTACAGGAAGCAACATGCTGAAAATGTCAAGTTTAAAAAAAAAGAAGAAGAAGAATTTGGATGGTGCAACAAGGCAGACCTGCTTGGTTCTTTCAGGGAATGATCGTAAAGATTTACAAAGAGTATGTTTACGGCATTTCCTCTCTAACTGGGATGTTTTGAGACCTATTGGTGGGATTGCTGTAGACGAAGTTACATGGAGATACACTGGTAAGAGCAGATGAGGTTTAACCATGTATCAGCTAATTTAAATAGTTCATGTGACTGTATTGTATGTGGTGTTTTCTTTTTTGGAGTGCATATGTTCCACTGCCACCGTCGCTGCGTCCAGAGCTTAGCGCCAACCAAGATGATTGTGATTGGTTTAAAGTAGGGGTCAACCAATTATTGTCCTGGTTGATTATTGGGGCCGATATTTGGCAATAAGCAGATTATCTGTATTGTTGTTTTAATTGACAGATAGCCGATAAAGTTAAGTAATTAGAAAGTGTGCTACTCTGGCCCCGCAACAGCTCTGTAAGCAGTCTGCAACACCTGCAAACAAACTGTTAGCATGTTTAAACTGGAGAAAGCTATTTTATTGTTTATATTTTTATATGTTTAACCCTTGTGTTGTCCTCCCGGGTCAAAAACGGACATTTTTGTCCCTTTTTCAGACTTTGTTTTTTAGTTTTCACTAACACCACCTTACTACCACCAGTTTTTCAGTACATTTTGGAATCCATGGTCAATAACCCTCATTTATATACAATTATACTTAAAATTTGAGTTAAAAAAGCAGAAATTATTCTTACTAATAGTTATGATCAGAGGAACATACAGGTGAGTTTAGTCAGGAATGAAAGTAATCAATTGTATTTGCAAAGATAGTTGCATCGAATCCAATCCATTTTTTTGTGGTAATTTGGTTAAAAAGAAACTCATATTTCAGATAGGCTATAGACATTTTTTAAAGGGGTCAAATTTGACCCGAGGTGAACAGAAGGGTTAAAGGTTTAGTTTTAGTAAATAATTGCTTAAAGCATTTAAACAATCTTCTAAAATGTTTTAATTTTGACTACAAGATTTTCATTTTTACTGTAAGTGCATATGGGTTTTGGCCCTGAAAAAACAGTCAGTCCTTACTCCACAGGGCCGTGGAGATAGTTCTGTGAATGCGAGACTACATAGTCAGAGACAGGCATGTGTACACGTATTTTGTGCATTTATGGGATATTTTGCCGGTGAGTGTGTAGACAGAGCAACTGAGTGACAGCAGTTTGTTTGCTCAGGGCCTCGGAGCCTGCCTTTACTCTCTGAGGTGTTGCGAGACAGAAGGAGACCAGCTTTTGTCTCCACACACGTTAATCCCTGGCCGCTTGGTCTCAAGCCTGACGTATGTGCCCACACCTGCGTGTGTGTTGTTTTTTTTGTGCCTATGCAATGTGTTGCAACTATGAATAGGGGAGATGGACGATTAGCGAGTTGTTTCCACGACTCTGTTCAGCGGATCAGCTCACACCTCTGTTCTGTTTGTTTTGTTTGTCTCGTCAGGGATCCACAGAGGACCCTAAATAGCTTGCCAGCTGCATGGGTCAGTTCCCTGACACCAAGACAGGTGGGCACTTTTCTCCACAACTTTTTAAATAATTCCATTAATACCTGAAGTATGAAACAGACAGCGGTGGAAGAAGTACACAGATCCTAAAAGTTAAAGTCCTGCTTTCAAAATCTTACTTATGTGAAAGTACACATATTATCAACAAGATACAGTTCATTTATCAAAAGTATTGTTTTACAGAAAAAGTACAGTAGTAGATTGTCAATACGAATGCACCAGCAGCATTTTACTGCTGTAGCTGATGCTGCCCTTCCTGCAAAGCATTCTCATAAACAAGTTTGTATGATATTGTACAAAAACGTATGGACAACAATTTGTATGATATCAAAAGAAATTTCGTGGTCGTTACAGTTAAGTTTAGACAACAAAAGGTGACTGTGAGCCAGGTACAGAGTAACATGAGGTTGCTGTCGTTGTAGAGGCTGTTACAGTTAAGTTTAAAATAACAAAAGGTGACTGTCATGCAACGACTACGTTTAGACACCAAGCCACCAGATTAGAAAAAAAGATGGTGGCTTAAACGGGTTAAAACCCAGTTTCCATTAAGTTGTACTTCCAGGACATGAACACCCGTTTCCCGGGTGAAAGTCTTGTGTCCTTGAGAGTGTGGTCCAGACCTACTCTATCTGTAAAGTCTCCTGAGATAAGTCTGTTATGATTGGACACTATAAATAAAATTGAATTGAATTTCCTGTTACCTTTGCAAGCCCTCCGGTGAGAGATGGACTTGGTCATGTCCCTGTAGTAACCCTCCTTGCAGTAATGGCAATGGCGTCCCGCCGTGTTGTGACGACAGTTGAGACAGACGCCGCCACTTCTCCGGCCTGACAGCTTGTACAGCTCCATGTTGAAACGACAGCGGCGGGCGTGCAGGTTACAGTGGCATGCTGGGTAGAGAGAGAGAGAGAGAAAGAGAGAGAGAGAGAGAGAGACGCTGAGAAACTCTACCTAGACATTTTGCAGATTAGCTTGTCATAATGATTTTAAATGAAATATGTTCAGTACTCAAATTTAAACAATCCCATGTGGAAGTATTTTGAAACAATGTAGCCTCCAGTTTGGCTGATTTTCATGTTTTCACTCCAGTTGCATGGTAACATAGTCCCCTGTCAGTTGAGAAACTCCAAACTCTTCTACATACAGTATATATATGCTTGTTATCTGACAGCGATGAACTCAACACACAAAGAGCAATTCCAATTTGCACCTGTGGTGCGGAGCCAAACGCAGATCCTGAGAAAAAGCATTTGAAAGACATCACAGTCTCAATCTCCTGCGCTTGAGTTTGTCATTTTCAGACAACAGGTTATTGAAACAGATGGCGTGGCTCGGCCTGCTTTGGTCAGGCTTGAGAATAATGGAGTCTCTAAAAGAAACGTCCTGGTTCAGGCTCTTGTTCGCTTGGCCACCTGCTTGTGAACTTAACCTCTGAACTCTGGTGATTTCAGGCAGGAAAACTTTCTTCCGCTCTCCCACACATCTGAAAGACTGCAGATTTATTGTCATTGCTATTTTCAGTCGTTAATATTGACCCCACAGTTCAAATTCCTCACGCACTGATGTACTGCAACGATCTCAGGCCTCTCTTAAAAAAAAATACTAAAACTAATGTCATTTCTATTTTTAGAAGAGTTTTATTGGAGGTTATTTTTATGTCATTTTCTACTGTCTTTATTTATTATCACTTTTTGTGACAGTGGTGTTGTCACCAGTCCTCTCACCTCTTAGCCATTTACATTCCACTCTTAAACTAGAAAACTCAACTACTGCTACCAAGTTTAGCCATTTAGTGTGTGTGTGTGTGTGTGTGTGTGTGTGTGTGTGTGTGTGTGTGTGTGTGTGCTCTCTCTCTCTCTCTGTGTGTGTGTGTGTCTCTCTCTCTCTCTTTCTCTGTCTGTGTGTGTGTCTCTCTCTCTTTCTCTGTCTGTGTGTGTGTGTGTGTCTCTCTCTCTCTCTGGGCGTGTGTCTCTCTCTCTCTGTGTGTGTGTGTGTGTGTGTGTGTGTGTGTGTGTGTGTGTGTGTTTGTGTGTGTGTGTGTCTCTCTCTCTTTCTCTGGGTGTGTGTCTCTGTGTGTGTGTGTGTGTGTTTTTCCCGGGGGGCTCTTTGATTGGCTACGTCACTTCAGGTTGTTGGACCCAATGGAGCAGACGGTGGAAATGGATCTTTTCGGTTCTTCCACCTCGCCACATCGTTCACAGAAAATGAGCTAAACAAAGCTGTCACTCGCGGCAATAGCAGATGAAGCATGAAGTTATTTTGGCTCTCTGCCTCTTAACGTTACTACTCCACTGCTCGTTTGTCTGTTGCTGCAAAACTTTAGCTCAGCAACTCGCCGCGAGTCGGCTTACAGTGGGGTTCGAAAGTTTGTGCGCCCCAGGTACAAATGTGTATTAATGTGCAAAAAGAAGCCAAGAAAAGATGGGAAACTCTCCAAAAGGCATCAAAAGACAGATTAGACATTCGTATAATATGTCACAAAAAGTTAGATTTTATTTCATAATTTACACTTTCAAAATAATAGAAAACTAAAAAATGGCGTCTGCAAAAAAGCTGTCTTTGGAAAGCAGCTACCTGACATTGTCATGGATTGTCCTCAGTCCTCGTCTGGAAAGACCAGGTGATGTCAATCTTAAGGTTTTAAATGCCCAGACTCATCTGGATTTACCCTGCAGAGATCTGAGGACCAGGTAACCATAGTCCTCAGAAATCAGCCACATTTCAACACAACAGAAGGAAATGGAAAATTCATGCATCGGCAGAATTTCCATGGCAATGCTACACCTAAAAATAGCTGCCGCTCAAACCGTTCTACTTCGCTGGTTTCTATCCATTTCATTTCCATGATTAAAAGCATACGTGACGTTTTACAGATGCAGGGAATACAAGAACAGAATTTGAGCTTAAGTTGTTGATTTTCAAAATTATCTTTATTTAATTTAAACTTTCACAGTTGATTTGGCGTGTGGGAGGAACCCGAATCACTCGGGGTCCAGCCCACGCAGACGCACCCCTCCCCACCCTGAGCCCCCACGTGGCCCTGACATGCTGCACTGCAATAAGGAGACAGGGCGCTGCTTTTCTCTGAGGTCTCATGGGTCAAGGTGGAGTGGAGATGGTTCACAATGTAAAGGGGGGGGGGGGTTCTTAAATGTCAATTATCTGGAGATCACTTTCCCCAAACGGCTTGATGTGAATGATGCCGTCCTCTGGATCAGGACGTGGCTGTGAGGACGATGTGTTGTCTGCACAGTGATGCACAGTATTGTCCCCCGGGAGACGGGACGGGGGCTCCTCTACGTCTATTGGGGCAACCTTATTTTTTGTCAGGACGTTTGTCCGTACCCACGACTTAAATTTCTGTAGCGGCGTCCCTCTCGCCAATTTAAGAGGCAGAGTTGTTTCTGTGGGTTGTGATTTGACATGGTGCAGCTCCACGGTCATGTCGTTGTTCATTCTGATGAGGGAACTCTGTTCCTGGTTGCTTTGCACGTCTCTCTGAAAAAACTGCTCCTTGCAACGTTTGTTCTCCCTGCACAAGTTCTGGTAGCACCGTCTGTAGGTCTTGATCATCTGATCTTTGGCTTTGATGGCTTCTCTGAGATCCATCTCGGTGTTACCATCCATCTGCACATTGGATTCATTGTCCATGTGCCGTTTTTTGACGTTGATGACTTTGTGTACAAATTTCTTGGGCTCTGAAGTGAACTCCATGCACGCCTGCAGATCGGCCTTGAAGCGCATCACGTTGGTGGTCAGGTTCCTGTTCTTCTCTCTCTCCTGGATCAAGTCTGGCTGACATTGCCTCACTTTGTCCTTGAGATTGGAGATGGTCTCTCCCAGGTCGGCGTTCTCCCGGAGCGTCTTGTTCAGCCGCTCTCTGGTGTCTTTGAGGTCAGACTGCGCCGCTCTCAGGTCCTCCTCGATGCTGTTGAAGTTGTTCTTTACTTCGTTTAATTTAACGAGCAGAATGCAGTTGTTGTCCTTCTCTTTCGCCAAATCCTCTTGCAGTTGCTTGTTGTCCTTCTTTAGACGAGACATCTCCAGTTTTTGATTCCTGATGACATTTTTTTTGTCCTGGATTGTGCTCTCTAACGCGGAGGCCTTCTTGCCGAGGTCTTCCTTTTTTCTCAGCTCAGCGATTGTCTTCTTCAGTTCTTTGATTATGGTCTCCAGTCCTTTCTGCTTAACTAACTCGTTGAGTCGCGTGTCTTTCTTCAGTATTTCTTCTGCGGCGATGACTTTGTCTCTTTCTTGTATCTGTAATTCTAAGTCCTCCATTCTGTTGTTGTACTCCATCTCCACTCGGGGCAGCACAGCTCTAAGTTCTTCCAACTCTGCAGCTTGTCTTCCTGACCACTCTTTGGCGATCCTTAGCTCCGCCGTTAGTTTTTGGCACACCGCCTTCTCCTCCGCCAGCCTCTCGTTGTGCCCCTCTTGCATCCTCTCTATTTCAGACTCATAATGAGCCTTCAGTTCTTCAATAGTTTTCTTGCCGTTCACCTCGATCTCACACTTCTGCTTGCGGAGTTTTGACTCGGTTTGTGTATTTTTTGCTGTATAGTCCTGCAATCTTATCAGGAGCTCGGCCTTATCGAGTCTGATGCACTCCACTTCTTCTCCACTTAACCGCATCTGGGCTTTGCACTCCTCTGCCTTGTCCTTGTAGGTGTTCACTTCTTTCTCCAGAGCCTTGATTCTGGTCTCTAGAAATTTTATTTTTAAAATATTCAACTGATTTACTTTACTAAATTTCACCTCTTGATGTTTAACTTTCATTTTGAGCTCCTCTATTATAAACCCGTGGGATTTGTCGTTCTTGTCCTGCAGCTCCATGGTGAATTGACTTGTTTCTCCTTTCTGTGGTTGCTCTTTCGTTGATTGCAAGTATAATGACATTTAAAGGCTATGACCGGTATATGAAGGTTTTGATGGACCTCAGTGACATCACCGGCCTGTCATCTAACATCAAAAAGGAACATTCCAAAACAGGATGACATCACAACATTCAAAAATAAACAATGCTGAGGCGCCCGGGGAGCTCAGGCGGTAGAACAGGCGCCCATACATAGAGGGTTACTCCTCGACAAAGCGGGTCTTCTGCTGTCCTTTCAAAATAAAGGCTGAAAAGACCCAAAACACATAATCTTTAAAATAAATGAACAATTCTGTGTGTGTGTGTGTGTGTGTGTTTCTGTCTTTGTGTATGTTTGTGTGTGTTTTTTTAAAAACAAAATTCAAAAATAAACAAGTGTGTGTGTGTGTCTCAGTTGTTATATACCAGGTGCAGATATAACACAGGTGCACATATAACCACTTACATAATACATTACAGTAGAGGGCGGGAAGTTTTTTAAATTCTGAAAAGTAAAAATACTTCATCACGACGTTTTACTTAAAGTCCTCCTGCACTCCAAATGTGTTTTCTTCCGTTTTTGTTCCCTAAAAGTTCAGAAATGTTGTTAGGAATTTAACATTGATGTGTATCTGGGCAAAGTTTGATGCTACAGGTGTTCTCACATCCCTATCCCAACGTCTATTAGGAGATAGGGATGCTGCTCAGAGCTCAGAGATGTTTTAGAAAGCCGTATTTTACCATGCTAAAATCACTGATTATTTACATGGAGTCTGGTGGAGATATGCTGCTTTATACACGCTAAAATCACTGATTATTTACATGGAGTCTGGTGGAGATATGCTGCTCTATACACGCTAAAATCCCTGATTATTTACATGGGGTCTGGTGGAGATATGCTGCTCTATACACGCTAAAATCACTGATTATTTACATGGAGTCTGGTGGAGATATGCTGCTCTATACACGCTAAAATCACTGATTATTTACATGGAGTCTGGTGGGTTTAGAGAACACAATTTCGCGGACTTTTATGTTTTAAAAATGATCTTAATCTTTAACAGAAAGGTCAGCCTCCTTAGAAATCCTTTCCATAATGTTATCAGACACTTAGAATATTAATCTGAGTCTGTCAGCAGCAAAACGAGCACTTTATGAACGTAAATACAAGCTGGACAATTATCCCATTAACTTCCATTGTAGCTTGTTTCTCTGCTGCCGACTGCAGCGATCTCGTTTCATACTGCATCAATGTCAAAGGAAAATCTTTCCTCAATAGTTTATATTGTATCCGATACTCAGCTCTAGGTCTAGTGTCCCCGTTTTAAGTTTTACAAAAATTAAAAACATGACGTGTTTTGGAGGTATTTACGCTTCTGAGCTGAAAATGTCCCCGGATTTGGTCTGAGAAATCTGGTCCCCTTAGTATAACATCCTTGTGTTAGCGGTATTTAAACTTTTAGGTTACTTTTCCCCCTTGTCTAGGCTGAATCAGGCACGGGCCAATCATGTGAGCAGTCCTCACAGTCCCTCACATTTCGGTAATCTCTCCATCGATGCGGCCGTCTTAATGTTATTACATAGAGATGTTGGCGATAAGACTCACGCATATGCTCATCGTTCACCAGTGGTCCGAATCAAGTACAAACTAGATCCCACCTGCCAAAAGGGACCAGTGCTGGCAGGTGGTTGGGATTCAGAAACACTCCTTTTGAATGGGGGTCCCAGATGTACACACACACACACACACACACACACACACACACACACACACACGGCAGCTGTCACAGGCTTATCTCCAACATTACCCTCCACAGGGCCAATCCAACACACACACACACTATACCAAGCTTTGAACACACACGCACACACACACACTCACACACACACACACACACACACACACCCTCCTACCCTTCCCTTTCCCTCTTACTCTTTAACGCTTTCTTATCCCAGATGTTATCTCCACTTAAGGGAAGTGTTAGGGAAAATACAACGGGGCTTTTTTCATGAATGGGAAATGGAATGCTCTTAGTTTTCAGATGCTGGTACTGTACTTTCATCTTACTCCAATATTCAGAGACATGTGTTTATTGTGTTTATCAAAGAACACAATTACTTCTTTTTTTTACAGTGAGAGACAAAAACTAAGCGGGCTACACATCATAACTTATCATTTTCTTGTGTTTCGATCAAGCACAAGGAAATAGAAATTGAAGTCTGTAATTCTTTGGCAAATATTTCAATCCAAATCTGTTTCTTTGGAGACTTTCTCAAAGGTAAAAAAAAAAATCTCTTTTTTTCCTGTGTGAAAGTGTAAGGAGATTAATAAGCGCTATCTCCATAGCTGTCTCCAGGCCCTTTATTAAGCACTGTGCTATCTCACCCACACATCCGCGCTCTGCTCACACAGTCACTGTAGTTGTCGTCCAGCAGTGACAACAGCTTGAGCGCCGATAAGCCGGGTTTAGAGCAACAGGCTCCAAATGCCCCTCGCAACATCTGTCACACGTTTGCCAGATAACTGAATTAGGAACTATTGAAAAGTCAGGGCACAGGTAAACCTTTGTGGCTTTGTTCTTCAACAGTTTGGGCTATAAGCAAAAAGTATGTGAAATCACTAAGTGAAGGGCCTTTTTTGTTTTTCAAGCGTACTCCCACGGTTCTGTCAGATGAGCCCATGCACCCAGGTGGTGATTTGTTAATTTTTAACAAAGGGGACGGACGTTCCTAATGACTAGCTTTGTCTTGTTTCTGTATGTTTTAATACCCACCCCCCAATTCAAAGCAAATTCAAATTCATCTGCTACTTCAGCACCACAGACAGCACCATGGATTTATCAATACACAGCTTATATTTGCTAGGGATATTTTAGAGCCATGGCCAGCCCAACTTGCACAAAATACTGCAACCTCTGCATTCCTCACACTGGTCCAAAAAGCATTTTTCCTGTAGGCTAAAATGAGCGTCTGCAAAACAGAAAGACATTTTCAGAGTGCCACAAACCCCCTGAAATTAGTTTATTATCAGAGTCGGATCCATTCAGTCCAATGACAGTTGGAAAGTATGCAAGACCGATATGATTAAATCAAGCAACTTCTTATAGGAATGGATGGGGCGCCATCTTTGACTAATGTATCCTGACCTCTTTAATACATCCACCAATTCAACCATATATTGTTTACTTAGCTAAGTATTCAATTGTTTACCTGTTACTTTAAGTGTATCTGTGGGAATGCTTATGATCCAAGTTGAGTTAGTAAACACATTATTATAGAATGTTATTATTCAAGTGAAAAACAAAATTACAATTCTGAATATAAAGTGAGTTTATATATGCATTGTAACTGCAAATCAGCTGCTTACTGTGATTTTGCACTGGACATCCAGAGTACCAAGGTGTCTTTTCTGGGTCTGCTTCATTTGGTTTCAAGGGCCTACTTAGAGCTATGCTATTCCAATCTATTTATGTTCAAGTGCCATTCATCAGGCTTAGGGAAGGAAGCGCTCGTGGTGGGTGTGCATATTGGATGGAAATTACGCATCCCACAGCTTGGTGGAGGCGGTTTTTTTTCACTCCGTCTACAGAGAAGAGCTCACTTCAGAAACAATCAAACGTCTGTCCGTGATGATCGCTGATGAAATTTGGTTATGGACGGTTTGAAGAACTGCAGATATTTACCAAGCCTGTCAACAGGTGTCAGATTTGAACCGTACCGACTGAAGAACGCACCGCTTCTTCAGACACGGAGAGAGATGGAATTCCACCACATTTGTTGTTTATTCAGGACCAATTATTCTCTCACTGTGTATAATCCCGCGCAGTCACTCATACCGTGAGCTGGCGACGTGTGCCAGATCAAACAGGATTCATCCCAGCCTGCAATCGGAGGAAAAGACAACACTTGGCCCTTAACAGATTACAGAAACATATTTTTACCACAGAAGTTGGTTTAGTAGTTGGATATTTTTAAAGAAACGCACACATACAGAAACATACAAACTGTAGTGTTCTGAAGGTCTCTATGAGACTGTTTTACTTGCTTTTTTTAAGGTGGGTGCATGAATGCTTAGTTTTTTAGTGTGCTACTACATTCCCTGAGCTCTCACACACACACACACACACACACACACAGACACACACACACACTCTGTTGAATTTACATCAAAAGTACTTGATTCTAAGGACTTACTGCAAAGCATATGAAGATTACGCAATGCTTGCATAACACGTGTATTGTATATGTGGGGGATGTTGCAGAAGAGTCAAAAGAGTTCATTAATATCCATGTGTGAAGTGTTTTTTTTTTATCTAAGTTGAGTGTATCGTTACATCGCTACCAGGCAATGATTAAGTCAGTGATTGGGTTTTATTCTCTGAAAGTAGTTCCTCTGTAGGATTAAAAAGAAATCCCTGAGATGTAACGGGTCACATCATGTTCCATAAAAAGAGATGGCACAAATATATTATTATAATACTGGACGGCTGGAAGTAAATATGGTGGAAGTAAATTGATTTCTGCTGGTAAGGTTGAATAAATCAGTCGTAGAAAATGGAATCAGCTGCCACGGGTTTAACAGAAGCAAACAAGTGTTTTGGTTTCTGAAAGCATTCGTGGACTTTCTCTGATGAAGTGCGTTTGATTCGGTAATGCACACACATAAAAACCTACGATCCGTCACCCTCATCCGCGACTTCCACCAGACGCACGTTTTTCCCACAATCAACATTTTCGATCACACATCACTGCAGCAGCTGGGATCGCAATGAGGGCGAGTACAACAACAGATGATTCATCCTTTTACAAGTTACCAGGACTGCTTTTGTTGATTCCACTCAAGGTTCAAAAATGTTAGCAGTGAAAGAATGACAACTGGGAGCCGTTACAGGGAGATTTCTATCTCGCACAGAACGACGCAGGGTTCACGCAATGACCAGAAACCCCGTCACCTTGGTGTCACAGAAACAAATAAAGCATCAAAATTGTGAGCCAATATGAGAATGATTTAAAAACCACCTTCTTTGAATTAATTAAAAAATAGGAGATGCCATTGCTAAGGCAAACAATGGAGCTGGAACATGAGGAGTTAGTTAGTAGAGTTAGGAGTTGTGTGACTCTTGTGGTTGTAATGAGACACATGTTAGAGGCAGGAGGATGTTGCTCCTAAATATAACCATTGCCGCGCTGCCTGGAAAGAGACGTTGGGGGCAAAAAACACCAAATACCGAGATTGGTTGACAAATGAGAATACTTGGTTCACTTTGCTGCACCTGCCTCGGTGCTGAGCCGGGCGGATACCAGAGCTTTGTGGGCTTTCGTAGACATTTATATCAATCCATCAGCTTATTTCAGAATTCTTCTGTTGTCTCTCTAGGACACACGTGTCAAACTCAAGACCCGCATATCAATTTGGGTTCACAATCAGTTTTGGCCCACCTAGTTGTGCGCCAAACCAAAAACACAGGAAAGTGTTTTTTAATGCGCAATTAATCAAAGCTGAATATGGCAGATTTGCCGACTCTGAGACTCAGAAATTCCCCCCAGAAGCAGCAGAGAGTTTTCATATTCAGGCTGTGAAAGCGGTTGTTGTAAAAAAAAAATGTATCATTGGTTTTTGCTTGATTTGCTAAATTTTAGATGACTTTTGAAGGGCTTCATGTCAACAAAAACACGACAAAAAGCGTACAAAAATGTCGAAGAAGCAACAAATTTACAAAAAGATGACAAATGTTTGAGAAAGCCACAAAAAAGTCAGAACAAAAACAACAAAATGAGGAATAAGCTATCAAAATGTTAAAAAAGTGACATGCAGTAACAAAAGCCTTGTCAATGACCTCTACATTTCTGGCCCTTGGTGTGATTGTATTTTTCCAGTGCCCTTAGTGAAAATAAGTTTGACACCCCTGCTCTAGGACATCAAATACTGGTTCCTTTTATTTTTAGGTGAAGGTAATCAATCAATCAATCAATAAAATCCATTGCTACAACAGCAACAAACAAAGCAGCCATTACTCTACACTACTGGTCAGAAGTTTAGGGTCACTTACAAATTTCCATTCCACTCCAATATAAACAGAATACCAGCTGATCTGGGTGGGTGATCTTTAATGCAATATCTACATTGCCCATTCTGCGCTGTGCGGCCCATAGAGCAGGCGCAGTAGAGACCTTCACCAGCTGAACCATCTACAGACGGTTTTAACGCTCCACTAGTCCATATCCACAACAACTGCTCCGGTGCTGCCGTCGGATGTCCCTCTTTTCAGACGGATCAAATTCTGAGTCGTTTCTGGAAAAAAAAAATGTATCCACTGACTTACAGACATGTCTTTCGCTATGTAACTCTCCAGGCTCCACCATGTTCAGGTTGTGTTCTAGCACTGATAACCACACCTTAAAACAACCAAAACCGGCTGCCAGTAGTAGGAGTGGCGATTTTGGGCTGAGAACCTGCTCCTGTTAGCGGCACAGTGTTAAGCCATGGGCATGTCTTCTGGCACATTAATAATCACAAGTCCGACTTGAGTCCGGAATGTTTTTGTTTTTAATGTTTTATGTAAAGCACTTTGAATAAAGCTGCATTATCTGGCCTAAGCAAGCATGATGATGATGCAATTTTGCCAACATGGACCATTTTGCGGTGGGGGGGGGGGTGGTTTTGTGGCTAGAAACAACTGACCAGAGGCAACGAACAGTAACCACAAACTTCCAGAAGCCTCTAGGTGACATGACATTGATTTGTTTCTGACAAGAACTATTACTGGTCCACTTCCGAACTGATACAAAAGGGCAAAGGCCAAAGCAGAGCAGTGTAGCTGCATCTGCCTGGTTGTATAAGGACAGATGCTATCCATCTAATGATGCCATCATGGTCGCAACACCTCTGCTCCCTGTGGGGAGTTGTGTCTGCTCTGCTACCATAACAGCCACACAGAAAAACATAATGAACCATCACTCAGCTCACCTTTCACCTCTGAGGAGTTGCCAAACCACACAAGAGTGCACTTTGTGCTGCGAGAGATAAGAGATGAAAAGGTAAATGCTGAGCTAATGAATCGAGTTCTCCCCGAGAGGAAAGGCTATGTAAAGCCATCTCGCTCTCCGACTTCACCCAGGTCTGAGCACGTTCCTATATCTGTGTAAAAGTCCCCTGGGCGCCAGGTTTGTCCAGTTTTAGCCCGAGTGCAGGTATAAACCGATCACATTGCTGTTTTAGCTATATGTTAGACACCAGAAGCCCGAAAGTATTATTTTAATATCATTTTGACAAAACCATCTTTCCCTAACCTTAAAGGTGCCTTGCCACATATTTTTAAATATGTCAGGTCCATATGTGTGTGTGTTATGTGGTGAATGTGAAAATGAACTGCTAAGTCCTCTGTCAGCTCTAGCCACTGGAAAGAAATAAGAGGAGAAATCAGGCCAATCACAACAGCTGGCCAGTGTGACGTCATGTTGCCTGAGCTCATTACTATTCATGAGCTCACCCAGTTGTGCTGGGTAAAGGATACTGATAGCCAGGCTCTCATTGGCTAGCTGTTAGCCAATCAGAGTCAAGCAGCTTAGCTCGTTAAATATTGAGAACTGACACAAATCGAGCTGAGTCTTCCTGCAGGCTTTCTATACCACGCTAGAAAGGCTTGAAACAAGGTAACCAAGGCATTTTTTCCACAAAAAATGTTACAGAGTCCATGGTAGGACTTTAGACATTACCACAAAGTAATGGAATACATGTGGCAGGGCACCTTTAAAATAAGTTCTTTATCACAGATTGAAGTGTGAATGTGAAGCCCGGCAGATACACTGAAAAAACATTCCCTAAACATAATCCAGGTTGCAACGTAATAGTGAAAAAAAAAGAACTACACGAAGATGAAATGACATATGATTCCACCACACATGATTTAGTCTCCTGCATCCTGGGCATCGGGGTGCTATAGTGTTTCGCCTGAAGTCTTTAACCACACAATCTGAGTTTAATCTCTCTTGTTAGGTCCTTCAGAGAGACACTTAGGCTACAACCACAAATACCTCAATGTCGATGTTGTAACGATATTCTAGGGTTGACAATTGGTGCTTTAACAAAACAAAAATCAATTATGTGGATAAGATGACTAAGTGGGTAAAGGCAAATAACAGAACAGCTAGTCTCATTTCACAATATCGATATGACATCAATATGTTGCGCTACCTGACAATGCATGTCACATGTGTGTGTCGGTGTAAAAAGAAGGCAGATGACATGAAATCCCCCCCCCACCTCTTTGTATATTATATGTATTTTTATATACAGTACACAATATGTAGGATTTAGATTGAGTACATTTACTGACCCTGGAACCATATAAGGGCAGGGGGGATTGAAACGTTGAAACTACGTACGGAGTGTAACACATAACACATAAACTGCGACTTGGTGACAGACAGACAACAGAGGGAAGTGAGACGGGACGAGACTTGACAGGACAGTTGACAAACACAAGGACATATTAGTGATTAGGTAGAATGAGCTGCAATTCACATTGTGTCATTGGGTGGTCACGGTTAGGGTGTTGAAAGGAGTTGGATAGTGTCTGTGTGTGTGTGTGTGTGTGTGTGTGTGACTATGTGTATGAATAAAGTGGTAACTGCAGGGGCAAAAAAAATAAATTAAAGATGTTTGCTATTAAACAGAACAATGTATTGGTGTGGATGTAGCCTAAATACCTATCAGCTCCATGCAAACTTCTATAGATAAGCTTGACCTCACAGGAATTTCCCTGTGCATATCGCAGTAAGAATAGTCAACATTTTGGTTGGAAACTTCCTATAAGATGGTAAAGCCAGCACTATACTGTAGATAACATGGCATTACAAAGGTTTCCAAGGATTTTGCAGCTCATGTGTATGTTCTTTTATCGCTTTGAGGCCTAATAAGGTTGCCTTAATGCCACCAGCCGCTCTAAATTAGAAGCAGAATATTCTGCCCATTTCTAACTGTTGATATATAGGTGGATGTGTGTGTGTGTGTGTGTGTTTAAGTGTGAATGTGTGTTTTCCATGTGAGCCTTTGTCTCTCCTCTCTCTGCAGTCTGCCTCCCTCAGTGTGGGAATAAGTCTCTCCCCTGACTTGCACGGCTCGTTTCGCCATGCAGCATGCGGTGATGTCACCGGAGGCGTTCCCGTTTCTTTTTACGAGCACAGCTCTGTGATCTCTGGCGGAGATCAATTAGCTCAACAATCAGCCCGCCCCGCGCTTTTGTCTGGGTAACTGCTCGTAAACCGTTGGGTTGCCTGGCGAACGGGGAATGCACTGCCTCAACATAAACAGCCACCCAAGCTCAAGCTGGCCGGAGCAGCACCGCAGGCTTCGTCCCAGTGCAGTACACTGTGTGCCATTAGGTAATGCAATGTGACATCAGCTCAGGCAATGCACCATTAGCAATGTAATTTAAGATTATCTGATATTAATGTGTGTGGGTCGTATTAATAATGAGCTGTTAGTGGTGAATGATTATTTCAACAGTAGTTATTTCTAAGAGGCTTTAATGACGTCAGGTTGATCTGCTGTGTAAAGAGGAAAAGTCCCGTCCTGGTGGACCACCGTGGGACCTTTTTTGGGGGTAAACAGTATGTTTAGTAGTGAACGGGGAGAGGCACATTGTTTTTTGATCCTGCTTGAATTGAGCCATGAATGTTTGTGAATGTAAAACATAAGTCTGCAAGTCAAGATAGTCACAGTTTTTCATAAGTGTGTCGTAGTTCCACTTGGTTTTTGGTGTGAAACCGCTCAAAGAACTACATCTCTGGTCTCACACAACTTACGTCACCTTGCTAGCTAGCTAGCTAGCTTAGCTACACAGAACATGTAACGTTATCTTATCTGATGTGTTTTATCCTACGTCTTTTTATCAGCCTAGAAGCAAAAGAAGGAACAATACCTGCTGCTAATGTGAGTAACTTTACATCCCGGTACGAAACACAAACATCGTAGCTCCAACGACATGTAATTATAATTATGTAATTTATGTAAATTACATAAATTACATGTTATTATGTAATTATCATTATGCGACTTTGGGGTGAGTAGACTTTCTAATGATGTATTTTCACAGGCTTATACGTCAACAGTTTAAGACAGACTTGTTTTGAAAATTATCTTTAAATTGATGAACATCATATGTTTGATTCACGGCTCCATTAAAACAGGATTGAATAACTTTGTTTCTCGCCGTTCACTACCGTATATACATACTTTTTTCCAAAATAAGGTCCCACTAAAAGGTCTATACCACATGCCTTAATTATACTGTATTGTATGTACATTACATGCCATCACAATGTACTGCATTTGCTGAAAGTATTGTGAAACATGTCACAACCCGTATGCAGTGTGTGAGCCCAGACTAATCTCAACCGTGACCTGTTTTACATACAAGAAAAAAGAGCTGACATGTTGTAATTGTGCAATCAGTAATGACCAGAGTAATTCACTCTCCTTTTTTGACAGCCGCTGCTAGGTGGTGGTGCCAATGATAACACACCCTCTTATGAATAATAATGCATAATGGCCAGCATATCTCAGCCCATTTATCCTCTTGTTGCAGGGTTGGGAGCGTTCCAGGGGAGGCGGGAGTGGGCGTGCTGCTGGTTCAGTTCGCTGGATCGTATGCCATGTAATTGCAACAAACTCGCCTGGGATCTTTGTTGCATGTCACCCGTTTTCTATCACCCATTTGTCTAGTCTTTGTATACTCTAAATTTGCCAATTAAAGCAGCAATGTGTTTAGAAATGGGAAGAAATAGAAAATGGGACAAAGGGAAACGCAAAGAAGAGTGGGAACGCGGACCATGAATTTCAGCGTTTATCTAGCTTTCCCTCAGATGTGCAGGCCTGTTCTCAGGGCCTCTCTTAGACCTGATCCTCCCCAGATCAGCTTTTCAAGTGTTTAAATGCAACAATCAGCGTAATCTTGAATTGAGACACATTATCAAATGTGAGGTTTGTTTCCTGAGAGACAGTTAGAGGAAACATGACTGGACTTAAAATGTCCAATTAAAGCATAAAGCTGATAGATTGGTGGAGGAACATCCTGCTGTCGCTGGTTGCCAGGGGAATACTTCCTCTTTACTCTGTGTGTATGGTGTGTTTGTGCGTGCATGAGCAGACACGCAACTGCGTCAGCAATTACCCATGCCTTCTGTGATTGTTAAGCTATTATCTTGAGTAATATTCTCATTAAAGCTTATTTATTTCTGAAGTTATCTGTGTGTTTGTGTTTGATGCCTTGTATATTTTCATTAATGGACTGGAGTGCTCCCATAGCGTAGGTGTGGAAACAGGCCCACTGGAGTGCTGCCCCTTTTCCTTCCTCAAGTTTATGGGAGAGGTGATGAAAAGGTCCACGGTCATTAAGCTCGATAAGCAAATTCTGTTCCAACTTTTTGGTTTCTGAGGGAAGTTGTTACCGTATAGTCTATGGTAGTGCACTGCATGGATGCAAACAGGTTTTAAAGGTTTGATGTTTCTTTTTTTTTACATAACTATTTCTTGCTTGGTGACTAAAGCGGTTCCCCAAAAAAACACCCCCATAGGTTGTTTGTATGACCACTTACAACTCATACTTGCATATCTAGTGGTGGCGCCCTCTAGTGGCCATAGTAGTTATGACGGGAGCAAAGCAGAAAGAAGGATGACAAAGTATAACCCCCAATTTCCACAGGATGTGGAACGGCTGTGAATCCGCTTGGGAACGGCATCGGAGTCATTTGGTTTCCATTAAAGTCGATGTGTGTATTTTTCCACGGCTGCGTTCCGACTCCGCAGATACTCAGCAGGTACACAGAGCTGCTGTTTTTGAGGGACGTCGGAGAGCTGCGCAGCCATTCAGCACACGGCAGATAAAAACAGAAATAAAACATCTGGTTAATTTTCAAAATAAAATAAACTATGCTCAGGGCAGATCCGCTCCGTTACGTATCCTGTGGAAACTGGGGGTAAGAGCACCAAGTTCCTCATAAGGAGGCAGGGTGGGGTGGTGGATGGGTCAAACAAACAAGACTTTCACCCAGGAGACTGGGATTCATGTCCGGTATAAAAATAAAAGCAATCGCCAAGTTTTGTTTTAAAACTTTGTGGAACAAACAGGTGAAGTAATGTCGGATTTTAACCCGAACCACAACCTTTTTAGTTTAGCTGCCTAAACCGTTTCACAACGTAGACGACATGTTTAAAACTGAGTGACCGGTACATTCTCTGGTTTAGAACGAAAATTCTCCTGTGGGTCGTATTAGAGAGTATAGGAAACAAAAGACCCATGCTGTTGTATGTTTGGAGGACTTGTTTTTGCAAACACGTGGTGTACTGTTAAAAGATTTATATGTGAATATATATTAGTTTTATTTTGTTCAAGTGAAGCTACATTTCACAATCAACAATCCACGTACCAACTGGCAACTGCAGGAGGAACCCCTGGGCAAGTGGTGCTGGTCAGGAATCCCTGTTTTCTATCACTTATACAAGTTTACCTACAAGTTTAGCAAAAGAGATGGTATGCCAAATTGTCTAAATGACTTACTCCTCGTTTCTCATTTGGATGAGAGGGATTTTGGTTTTAATGTTGATACAACACGGAGACATCTGAAAATCACTCACTTATCTTAACCAAAATCACCAACTTGAGGCTGACATGAGTAGTTTTCTCCAGTTGGAAGCTTGTATTTACAGTAAACTTGAATGCAGCATAATTGAGCTTGTGGACAGAGGGGACGCTCTCCAGACTAAACCTGTATGAAACATCTAAACAGGGCCAGGTTGCTGTGGGACTTTGCTGGCGAGTGTTAGGCTGAGGTCCAAATCTTCCCCACAGAGCAGGGAGGTTATTGTAACACTCCGGCACGTGTGTTCTCCACCGTGTTCCTCCCTGCAGAGGGAATAAGGGAGATGGGAGGCAGGAAGCCACTAGGTTGTAAATCATAACGCTGAGGTGACAATCCATCGTTCTTCTGACATGTTTATTGTGCTTTTCTCCCCTTTTCTCCAAGGGCCTATTTATAACGGGCCACATCCCCACGTCAAAAAATATCTCTCCCGTGTGTTTTTAGAATTGAATCAACACATTTAACCCTATATCTCAACGATCAGAGAATATTTTGAAGAGCAGTTTTCCATTTTTTATTTAGTTCATAAAAGATGTTCACTGAGTCTTTGCAACAAGGTTGAAAATGAACTTTCTGGTCCACCTGCCACTGTGGCTAGTGGACTAGCAACTCAATAGATTACCATTGTTTTTTTGGCTGGTGTTTGAACAAATCTAGCAGCCACTTGCATATCTTACCGGCATTTGGCTTGTGCCTGGTGCTAATTTCCAACTCTGCTTTGCTCTTCTATGGTTTGTTTTCTCTGCACAGGTCTAAGCAATTGTTCAATTCATAATGTGACACCAGCTCACCTCAGAAAAAAAAGGAACAGCTTGAACACTGGGGTCTCAATATATTTTATATTTCTCTCCATATGAAAAAAAAGTAGGGAATTAAAAGATTGATGATTGTTTTTATGGACACACTGGGAGGTCATTGTAGAGGCCAAACCAAAGCAATCTCAAAGTTTGTTGTGGTTGCTAGGTGGCTTCCAGGACAGGGTACTGAGCTAAAGAGGAAAAGGCTTGGTTCTTCCTGAAGCACGCCAACCACTGGCAGGAAATCAGTTAAACTACGGTGGGAATGACTAAAGCAAATGATATAGGCCTACCATGAGGCTCAGAGTAATGACGACATCCAGTGTGAGGGGCCTCTTCTGTCAATCAAACCTATGTGAATGTAATTCATTTAACTTTCATTCATGACCAAACTTCAAATTCAATTATATTTATAGTGTCAAATCATAACAGATGTTATCTCAGGATACTTTACAAATAGAAGGTAGGTGTTAAAAAATTAAAATAATTAAATTGTTGTAATATGCAACACATTTGCATAAATCAATTGAAATCCTACCTGCACATTGCAGCTACCTTTATCTCTCTGGTCTCAAAACATCTGGCCAAAGGCCTACAGTTAAAAAAGAAATGTTGATTATTGTGTGCTGTCTTTATAAAACATAATATTTAACTGTCTTCTGCTAAGTGTGACAGGTTCATTGTTTAGGTATTTTCTGATCGGTTCCCATAACTCCAAAACAGAAAACCCTGCTGTAACAGAGCCCAGGTACTCCAGGGCTGTTGTAGGTTATACGAGTTCTCCCTGTATACATGAGCGGGGAAGAATGGGGAGACACTTTTCTTTCGGTTGACATCTTTCAAAATGACACAGACCGATCACTAAATTAGTAAAATTGAACAACTTAATGTTTCCTTTACACATTATCTCAGCGCAGAACAGCCCAGTGTTCTCGCCAGATGACTGACAACTTTTTTGGCTCATTATATTGTTATCGGTAACCAGTGTCGATTGGAATTAGCAAGCTAACGTTAACTTCGTCAGCTAGCTAGTTAACTAACTTTAACGGAGGTGGCTCGGTAGGGGAGGGAATCACCAGACTCCTCCCGATGCAATATCATCAAGGTACTTATGCCACGATACGATTTGATTGCGCTTTTAAACATATTGCAATATTCTGCAATATATTGCAATTTATAACTTCTAATTTTTCCCAATTTCAAATGACGTCCCTAAAAGGAAACGTTGTCAACATCTGTTTCATCTAAAAAGATACACTTCTCTGTTTGTTCATAACGCTTCAATTGTATTGCTGCAAAATGGGACAAACTGACCAACACATATATAATAAAAGATTGATACTTGGCGTCTGTGTATCGATACAGTATTGCCACTGAAAATATTGCAATACTATGCTGTATCGATTCCCCCCCCCCACCCCCACCCCTATGGCTCGGTGCCTCAGTTTTTTTGCAGAGAAACAGCGTTGACGGCCCCCGAGATGGACAATCTGTTTAGCCATCCCCCGATGTCCGCTGCTGCCTCGGCAGGGAGTAAACTAGATGGTTTCGCTGATTCGAGTAACGCAGTTTTGTTGTATGGTGTCACAGCGCCGACTACGACTCACAGCGCGCTGACGGAGTATGTCCGGTTGAGGGGCAGTTGAAGCATGCGCTTTGATTTTAACAGAGGAAAGGTTTTAACATGGCGTTTGACAAATCGGGCCCGAATATAATCGTTTTTTAGAGTGTAATCCCACATGGTCTTTGGGCTTACTGCTCTGAGGTCATTCTTTCCCCAGCTGCCTGCCCAAGTGGGAACCAGATACAGCGTGATATCTCTGACTCACTATCTCGACAAACTGAGCCTCGCTATCTGTTTAAATAAAGCACATGGCACATATACACACACACATACACATGTATGCATGCTATGAGCTGTTCTACGCTCTGACTGAGAAAGCGTCTGATGTACATCTCGGCCGATCAAGAGAGGAAGGAAGGGACTTTCTACGGTTTGCTGTGAGTGTGTGAAGAAGTTGTGAGCCATCTGCCCCACAGTAGCTACGGCAACAGGCAAATAAACTGCTATCTAAGTTGAGACAGTGGTACCCCAGGTCTGATTCAGGTCAGTGTCCAACATAACCTCATAACCTTTCCAGGCTGAGGGGTACAGCTTTGTGCCCCCATAGATTCAGTAGTAGTAGTGCAGTGACGGTCGTGTGTTTGTGTGTATCAGAGAAAGCAAAGTTAAATCCTATTGTGATCGGGACTAAAAACGTATTAGAACCAATTAAGGACCACGAGTCATCAAAAAGCCACCTACACACGATAAGTTGTGAACTTGCAAAAGAAAGTCACCTTTCCACCTTTTTGAGGAAAAAGAAAATGACCTGGTAAAAAGCCTGTGTGCCTACTTTAATCCATCATTTTACCTGGGCTCCTGCTATCTATTTTGTGACAAAACAATTTACGCAATCACATAAAACACAAACATTACACATTACTTTACATACAAACACCAAATCTAACTCATATGTTAACAAGATTACACAAAAAAACAGACATTCCACAACTCCAAATGAATCTATATTTAAAGAATAAGTGTTACGGTAACTTAAGGCCCTGGTTATGGAAGACTGGAAGGAGGCCTAATCCTCTGGTCCCTGTCAGACCAAGAGATCTGCCTCAAGCTCAAGCGCACACACAGAGTGCAAAGGGAGGATTGCAATTGATGAATCCCCAGGTTTTCCCTCCTTTGAGCAGATGTGGAACCGCAGATATTTATAGTCACGTAGGGACCAGTGTCTGGTAGCCACTGTGTTCTCTTGTCTTCTATCTATCCTGCTGGATATCCCCTCAAATCCAATAAGTGGTTCCTCATTCTCTCTCGGAGAAGAATTGGTCACTGGGGTATGTGAGAGATGGCGGCAGAGCACAGGAGGATGTCGACAGCCATTATGGAGCAATAGAGACTCTGGGACAGGCTCACACAGAAGTTATATGGAAAAATAAATATGAAATGACTCCATTTCCTCTTCAAGGCGGGCCTATTGTGGCTACACTGTTTGTTTTAAAGGGTTCTGGAGATAAGTGGCTGTTAATGAAAAGAGGCGCAGGGTGATTAGCAGCAGACATTCCTGATGCTTGGTGGAGAATTAATCAGCCGTCACAATTTATTGACATGTTAACATAGGGCTGCAACTCACTATTACATTTTTATCGTTGATTAATCTGGCGATTATTTTCTCAATTAATCAATTAGTTGTTTGGGTCTCTAAAATGTCAAAAAAATTGTAAAAAATGTGGATCTGTGTTTCCCCAAAGCCCAAGACTACGCACGCAAATGTCTTGGTTTGCCCGCAACTCAAAGATAATTAGTTTACTGTCACAGAGGAGAGAGGAAACTCTGGAGTCAGAGAATATTTTACTTTTGTTTTTTTTCAAATGACTCAAAATGATTTATCTATTATAAAACTAGCAATTAATAGTTGACAACTACAGTGATCAATTATGCATTGCAGCTCTATATATAAGGCTCCAATCAATAAACATAATAATAATAATATAAAATAATCTAAAACTTTAGGAAAGCCCCTGCAGACTTACTGTAAGTGTCTAATAAGGAGTACTTGAACTCTGAACAATAATAATAAAGTTGAATCTAATAAGGATAAAGACATTATTCAACTATAAATAATCCACTTGTCAGTTGGTGCTTTTGTCTTCCGGTAAAAAGACCCGACTCGACAGCGCAGCAGGGAGGATGGTACCAGCCAAGGGAGCTTATGCCTCCACTGCAGAGTTCCTTAATGCTTCTTGGGGGTTGAAGGGGAAGTGGTACAGGGGGTGGGTCGGGTAAGTGACACTGAGGAAGTGTGTTGTGTGTGAGCGTACAAACACTGCTGTCACTGAGCTTGCTGTGTCGGGTGGCAGCGCAGCAGGGGAGCTGGCTGGGGGTCTGGAGCTGAGCTGCGGAGCGTGTCACTCCGCTGGCCCCATTAATCATTCCCAGGCTGCCCTGCTTCAGCGCCTCAAAGGGGCTCGATGCGCACGCACTAGGTGGTCCTGATGCCACCGTGGAAGCCCCGGCAGTCAGCTTCATGTAGACAGACGGAGGACACAAAGAGCCGAGCATCCACGCATACGCTCGAACATGTGCGTCTTTTTCATCTTGGCCGAGGGAACAGCCAAGAGCTAACTATTTGAACTGTCCAAGCCACTGAGGATCCAGCGTCACACACTGTTGTCTGTAACGGAGACGAGGCCCAAGAAATTGCATTGCATTTCAAGTCACAGTTTACCCTTACTCACTGAACAAATGCTCCAACCACACAGAATCTGCGGCTTCAGAATTTTCCCGCAGATTATAAGCACATAAAAAAATTAAATGAAAAATAATAAACTTCAGGATGACACATCTCCTCCCCAGGCAAAAATACAGTCTGCTAAATTCTGCAGATTTTAATTCTGGATCACAGATGAAAACTGTGAAAACATCAGCATGTTAATCAAATACACGTAATAATTAAATCCTGATTTGTAATTAAACCCTACACCCCAAAAAAATTCAAAAGGTGAGTTGTATGTCTTATTAGCCCACTCACACAAACTTTCAGAAATGCCACAAACAAATAAAAACGCAAAGTTAAGCTCACACACTGACAAAACTGACTGGTAAAAATGAATATCGGATTGCTTTGAACAGTTGGAAAATCAAAGTCAGACGCGCATTGAGCTATATTGCAAGATTTATCTCAATTTATTTATTTTTTATTTTGTAAAGATTGTGTATATAATAAAAGGCAGTCCAGTTCAATGTGAAGTTGGTTTGAATTTTCTAGTATTAAAAAATAATAAAAAAGGTATTTACAACAGTCATTACAGCTCAAAGAGTCAAAGTTCATAGTTTAAAGTTCTGCATTTGTGAGCTATAGGGTTTTGTGATGTTTTAAAAAGTCTAAACCTGTACTATTATTGAAGGTTTACCAGTTTATTATCTATAATTAAAAAAGTATCTAAAAATCTGCATCACGGAAAGTCACGCTGCTTTGGCTACTAGCAGTTCCTGTTCATATCTGTTAATATCTGAAATTTGTTTCCGTATTCATCGTCTATATCCCCAGTTATGACACATGCATTAACGCTACTGTTCACTGCATGAGAAATGATGACACAATACGGGCATCAGTGTGTCTCAAGCCATCTGACAGAGTAATTGCCTTTCAGTCAAATGTTAAACTCAATAATCTAAGTGTAGAATAAGCCCACTGTGTTCTGAATATGTTCCATACAGGTCAATCCATCCAACATCCCATGCATGGAGGATCCCAACGTTAAATCAAATCTCACATACTCCTCTGAAAACATCTCCAAACCGCCGTCCACAACATAGCAGAACAACATTTTTCAGTATGCTCTTAAAAGCCTGAGTGAAACCTTTCTGGCTCAAACCATCGTGTCTGTCTTGAATTATGAGCTCAACAAAACAAAATCCTCAAAACATGCAGCCTTTACCCAAAGGACAGTGGATTGTAACAGAGCAGGGATTTTTTTTTTGGATCCAACCAAATAGATCTCTTTGTTTTATGGTCTGGTTGTATACAGAGAAACCTCTTACCAGAGACACATAAGCTTATGTTGCAAGAAAAGACTGCAGGCGACAGTAAAAAGCCAACTTCAGAAGTATTGTTCTCGGTGACAAAGGAAAGCGCATAGGAATGTAAGGGTTGTGGCAGGATTTCAACCCTTAACCGGACAATTCAAATTCCCTGTGACGTCTTCTATGCAGAAGTATTAGGAAAGGTGCTGAATCCCTGTCATGTTTGGTTGTTGTGTTTTTAAAGCTGGCTATGTACTCTGCCCTCGCTATGGAAGAGGGCCAGAGAACTTGGAGAAATGTAGGGTCCCTTTTTTTCCCCCTAACACGTCAGTTCATCTTTCTGACCACCATAACTCTGCTATGCTAACATGTCACACACAGAGTGTGACATGTTAGCACATGATTTGCTTAATCATTAGTAACAATTTTATCCCTGTGATTTGAAATGGTTCCTGTCACAGTTTCCAGAGTCCGTCTCCAGTTTTCTGTTGCTGGTTTAGGTTAGTGTGTCTCCAGAGGAGGCCGTCACTGTAGTCGGTTGCACTGATATTGTTAGACCCTCTCTATGTCAGTCTGCTTTATATTTGATTTTTGTTGATTGAAAGTGATTAGTTTAAAGTGTCCATATGATGCTCATTTTCAGGTTCATAATTGTATTTAGAGGTTGTACCAGAATAGGTTTATGTGGTTTTATTTTTTTTTAAAACACCATATTTTTTGTCATACTGCACATTGCTGCAGCTCCTCTTTTCACCCTGTGTGTTGAGCTCTCTGTTTTAGCTACAGAGTGAGACATCTCACTTCTATCCCATCTTTGTTGGGAGTCACACATGCGAAATAGCTAGGTAAGGACTACTAGCCAGTCAGGAGCAGAGTATGAGGGCCCTGACAGTACCTAGGTAAGGACTACTAGCCAGTCAGAAGCAGAGTATGAGGGCCCTGACAGTACCTAGGTAAGGACTACTAGCCAGTCAGAAGCAGAGTATGAGGGCCCTGACAGTACCTAGGTAAGGACTACTAGCCAGTCAGAAGCAGAGTATGAGGGCCCTGACAGTACCTAGGTAAGGACTACTAGCCAGTCAGAAGCACAGTATGAGGGCCCTGACAGTACCTAGGTAAAGACTACTAGCCAGTCAGAAGCAGAGTATGAGGGCCCTGACAGTACCTAGGTAAGGACTACTAGCCAGTCAGAAGCAGAGTATGAGGGCCCTGACAGTACCTAGGTAAGGACTACTAGCCAGTCAGAAGCAGAGTATGAGGCCCTGACAGTACCTAGGTAAGGACTACTAGCCAGTCAGAAGCAGAGTATGAGGGCCCTGACAGTACCTAGGTAAGGACTACTAGCCAGTCAGAAGCACAGTATGAGGGCCCTGACAGTACCTAGGTAAGGACTACTAGCCAGTCAGAAGCAGAGTATGAGGGTCCTGACAGTACCTAGGTAAGGACTACTAGCCAGTCAGAAGCAGAGTATGAGGGTCCTGACAGTACCTAGGTAAGGACTACTAGCCAGTCAGAAGCAGAGTATGAGGGCCCTGACAGTACCTAGGTAAGGACTAGGGGTGGGAATCTCTTTGCAACTCACGATTCTATTCCGATTCAGAGGCCAACGATTCAATTCTTAACCAATTATCGATCGAATCATTTTTTACGTACATTTCCATGCTTGATTTAAAAAAATATACATATAAATCTTAGTTTGTTAGATTTTGACATATGCAGTTTTTGTCACACTCAAGTTTTAATGAAATGTTCTGTCTACTGAGGTTATGATTTTGTAGTCATTCCATGACGGTAGACCTTAAGTCCTACAACGGTTTGGAGACCTACAGTATAACCAGACGGTGTGTGGATGGGTGAGGAGACACAGTACCAAGTCATTAATGACCGTTGTGTTGTGAAGGCCAAAGTAAGTAATGCAATAACGTCTTTAATCAACCTAACCTTAACTGTATGACATCATTGCGATACTCAAGGTGTAGCCAAGTGACTCTCAATTTTATTTTTTTTTAATTTCAAAGAGTTTGAGCTTTTCCAACCACAAGCGCCTCCTTTCCTCTGATAACTTCTGGCATTCCTCTCCCTGGTTTTTAATAACTTTTGGAAGTCGATAATATTCCAAATGTTTTTCTTGGTGTGACCTATTGGTACAACCTAAAACACGGCAATAATTAACCATTTTCCTTGATGACGTTCGGGATCTACTTCAGTGCCTGTGCTTTGTCTGAACCTCCAATATGGCGACTGATGGTCTGATGACGCGTCGTGAAAACCCTCTATAACCCAATAAAAGGAAAGGGAAAAAGCCAAAAACGTCCAGCTGGGAGGAGGCCCTAGGGAAGACCCAGGACTAGGTGGAGAGATTCTATCTCCAACCTGGCCTGAGAACGCCTCGGGATCCCCCATTCAGAACTGGTTGATGTGGCTCGGAAAGGGAAGTTTGGGGTCCCCTGCTGGAGCTGCTGCCCCCGCGACCCAATACCGGATTGCTTCATCCGATAGCGGATGAAGATGGATAGATGGATGAATGGATGGATGGATGGAAAAATAATATGAGCACTTCAATGTAAAGCTTTGCTTTAGGGTCACCCTTGCCTGTAAATCCCTTCTCTGCACTCCCACGGGTCATACCATGTGAGTTTTCCTCCCCAGTGCCCCCGAGCTGTGCTCAAGCTTCGACGTGTTCTAGATGACTGAGACTCGTCAGTCCATCTAACTGGCACTCTGCTCCTGATGGGACTTTCACGCTGCTGCCATTAAAATTCCTAAATGTCTCCTAACCTGCAACTCACCAGGTCCCTATTAACCACTCCAGAGTTTGTGTTTGTTTTCACCTAATATCTCGTTTTTTTCACATACTTGTGTTTATTCTGTAAAATGTAGTAGGTATTAGAGATGGATTATTTTTGCAAGGCTGCTTCCGATACCGATTATTATATAGTAGTTTTTGAGACTGACGTGCATTTACAGAGAAAATGAAAGTCCACATTAAAGATTTTGAATTGTTACATACTGCAACACAAAACGTTGTTTAAAGACCTTAAGCAATTATTTAAGAAATTAGAAACTTTCAACATAACACCCAGTAAGAGACAGATAGTGTTGTAGGAGGCACAGGCGTCAATTTGGTTTGAAATGTGCTAGGGAAAGAGACACATTCGGACGTGCCTTTTCAGAAGTGCTGGGTACGATGACTTATTCATTTATTTATTTTTTCTCTCTTTCGCGCAGGTCATGTTCTGAAAGAGGCTGTCCTGTAGCTTACAGCTGTGTCTGTGCCTGCCCTGTGGGGAAAGAGATCTTTGTGGATTTGTTGGCATCTGTCGCTCAAGAATTATATGTGTTATGAACTTTATTTTAATTTTTTTATTAAATTGAGCTTGTGGTTTTCAAAAAAAGTGGTAGGTACAAAATGACTCATGACGAAATCTGATAGGTACAGAATGCGTACCCGCCACCCCCACCAAAATCAATGCCTTTTATGGGCAGGACATTAAGTTAGACTCAGTGGTGAGTAAAACCAGAGCAGAAGGACAGGCACAGAGCTGTAGCCGAGCCCAAGTAGAACACTTTTTAATTCATTAACTTTATCGGATATCAGGCACATCAAACACTGATACAGATTATGTGCAAACTGCCAAAAAAACGGCCCAATAATCAGCCAGGGATGATAATCGGTCTATCCCTAGTGTGTATCTATTAAAACATTTTGCACAGCACATCTAAAGGTTATAATGTTAAGGTTTTTATAGACCATAGGGGGAATGCCTACTAGTGAGGATCCGAACAAACAACCCACAACAAGAGAAAGACACATGTTTTTCTTCTTTTCCTTTCTGTGTTTTATCTCATTCAGTCAAATGTATCTTTCAGAAATGATTATTTTCCCTGCATGACCAAAGTTCTCTCTACTGAATTTTGGTGAATTTGTGTTTGTCATGCTTGAATTCACCCCAAAAAGAAGCAATTATTTGCTGACCAGACCGAGGTCAAAGGTGAAGCGATGGGGATTCAGTGCCTTGCTTATGGGTAGGCCTACTTCACTATGACATATGGTATCAACCAGCTTCTTTATTCTAACAATTAGCTTCACCTCTAATGTAGCTCAGCGTAAATTCTTCCAGGAAGACCTAACTTTTAATAGATGTATTCCTAAATCAGTTCAACTGTTATCCAAATAAATGTAAATTTTATCATGCTGTGTATAACTGTCGCAAATCTGCAACTAGTCTCTCCTGATTGAAACGTATCCTAGTGTAAATTCTTTCAGGAAGACCTCACTCTTAATCCATGCCCTCGAATCAAATCAGCTGTTGGAGGCGTTCACCTTCCGGCTAAACCAATCAGAATCATACACAAATTGCAAGGGCCAATCACAGAGTCACAGCCCTGCTTTAAAAAATCAGTTTCTTCCTTTGCTATCAGCTGTCGTTGCAGGCAAAGAGTGCAACCCTCCACCTCCCCTTCCACCTCCAGGTCTAGTCTTCGGGCTCCTTTGTCGCCACCACCGGCGTCTAGATCCCATTTGGGGGTTTATGGTTCTCTGGCTATATATAAATATACGAAATATTCATATAGCGATGGAGTTCAATCGCCAAAGACTTTGTTCATTTTATTGAGCTGTACAAAATATCTTATTTGCATATCTGCAAACATGTCTCTCCTGATTGAATTGCATTAACTTTGCAAACACAGCCCGTTTTCATTACTGTAGTGTACAATATGTTAAGCTAATGCATTTAAACATAAAACCCATCAAAACAGGAGTCAACAAAACAAAAACCAAACCACAGAAATAGTCGGGTCCTCTAACTATTGTTGACTAACTTTATGTGAACAATCAAAACCCCTCAAATATACCTCAGCTTACAAAGTAAATGGAAATGGCTCACTGCCCCGTGGCATTGGCACACAATGATGGCCCAGAGAACGACAGGAGTAACAGGAGGAGAGGAACCATGACATCATGCTTTACAGAAATGCCTCTCTCCTGTCACATGGAGCTGACATATGACCCAGATGGTGAGCAGGCCTGGCCTGGCCCAACCTGGCAACCCGTGGTGCCACATTCACCGTCAGCAGTGTCCATGGTCCCAGGCCTCCACATGGATGACAAAGACTGGTTCAGCACAGAGACGCGGTCAGCGTGCATCCCTGAAACCATCTTGTGATTAAAATCACCATGGCTCAATTGTAAACTAAACAGGAAATTCAATGTTGGATGTGAAGTGGTTCTGTAAAACCACTGGTTGTGTAAGACTGTGGTAACTGTGGCGTCTTTGTACTGTAAGGGTCTCTCGCTCTCTCTGAGCTGCTGTCATGCAAGTGGGTTGTAAGTGATTTGATGTGCGATTTCCATGAAATCACAATTGGATTTAATAAAAATAAATATTCACATATTGAGTTGGCCCATAACACCACATGCTGCAAACTAGCAAGCAAGCAGAGAAGTAAAAGTGACAGATAAACTGTTAAAATTGTTAGCTTAAAGTAACTATAAACGGATGAAATAGTTATCTAAAAATAACGAATGGTTACAGTAGACAGTTTAAACTAATAGATAAATGTAAAAAGGCTGTTACAAGGTCATTTTAGGTGTTTTTTTTTTGACAATCAAAAGTATTGGTTTCATCATTGCATTTGTGCTTTGAAATCTATTCCACGATATTTATCATCAAACCTGCTGGTTCTTTAAAAGGATTGTGAGCCTGCATTTATATTCTGCTCTCTATTTTAAGAGCTGTTGGAGAGAGCACCAGTACGTGCTGCACAGACCGGGAGCAGAGCCAGTGGGCAATTGATACAATCATACCCTAATTCAGCTACCTTGTGGGTGGCAAACATGTCGGCTCTTCCGCACAAAGATCTGTGTACATAAGTTTAATAAAAATAAATACGTTGAGCAGAGCACAAAATAAAAGGCTCTCTCCTAGGACAGATAGTTACTGACTATGTGATCAAAGATTCACAGATGTTTTAATTTTGTCTTATTTCCTTTCATATCCAATACATCTGAAGCAAGATAAGCGCCGACCAAACGTAAGAACAGACACGTGAAGGTGAACGTTTACTTTGAAAGCACATCAAAAGTGTAAAGAAACCAGCCTGATTGAACCTCCAGCTGACTCTCGGCCGCCATTAAAGAGAACAATGCATGGCACGCTGACAGCAAAAACAAAGTGGAAATTGAATGTGCAAAATGACATGTATGACTGACTGAGGCTACCATTTTCACCTTGCCTCAAAACCCACTTGGCAAGTAGAAGTTTCCCACAGTTCCCTTCACAGCCCATCAGTCAGGCCGGAGAGGAGCGGGGGCCGGACCGTCAGGGGTCAGCGCTACGCTGAACATGGGGAGAATATGAAGCAGCTGCCTGGGACAGCAGAGCCTGGCGTGTCACCATATGAGTGTTTCTCTACCATTCCTTTACATAAATGATTATGGGTCGTGGTCAAACATTGGCCGCATTAATGTATTAAACAAGTGTAAAGATTTACGCTTGCAGGTTTTATGCAAGGGCGAGTTTACTTTTGAAGAGGGGGGATTCCCTGGTTCCTGGCAATAATACACCCCCCATTGTTAGTAATTACATTATGCCAAATTAATGAATGCCACATCAACAATGAATGTGAAATAATATCAAATCAATACAGCCAGGTCAGGCCCCTGGACACAGACACAAGGCCCTCCACCCATTTTGCATCTCCTAATGTCATTTTGTGTTTGTTTTGTTGTGCTTTTTCAACTCTGTGTAGTAAGTTTGCGTCACTGTGAGATCATTTTGCGTCTCTTTGCAGTCCGTCTGGATCACTTGTGGGCGTTTTGTGTCTCTGTGGTCATTTTGCATCTCTGTGATGTTGTATTGTGTCTTCTTTTTTTAAATTCTGTGTCTCATTGTATCATCACTTTGTTGTCATTTCACATCTTTGTGTAGTCTTTTTGTGTCTCTTTTTGTCATTTTGCATCTCTTTGCAGTCACTTTGCATCACCTTGTGGTTATTTTGTAGTGCTTTGAATGACTTTCCAACAAGAAGTAGTAACAGACACTTAGTACAGAGGTTCTGGTCAAGGGGCTCCATCCATCCATGCCTATACCTATCACCTCCTGGCTCTGGTGGGTGAGGCCCCAGATTAAAGGGGGAGGTCTGTGCCAACCCTCTCACCTCAGCCTGGTTTTATGAATAAATTTGTAGCGCAGCTGACAGTAATGTGAAAGCTGCTTCTGCCAACGTAAATGCCTTTTGACAAAATGACGACATTTCTGCATGCAAAGTCACGGGAAATGTACTCTGTCTTTCTTTCTTGATGCTGGCCACCAGTGAGTGAGGGCAACCGCTTTCCAACAACCAATGTTCTCTCAATGTCTGAATGTCCAGAAATCCAGACAGATCATTAGCACCAAGCACTCTACATCCCCACTGCCAGACCATATGGACCCACTGCTCAATGAAAACAACCCCTCCCCTGGGTCTTCTTCTTTCATGCTTGGGTGTCAGGCCACCCTTATTTCCTCTTTGGAAGACATGCTCAGTCTGGCTTTTGGCTGGGGTTTTTATCTGATGACACTGCTCACACAAAAAGCGAGATGGTGAAAGGGGGGCCTCCCACTGACAGCAAAATGGATGCTTCAAGTGACAACCTTTTGTTTTAGTAAAATACACTGAGATGCTGGCTTTGCGGAGGCAAAAGGCGGAGGCCAAGGGAAACAACTTCTTCACATGTTTCGTTTGGTTAAGCAAACCATGGCGCTGTCGTAACTTGTTACATTTCCAGGTTTGGTTCGCTGTAGCTCAGGGGGGCTTGAGCTGTTGCTATACGCCCCCCCACTCTGCTGAAAATAAGCATCACAGCAAATACACTCACACAGAATAAAAACTCACATCAGGCTTCAAATTACCTCGCGCTTTGTCCTCCTCTCTGAATAGTTTACTGGTTCTAAAGTGGAAGTTTATACTCGGCGTGCCAAAAATGTCAATAAAACCGCCCTAATCGCCCATCCAATCTGTAATAGCACCTGCTTATGGAAACACAACCCGCCCCTGCAGCCTATCTCCGCAACTGCATGTTTCCTTCCTATTAAAGCGCTACTGCAGTCGGAAACTCAGGTCAAAGCGCAATTATGCATTCGGACAGGCAGACTTTGTTCCTTGAAATGACTTCCTGCCCTTTCTTTTCTTCTGAATGTTGATAAAAATCAGGGGTCAACAAAGAATATACAAAACAGAATATATAGCTTCTGGAAATCAGAAAATAACACTAAGGCTACATTTTCTTATTTTAAAGAGGAAAAATAGCTTACACCTTTGTTTGATCAATGTCTATGTCAGTTAAATTGTATTTTAATTTTCTTTAAAAAAAACGTCTGACCTGATTTTCATAAACCTCTTACATAATCAAATTACTGAATTCATCAATTTATTTAGGCCAAATAATTTACAGTGTGTTTAGGCCTAAATTATATTTCATCTACATTTGAAGAATGTATTTGATGCAAATATATGTCACTCGTTTCTGTGCTTGTGTCAGCAGTAGTTTAGCTTGTTTTGGACATGTTAAAGTTGTAATAATACCAGCAAGGAGACACGTTTTGAATGTGCAACTGAATTCATTTAATAGAGTATAGATATTAACGTAGGCCTAATTAAACCGTCTCTTGATTTGAATTATCTGAATGGTTATTTTAGCTCGTGGATTTTAGCTTGAGGCCTTCTTCTCTCTCTTTGCCTCAACTAGGATTTCTTTATCCACAACCAAATTTCTTACAGAGCCTATTATAAGGTCAGATCACCACCTATTAATCTGTGCTTTCAGCACAAACATTTCTGACAAAAATCAAGAACATTATGGTTTTAGGCAAGAGTTTATTCCCAGCAAGAAAACTAAATAAATAGTGAATTCAAATTTACATGAAGGAATAAAAATCAGGTCGGTGGGTATTTTTTGTGCGTACTGGCAGGACATAGTGATTAGGATTATTTGTAACAGCACCTTTTCACAGCACTCGAATAATACAATGAATCCAAAACGTATTTTTAGAGCTAAAACAATTCCACAGTGAAGGAATAAAGAGGGAGGGGGGGGGGGGGACTTACCGACACACTCGTTGGCTTCCCGGGCCGTGGCGCGCTGCCATGGTCGGTCGTAGTGGAAAGGTTTGCACCTGTCGCACTCCGGTCCCGCCGTGTTGTGTTTGCACTCGCAGACCAGATTCCCGTCCCGGTCCTTGACGCATTTCGAAGCGTGCCCGTTGCACTTGCACCGTCCTCCGACCTGCAGGTCCGACACGGCGTAAAAGTACGAGTCGCGGGCCAGCTCCGAGTCGTCCTCGTTCTCGTCTCCGAAGGTGTGCAGCTGGCTGAAGATCACCTTGATGTCGGTGGCCGTCACCCAGTCCTGCAGCACCGGGGAGTTGTCGAAGTCGTGCGCCGACGGCCGGCCGTCCAGCGTGCTGAAGGCGATGAGTCCGCCCGTCAGCGGGTGCATGTCCGTGTGGGAGTCCGTGCAGATGGCCTCTTGCTCGTTCTGCTTCGTAATCGCCGCCTTGTTCTGCCTGTTGTACATTTTCTTGCACTGAGTGGAATAATACTGGAACGGAACCCAGGACTTGCCGTAGTCCATGGACTTGTAGATCGCCATGGATTCAGGTCTGGGTGAGCAGAACTGCAAGCTCACGTAGGTGACCTCGAACTTTTTCCCGAGCGACAAGGTGAGCGTGACGTTCTGCGGGTACTGCGCGTAGTTTTCGGACTGCCAGCAGGTGAGGTTGTGCGGGTTGTTGAGGTCTGTTAAATACGCGGGCGGATGGGACTTCTTGGGGTCCGCGGCGTCGCACGTGTGACAGTCCCGCGTCCGCTCCTCGCCCTTCTCGGCCACCACGCAGTACCTGGCGGCGGGGCTGCCGCAGGTGCTGGACACGCGCACGTCCTTTCCGAAAGCGGAGTTGACGAAGTCGGGGATGCAACGCCGAGGGTTCCCGTTCTCGTCATAGCACGGGTCCGGGGGGGAAGACTGCGCAGCAAACATGCTCAGCCCGTATCCTCCAAAGACCCCCTCGGTCAGCGCGCAAACTGTCACCAAGGTGACCCAAACCTCCACAATCCTTTGCATTGTAATCCGTGCACCGCTGAAATGTAATGAAGGCAAAAAAGAATTAATAACAATGCAATTTATAACGATGAAGGCAAATCCAAGACAATAATACAACTATAACAGTAAATGATGCTCTGGTGGATATATGGAAAACTTGGACGCACTGAAGCATGTAAAAAAAGAAAAAGAAAGAAATATTCTTACAAGGCAAAGAAACCCAGGACACTGCCTGCAAATAAACTGCTCAGTCTGAAAGTGAAGAACAACTCCTAAGAATTTGGAGAACAACCTATCCCCTGTACGCACGAAAAACTACTGCTATACTTTCTCCCCCTTTCTCACTCTCTTTTTGAGATTCCTATATAAAAATAAGATATGGCAAAAGCCCATCTGGCTCTGAGTCTCCCTCTGCCTGTCCTCTCAGTCACACCTCTGCCCACCTATCTCTTTCTGTCCCATTCCCTCTCTGTTATAAAAGGGAAAAGGGGGTCCACTCATTCAGAGGAGAGGAGTCGGAGCCTTTTGAGTGTCTCAGCGGAGGGAGACAGAGAGGGAGCGGCGACATCTTCCGGTACATTGTTTGCACTGCAGGTTCAAAAGAAATCCACTTTAGTCCCAATAAAGAGAAACATGATGCACTGAAATCTTGTGATTTTATAAATATGAAACATGTATTCATAGCCTAATTAATTGGCCTTACACACATGACATCTTCCTCACAAAGGGGCTTTTTCCTCATTGTCATGTTGCAACAATTAATTAACTAATTTTCAAGTACTTGTTGTAGCCTATGTACTCTTTTGTGAAAGACGAACTGTCCACCTGAAAAAGGGCAGAGGACGTTTTGTTAACCCTTAAATAGGGAAGAATGTGGTTTCTTAGGTCCTTTTCCAAATAATCGGGGCTCAAATAACACAATTATCTGCCAGGATAAATCGCTCATGAGCCATTTTTAAACAAAACTTCTTCTTTTTTTGTCATGTTGCAGAAAATGAATACACATTTGCTGAATGAAAGTAAATTTGATGCTCATACTTAGGGCTGCACAATATTAGGAAAATATCTAATTGCGATTATTTTGACTAATATTGTGATTGCGATATGAGTCTGGTCTGATATTGGAGGAAAAGATCATGTTTTATCATTATTCTCATTTTCACTGACTATTATTAAATCTTAAAAAATGAAAATGATTATAGTGTGATTCCTGCTAATAAAGTGTGTGCCAAACAAAGATGTTTTCTGTAGTCTGTAGGATAGGATTTGTAGTCTAGGATGTCTCTGCAGGGCTACGATACTTCATTCACAACGGTTAGACACAGATTTACCTTGGACAAATATTGCGCCCCTCTGCGATTTGAATACTGCACTAGTCCATATTGCGATTTTCGATTAAATTGTGATTAATTGTGCAGATTTACTCAAACATTTGTTATATATTTTCTGTATAACTGTCCATCTGAGTGTGGGGGATGAAGTTAAGTCAGTACATCATTGTTATTTTCCAAAAGATTTGGGCTCAAATAACACAATGTCATGACTTTTTTTCATTTTACAGTATGTATCTCCCAGGAGAAGTTGCTCATTAACCATAAACTTTGTTTTTTCTGTTTCTATGTTGAGAGTCATCAGTGTATAAGCTTAGATTCATTGGCACATATACATGTGAGTTTTACTCATTCTCTAGCCTAATATAGGCTTATGTTCATCATTTATGTTGCCTGTAATATTTAATGAATGTTTTTAAATGTGGACCTGAGCAGGAGTTACCGTACTTAAGGGCACAGCTAATGGGCATCCTATAATAAAGTAAAATAAGAGGTTAAACAGTTACAAACCCTTTTAGTCAGACTTCTCCTATGACATAAGCAGATTGTATAATGTAAACCACCGTAGCCTATAGACTCATTCAGTTCCTGTTTTGCAGCACATGCTCTCTGACTGAGCAGTCAGAGGGTCTATTTTTGAAAAAGCTCCAACACAGGAGGATGTGGTCTCTGTATTGTTTCCCTCCGTCACTGCTGTGCTTCAGCTGTGGTTGATCTGGGATGATCTAGGACACTGATAACTGCAGCAGAGAGGTAAAACTTATGTCATGTACTTCTTCATTTTTAATCTCTTAGTTGTTATGCATTAACACATCTATTGTATATTTCCATGCATCTGTATCATATTTTCAATGCTTGTGTCATGTTGGCCAGAGGAGCCTTTGCATATATTTATTTTAATCATTTCATATAGGCCTTCTCTCTCTTAACTAGGAACAAGCCTCTGTTGCAAATCTTCCATCATATCTAACTGCAAAGTGTTATTTAAGCTCTGTATATTTCCTGTTCCCCTTTTACATGATACAGAAGGCTGTTATCACTATGTTCAGAATAACACAGCTTAAAGAGTTTGTATTGTGAGTATTGAGTCTCAGTAGTATTATATATATTTATTTCTGTTATTGATGGGTTGTGGGATGTACGCATAATGAAGTGGGCTTTGTAGGGGGCAGCTGTAGGCCTACATCTGGCAGTGTCACCTCTTGTTCCCCTGTCTTTAAAAAAAAAGTTTTTATTCTTTATAGCAAAACAAGTACAATGCAACATGCATATATACTGTACCAGGAGTGGTAAATACATTATATATAGTCTTTAAGGCTTTGGGGTTTAAGGAGGGCTGATTAGTTTGTATGTATTGTTGCATTTCAACAACTTTAAACAGAGGTTTTCTGTTACTGAATTTACTTTTGTGAATAAGAAATTTTACTAAAGTTAATGAAAATATATAAAATAATATAATAATGTTTTGTTCTGAAATGCAGACATCCTAAAATCCAAACAGCACATCATCCATTTTGTGCAATTAAAGCCAACCAGCAGAGCTCAGTGATTTTGTGGCAATAAAAATCAGGTTGGCATGGCAGGGCTGGACAACATACAATGGAGTAACACCTGCTTCCTCCCTGCTACACGTACTGTAAAATATGTCTTCATGGTTTAATATTTCTATATGTGCTAGTCATTTTCAAACTTCTGCCCAAACTTTATTTGTACTACCTTAAATCATTGTTATATTGCTCATTTTGGCCTAACTTATTATATCTATCTGTAAAAATTCTGTCTATAATAGCCTGTATATATATTCATATTACATATTCACCTGTAAACTCTGTAAACCAGTAGTATATTATGTTCATTGTACATATCTGTAAAATGTCTACTTATAGTAATATCCAACCTGTATATTATATTCAGTACATATCCAGCTGTAAATCTTGTTCACAATACTAGTTATCTATATTTTATATTCATAGGACAAACCCATCTGTAAAATTCTGTTTATAATAGTATTCATCTCTATATTTATTCAGTACATATCCATGTCCTGCACTAATGAAACCAGTGTATATCCTGCACTTACTGCTATTGCACTTCTGGTTAGACCCAAACTGCATTTTGTTGCCTCGTACCTGTGTAATGACAATAAAGTTGAATCTAATCTAATCTAATCTAATCTAATCATTTTACTGTGAGGTTTGGGTGTTACCTAGTTCAACAAATTTGAAGAAGAAAATCTATCACAGCCATGATTTTCACCCTGTTTAGTTCCGGGCTAAGCCAGTGTCTGTTTTTGACGCTTGCTACTCCTACTCGGTGTCCACAAAAAGTATTTTAATACATCTGAATTCCCAATAAAGCTGTACTCATTCACATATCTTTCTGCTTCTGTTGTCAGTATGAAATAGTGAGTGAAATGTGGCCCCTTCACACTAAATGTTAACCAGTAGAAATGTTCAAGTTGTTTCCAAGCCGCTGCCCTGGACTCTGCTAAAATCATGTTTTTACAACTGCAACATCATTTGAAATACAATATGCTGTGAGATTACAATGGCATTTATGCTCAATGTCGCCCAAAATAAATTGCCTAACACAGCTTTAAGGTAATGAAACTTATAGTAATGGATCCATGACCAAACCAAACCAATTTAATTAGAAGAAGAAGAACAAATTGTAGCAATATCCACTTTTATTTAGGTACAAATGATTCTGTCAGATGCAGTTTCTTCCCTTCCCGTCCTAATATTGCATAAATGCTTCCCGGAAGGCCTTTTCCTGTTTTGACGGGCACAGGTGACCCCAGTTTTCCAGTCGTGTCACTACATTATTCAACGCTGCATTGACACATCTGCCACAGCTGGGCACAATATGCAGCTTCCGTATTGACATTGACATCCTGGAAGCCAAATATACTTAAGAGGAAAATGTTTTGTCTTATGGCAGTCTTAAGCTAAATGTTTCTTGTGAAATCAATCACAATAGGTGTTTAAAACAGGCCCTGCCTTGGAATACCATATTTAATTACCCCTGTCAAATGTCATTGTTTCCAAAATTGTCCATTTTATTGAGTAGTCAGTGTGGTTTTACTTGTGTGTCATCCCATGCGTTTTCACCCTAACCCCAGGTGGCATGTGATTTCTAGTAAGCAAATTCCAAAAATGTGTATTTTGTTTGTAACTTGGTGTGTTTTGTATGTTCTTTAAATTGGTTATTTTACCTGACCTGACTGACCTGTACAGTCTTTACTTAAAAACAACAAAAAACTTTCATACTTTGTTCTTGCTTGCCAATAAGACCAATAAGGGAAGTTGTCCTTTTGTAAGATGCATTTCCATCCCACTTTGAGTCATTTGAAATGTGGTGTCAGCAGCTGATTTTAAGACCATAGTAGAGAAGTAGAAGTTGCGGCTGCTGTTTTTGCGACCAGCTCGTCTCCGGTCTGTTCACACAGTCTGTGACTCACTGCTTTCAGTAGGAAGTGGCAGGCTGTATTTTCTGCCCTGACGTCTTTGCTGTGGACATTTGTGTTTGATTGTCTCTTGAGGGTAACACTAAAGAATATTAAGTGTTGGCAACAGCAATAACAGGAAGTTTGGACTACTGAATAGACCTAATACATTGGTTTACCGGAACACAATAATAGGGTGTAATTCTTGTTTTTATTTCTGGACTTCCTGTCGGTTTATCTCCTGCTTTTTTCTGTGGATGTTGTGATGCCTCTGCAGAAGATGATGACGAAGATGGAGCAGAGCTCTTGCACTGAGGATCGGATCCAACATGTCCTGGAGCGTTGCCTCTGTGGCCTGGGCCTCAACACTCCTGACAAGCAACTCTGGAACGGTAAGACCCAATCCCATACCTGTTCATCACACAATACAAAAACAAAGCTGAAGATTTAACACAACTTGGGTCCTTAATTTACACCAGAAATACACACGTGGCACCTGGAGGTATTTCAAAATGTTGAAAACAGTTTGTACATGTCCTGGCTGCTGCTGTTGTTATTCTTCACTGAAATATTGAGTATAAATACTGAGTAGATTTTTAAATTTTTAAATCATCAAAACACACACCTAGCGAACCAATCGGGAACACATTGTCCAATTTATAGAGACAAAAGGGAACTGAAAGTGGTGACACAGAATGTGGAGTGACAGACAGTATGGAGGAGTATAATGTTGTTTAATGCAGGTTTGATTTTGAAAGAATTACTGAAATAAATGAGTTAAGACAAGAAGGGACAAGGGAAAGTGGCTTAATCTTTTTGCCTTTAGCTCAGCGCCTTTCTGAGGATTCATTGATAAAATGTTTCTACAAAGCATATTTAATGCCTGTCATCAGGATGAAACCTAAAAGGAGAAATAAGTTGTGTGTTTCTGTCTGTCTGAGCAGCCGGGCTGTGCATAAGCCGCTGGTGTTTGGAGGAACTTGTGAAGAGAGATCCGCACAACTTCCTCATCCTTTTGCAGAAGATACTGAGGAAAACAAAGGAGGTCACAAGCTAACAAACAACAACATCATCATTTTCCAAAAGTGTAATATGACAAATGACAGCGTGTTTCAATTCAAGGTTTTTTACTATTTTTTGGCAGGTGCTAGAGCAGTGTCGGTATGAGCTGGTGGTGCCCCTCACTCTCCTGTTCTCTTCAACCCTCCTAAAGGTGAGTGGGTGCATGTTAGAAACAGGAGAAGAACACGCACAGACTCCCAATTGGTTCTGTGCTCTTTATTTCACCTGGTTACTTGTTTTTTCTCAGCAGTGGTGGAAGAAGTATTCAGATCGTTTACTTAAGTAAAATTGCTAAAAACACGCTGTAAAAATACTCTCTTAAAAGAAAAAGTCCTGCATTGAAAATGAATTTAAGTAAAAGTATGTAAGCAACAGGAAAATGTACTTGAAGTATTTAAAAGTAAAAGTACTCAATGCAGAAAATCTAAAAACTAAGTGTTTAATCGGCTAATGATTTCAACTGTGGGCCTAAATATTGTTGGGTAGTTTAATTTATAATACAACCTCATATTTTGTAAATCGTGTTTTGTGTGCAAAAATTGTAATTTGTAAAGTAACTAAAGTTTAATCAGATTTAATTTAGTTGGGTAAAAAGTACAATATTTCTCTCTAAAAAAGGAACTGAAGTAGAAGTAGAAAGTGGCGTGAAAAGAAAAGCCTTACCCCAAATTTATATTTAAGTACAGTAGTTGAGTAACTGTACTTAGTAACCTTCCACCTCTGTTTCTCAGGCTCCTCATGTGGCTCCAGAAGTGCTCCAGGAGGCCCACCGGTTGTTCCACAGTTTCCTGGCCTGGCCGGAGCCGTGCAGCTCTGCCAGCAAACGCCTCCTGAATATCATCCAGCAGGAGCTCCGAGCACCAGGTAGCACTGATGCTCGTACACCGCAACGAAAAAGGCCCAATGTCACCTCACTGCTAGACTTCTGGGATTACTCCTGGGCCGCCGGACATTCCTCCGGATGTCCTTCTTTGCAGCCGGATGTCTTCCACTTTCTTTGTGTTGTAATTCTAACCTTTGGTGGATTTCTGAGGACTATGGTTACCTGCTCCTCACATCTCTGCAGGGTAAATCCAGACAGCTAGCTAGACTATCTGTACAACTTTTGAACGTACATACAGTATGTGACACCAAAACAAGTTCCTTCCCGAGGATATTTTGCAGCGGTATCGTGGCACTGTGTCCGCCACTTAGTGTTGCCCAAGACGTTTTTGATTGGTTTAAAGAAATGCCAATAAACCAGTGCAGTTACAGTGTGGTTGCTAGCCCAACCTCTGAAGTTCCTGTCTTCCTGAAGGTGTAGTTTAACTCATGCTGGAGGCGTTAAGTTTAGCTGCACCTTTAAGGTAAACAAAGATATTGCAGGCACATTAATATCTCATCTCAGACTAAATGTGTTATGTGGTTTTTCTATTTATACCTGCGCTGGTGCTTGCAACACTAGTTGCAGTCCTCACCTGAACAGAGGTTCCGCCTTTGCTCTTTCTACAGACTAGAAGAAGAAGAAGAAAAACGGTAGGACTGGCAGCAGCAATGCCGTCAATGCTTTGATTTGATTCAATGACCTACTTGGTCGGATCAATCTTTCATTCACCATAAAACAACTCCTCGTAACCAGTTTACAAAAGAGACTTGCAGTCTCTTGTAACTCTCTTGACTTGAGAGTCCTGGCATCCGGTTGCCCAGGAGCTCGTTCATGCTCCCTGTTTACGCTTTTTTGCGCACCCCTTGAAAAATATGGAGTGGTCTATTCTTAATCACTTTGCATCTCTTGGTAGTAATTTTGGGTCTCTATGTAGTCATTTTGCATCTGCTTTAAGTTGTTTTGGAACTATTTTATTTGTTGTGATCATTTTGTGGTTGTTTTCTGTCTTTGTGGTGGCTTCACATCTATTTTAATGCATTTTGCGTTTGTTGTCATTCTGTTTTGTTTGTAGTCTGTATGTGTACATTTTTAATAGCTTTTTGTCTAATTTTAGTCAATTGGCGTCTCTTTGTGGTCGTTTTGCATCTCTGTAGTCTGTAGTTTTTTGTGTATGTGATGATGAAGGGGTACAGGGCTGTGGGGTACATCTAAAATAAAAGGCTTAGGCATTCTTCATGTATCAGTGTGACCATATGGGGGCAGTGTTCACCCACTTAGATATACTAAACTAAGCTGTCCGCAAACTGTTGTTTCAGGCATTTCATTTCAAAGACTGGTTCGGACAGAGCAGGGTATTTCCCCTGAGATTCACTCCCAAACGATGTAAGTTCATTCACACTTTAAAGTTGGCTGATAAAACAAACTAAACATGGCTACTTTTTCACACATCTTAAACTCTTTATGACACTTCAAAAATGTGTGTGTGTTTGTGTGTGTGTGTGTTTGTGTGTGTGAGATCAGGACGGTGCTGTTAGTGAGCCCAGATGAGGACGTCCCTCCAGAGGTCCAGTCTGTCTCGGAGCAGCTGGGCTGCACCGCGCCCTCCAGCAGAGACGTCGCCATCCTCCTCATCGTGCACGGCTTCCAGGCAACACTGGGCACCAATCACGACCCGCAGGCGCTCTACGCTGCCCTGCAGGTAATCCACCAAATGGGATTTGGATGCACACTTCCTTTTTTATTCTTTCCTAGGACAGAAACATTGTCTCAGCTGTGGCTGGGTCAGTAGAGTTGTATTCACCGCACAGTGGAGACATAAGTTGACGAGAAGCTGTAGGATTCTCTCTGACCCAAAGGAGTCTCAGGCCAGGGTTTTCAGAATCAGAATCATAAATAGCTTTATTGCCAAATACGTTTTTTACACATAAAAAAAAATTGTTTAGGTATTGTACATGCATGTCGCAAATTCTCTAGTACAAGAGGATAGGAAAATCAAGTATTAGAGTAAAAACAATATAAGTATAAATATACTGAATGTACACAGTATGTATTGAAAATAAAAAGAGCAGTACAGCAGAGTAAGTACAGTGGCATGTAGAGCCAGAGGTGGAGTATGGGGAGTGTCAGGGTGGGTTCCCCTCCTTGTTGATAAGGATAATGGCGGAAGGGGAAACTGTTCTTGTGGCGTGAGTTTGAAAGAGTTTGTGGCCGGGGTGGGAGGGATCAGCCCCAATCTTTCCAGCACGCTTCAGAGTCCTGTTGGCGTACAGGTCCTGGACCAGTGGCAGATTGCAGCCAATCACCTTCTCAGCTGACCGAATGACACACTGCAGTCTGCCCTTGGAGGATGTGAGGATGGTGGAAGTCTATCCTCTGTTGTCCTTTCTTGACGAGGGAGTTGATGTTCAGTTTAGAGGGAAAAAAACACAAACAAACAAAAGAAGATATTTAACTCACAAGTCTGTCTGAGAAGATTTCTATTGACTCAATACCATCTGCTCCAACTAATCAAAAGTGCTTTTATTAGCTGAGGTGTGAATGTGAATCTCTGTCGGAGTCAACCTGACAAAAAGTGACCAAAGTCAAATGCTTCCTTCTAAAACTAGTGTCTGTCTGCCTTGTTCTCTAGCTTAAAGGTTTTTTGATGAGGTCAAATAGTTTCAGCACAGTCGAAATATACAGAACAGCAGGAATTGGATCAGGGAACAGGAAAGAGAAAAGAGCTGCATGATATATAATAAGGATAATGTGGAAATATTATAATAATATTATAAGGAAAATATGCAATAACACTTGAATACCGCAATAACAATATTTCAATAAGGAGAGACTTTGTTGCAGAAGAAATTTATTTTATTGTACAAACGCATGATATGACATGTACAGTCTTTGGAGATTAGATTCCATCATTATGAAATGTATATACTGTAGAAGAGAGAATGTGATTAGTTTAAAAGTCTTCCTGCAAGAATTTACGCTAAGCTCCCTTAGCAAATTAAGATGAGACTTAAACTTTTAGGCAGTTTATTTTCTTCCACACTTCCTAACACAAACCCTCCTTATGTTTGGCCAGACAAAGCACCCTGAGGAGCTGGAGCAGCTGATGGAGGCCGTGACCGACCGAATGGAGACAGCCGCCTCTACAGTCGGTCTCAGCGCAGCCAGACAAGGTCTACTACACAGCATGGAGAGGCTCAGGGAAAGCGTTGTGGTTCCTTCTCCTGCTTATGGCTGCCTAGATACTGGTGAGACAGAAACACATGAACATAATGTGTGCTTATGTTTTATGCATGTTTACTGTATGTTTGTTATGTTAATGTGGGATGGGTGATGCCATGTTTTGTTCTCTCTACTGCCCAAGGCAAATTTCTCCTATAGGAGATAATAAAGGCTAATCTTATCTTACTGCGTCAAAAAGCAGCGCTTGGTACCTTTGGTGTTTGTTATTGACGCAAAAAGTCACCTCTGGCGTCATATTTAGGCGCACTTGGTCTGGAATATTGGCCTCACTTTTTGACGATCTGGACGTACGTCTAACTGAAATGTGTGGCACAAGCTCAGGAAAGTTAGGTTTTGGAAAAGATGGCAGGTGGGGTTACAAAATGTAGGTTTAAATGCAACATTGTTGTAAGTCTAAATGAGTAATTGTGTTAAATAATTGTGATTTCAATGTTGACCAAAATAATTGTGATTATGTTTTGTTTTTTTTCTTTCGTAATCGAGCAGCATGTGTGCATAGACAATGTGGGGTCTGCATCCAGAATTACTTACACTGCAACTAGAAAAGAAGGAGATTGTTCTGTGTTTTGCTTCCTTACATTGAGTGTGATCTCCTCTCATTAGGGGCTGTGGAGACTTTCATGCTACCCTTTCCCAAATGTCAAACATGCTCTTGGGAAAACGACAACTTTGGTAATTAGTTCAATTACCTGTGCCTTAATGTGTCTTTAACTGTTAAAAAAAAAAAAAAAAAAACTCTTCTGTGTTCTCAAATCGTCTTCACATTCATGCAGATGTTCTGAATGCCATTCTGGAGTCCAATCTGGACTCCCCTCCAGACTGTTTCCTCAAAACAGAAGTGGATGAGGACGATAACTATGACACCAGTGTGGATGAGGAAGACGAGTTGGAGGGGAACAAAGTGGACGACGGGCTTCAGAACCACCGCGTCTCCAGCGCATCCTCTTCCTCGAGGGACTCCGGCTACTCGCTCTTCTCCAGCTGGTCCACCGTCTCCACGCTGTCTGGCTCGTCGGGGGTGGAGAGCGACTTCAGCGAGGAAGCAACACACAAGGACACGGAGGACGGACAAAGCAGCCAACCAAAGCTTAGGAAGAAACCTAAAAAGAAGTCCAGATCTATCTTAGGCGTTGAGCGCTTCTCGTCGCTTTTCAAGAGCCCCCGCAGCCCAAGCGTTTGCCGGCGGGCCCAGAGCATGGGCTACCGTGAAGACTTCGTCAAAGACTCAAACAAACACTCAACAACCATGTCTAGACACGTTCATTCTCTGCATGTGTCCACTGCCACCCTGGATCCCCTTGCCCCAAGGAAGCATGTGTGCGTCCGCAGGAGGCCGATCCTGAGCTGCGACGAAGTCGACGTGACGGAGGCGCCCACCCTGCTCAAAGTGGTGGTGTTCGGAGGCGACAGAGAAGCCGGAAGGTTGGCCAGGGCCTACAACGACCTGCAGCAGAGAGAGAGCAAATGTCCCCGACTCACCAAGACGTGCAAACTACAGTTTTACCTTGTTCCCACCAAAAGGAGAATGATAGCAACACCGGGAGGAGGACACACACCAACTGAGGGGCCGATGGGAAGTTCAACCAAATCTGCTGCAGCTGTGGTGAGAACATCTGTCTGTGTCGCACGTTTTCACCTCTATATGTCATACTGTAGATGAGTAGGGCTGGCCGATATATCAATATTATATCGCCACCGATATTGTCTTACATTTTGGACATCGTGATATGACACATGTGTTGTCTTTTCCTGGATTTATAGCCTGCATTACAACAAAGTGATATCATTTTCTGAACAGACTTAGCCTACTAGCTGTTCTATTATTTGCCTTTACCGACCATATTGTAATTCTGGAGCCAGAGTCTGCACAGTAGTGATCGGGCGGTGGAGCCGCGGTATTGAAGGTCCTCCCAAAGTCAATCATGACGTTGATGAAATGTTATTTATGTATATTTGTTTGGATTATTGAGGAATGATCACCTTTTATTCTTTCATTGTGATAGGAATCTAATGGCGGCGTACTGGATGACAGCTCCACTGATATCGCCCAGATGTTGGGCATGATTGACCCCTGGTACGAGCAGAACGTCCTCAGCCTGCTCAGCCTGTCCTCAGACGTCCTTGGTCAGGTACCTTCCATACTGCCCCCTTCTCAGGTCCATGTCTTCCGGCACCTAATTGACTCTCAGTGACAAAATGTGTTTCTAAATTTAGCAATGATGTAATCTATATGGACAACGTTTCATTTCCTGGATTGTTCAGCTGCCGCCAGTAATTCGGCCGGATGTCCCTCAATTTCGGCCGATGTCTGTTACCTCCCACTTTCTTTGTGTTGGAATTTTAAACTCCAGTGGATTTCTGAGGACTATGGTTACCTGGTCCTCAGATCTCTGCAGGGTAAATCCAGTCAGCTAGCTAGTCTATCTGTCCAATCTGAGTTTTCTGTTGCACGTGCACATGTTCCACCAAAACAACGTCCTTCCCGAGGCGGTTTTGCAGCGGCTCCGTTGCTCCGTCAGGCACTTGGCACCACCCAAAAGATTGTGATTGGTTTAAAGAAATGCCAATAAACCAGAGCATGTTTTTCTCCTATCTTGGAATACTGTGTGGACTAGCCAGCCCCTCCTCCACAGCACTGCGGAGGAGGGTCTGGCAATGCAAGAAAACGGAAACAGAAAACTGCTCACGTCACTTAAATGTCTTCTTCTTAGGGACTTAATGGAAATTATTATAGGGGCAGAGGAGTTAGAGAAGAGGAGGGTTCTTTATGTCATGGAGAAGAGAGACACTAAATTTATTCCATTGCACCTAAGACACTTAATAATTTTAACAATAATTATTTATGAAAAAGCCTTTTCTTCATCTAGCTAAAATCTACCCCCACAGAAAGGTGATATTTTGCCTTTTCAGAGATGAAAAAATGCTGATTCTGTACACCTTACACCAGGTGTTGGTTTGGTAAAAGCTGTGTTATGATGTAACTGTATGCACATTATTCCCTCATTGCAATTTATATCGTCTGAAATCTCTATGAACCAGACGGCGTGTAAGGAAGGTGATGAGTCAGTGAGCAGTGGCAGCGTGGAGCGAATCCCCCTGCTGGCCGACATGGTGCTTTATTACTGCCGACATGCAGACCAGCCGGTTCTGGTGCAGCTCTACCAGGCCGAGGTGAGAGGAGCAGCACCCACACATTGTCAAAAGTAGTAGCCAAAAGTACACTTCCCTGCATTAACAAGTGTTTCTGTTCAAAACTCATAATCACACACACACACACACACACGCACACACACGCACACACACAAAAACACATATACCGCAGTAACTACCTGATTCATTTTGGATTTTTAATTTTATTTCTTCGTCCGCACAGCTGACCCTAGCTGGAGGAGAGAGGAGAAGGGAAGTGTTTATTCACTCTCTGGAGCTCGGGCACACTGCTGGAACCAGAGCTGTTAAAGCCATGGGTGAGTAGTCTTCAACAACAGAAGTACATTTCCAGGATAACACCTCACATGCAGGATGTCTGCTCTCTCTGTGTTGCCGTTCTCTAAGTCCCTTTGCTTCGGGAAACAACAACAACCTTCGGGCCAGCGAGCTACACGCTGAAAATGTCAGGTTTTGAAGAAAATTTGGAACGTGCAACAAAGCAGACAAAAGACAACAGACAAAAACCTATATTTATTTAGTATATTATAATTAACATGTAAAATAATTTGAGCCAATTTATATTTTGGGGGTTTAGGATGCAAATGAGTGTTTTCCCCCTGATTTATGCATTAAACTATATTACACATGACTGTAGTGCAACTTAACATTTAAACAACAATAGACTAGTTCAACTAAACCAAATTGCCTCAACAGCAACTAACTAGGATTAATTAAAGAAAACCCACAAACAAGGTCCTGGTTTTATACTCACGGCAAACAAGCCCCCAACCTGTTACAACCGGCTCACAGGCCACAACAAAAGAGGGACATGCACGCAACGTAACAATAATAAAGTGACATTTATTAAATAATGATGGAAACAAGGTCACGATGAGGTGTGATTGTCAGTATTAGTGATGAATGAAGGTGTATGGATGTAATGGAGAATGTGAGGAGCATATTGTCAGTAGTTAACAGAGAGAAAACATGTTGGTGCGCCGTTGGGAGAATACGGCTGCCCGGTCTCCTTGTATATATCAGCAATGTTTCCCAAAACCAAGGCCTGTAAAATATTTCTGTTCAAAGGTTAGATAGCAAGCAAAGTCTGCTTAGACTGTGATATTTTTTGAAAATAAAACTTGTGTTTTTCTTAAATATCTGATCCTTCTGCTAATACCAAACACCATTTTGGCTGTTCATAGCCTTATGTCTTTTAATGTGACAAAAACACTAAATAATAATTTTTGACTATGTATTGGTATGCAATTAAGGTGGTGAAAGGTGCTGGAAAACGCTTTAAAATGGACCTTGAAAGTACTTGAATTTCACCTTGGAAAAGGTGTACGAACCCTGGAATAAAATTTCCAACACTGAACTGTACAAGAAAACGGGAAGCTGGAGCATCACCAAGGAGATTACACAGACGCCTGAGATGGCTAGCACATGTGTTGAGGATGGAGCAGCACCGCATCACAAAAGTCACCTTAAGATGGACACCACCCGGCAAAAGAAAACCTGGGAGGCCCAAAACCACCTGGCGCAGAACTGTGACACAAGAGCTGGAACAGATGAACCTGTCATGGGGAGAGGCCCAACATGCTGCCGGGGACCGAATGCAATGGCGAGTGCTCATTGAAGTAATAATAATAATTATAATAAAAATGTTCCACCAAAACAAGTTCCTTCCCAAGCCTATTTTGCCGCCGTTGCTGCGTCCGGAGTTTAACGCCACCCAAGACGATTGTGTATCTGTGGTTTAGCCAGAACTTACTGCACAGCACTGTGGAGATAGAGTTGGCAATATGAGACCACACATTGAGAGACACAACCAGACAGCCACAACAGCTTATAAACAAACACGCACACTTACAGTCTAAAGTGTCTTTTTGTAGGTGCTGCCAGCAAAAGGTTTGGAATTGATGAAGAACGGGAGGCTGTCCCTTTAACACTAAGTGTTGCCTACAACAAGGTATTCTAACAGCTTTGATGCTCACCTATTTTCCGCAAAAAAAAATCAAAACACATATTACAGTTCACAGACAGAGCCATTTTTACATCTGCCTCATCTTCCTAATTACAGGTGGCTGTTAGCGGGAGGAGCCGGTGGACGCAGACAGAGATGGTTTGCACATCGATCAATCTTTACAAAGCCTGCCGGAAGCCTGAGCAGCTAGGTATGTGACAGTGATAGCCCAGTCTTTTGATCACATGCCAGAAATTATTGTTTGGTTTCTTTAGTCTGCATTGTAATGTCTAACCAAAAACAAATCTTGTCCATCCAGATTCAAGAATAGAAAGTCTGCAGCTGACAATGACAGAAGTCCTGAAGAGGCAGTGCTCCAAGTCTAAAAAGGGCTACAATCAGGTAAACGAGTTGAAATTAAACACTTCAGGCACCCCTTCCTCTTAAAAAACACCCCCTCCTCACACTTCTGTTCTCTGGCAGCACATCTCCGTCTCAGAGGCGAAGGTGGACAAGGTGCAAATGAACGGTGAAGACGCTGGGACAACTTTTGCTGTGTGTCTGGATCAGGATGAGAAGAAGTTCATCCAAAGTGTCACCAGGTACACAAGCATCATTAGACATGAAAGTGGTATCAATGTTCTCATCATAGGCTACATGCTAGTGACGGCCAAATGAAGCTTTGTGAACCACTGTCTTTATTTTTTGAGCCCACTAGATGGCGCTCTCTGTTTAACAAAGGGTTGAAAATACATTGAATTGCAATGCCTTAGGCCTTTCTGTTAAAACTAAGAGCGCCATCTAGTGGGCTCAGAAAATAAAGACACTGGTTCACAAAGCTGTTTTTTTATTTTGAGGCATCGTTTTGAGACAAACGATCTCTGTCCACACATGAATTTTAGCTCCAGCAGCAGAACTAATCTCCGTCCATATGAACACGTCTGACAACCAGTGGTGGAATGTAACTAAGTATTATGTACTTTAATACAAATGTTGAAGTAATTGTACTTTGCATGAGTCTTTTTTTTCATGCTACAGTGTGACAGTGCAGATCCACCTGACTGCGCGACGCTGATGTCGTGCCATGCTCCACCCACGCACACGTGGGTGACGTCAAGCAACTTTAACGCACCCACAAAGCATCCTGGGAAGGCAGCATTTTAAAAAATCTGACCAATGCGCATCTTTATGCAAATGAATCCATTGAACGTGACGCAACTATCAAATAGAAGTAGAGAAAAATCTTTCAAACTGACCTTTGTCGACCTGAAATGAAGACAGATTCAACAACTGTATGGCCTTTTCTCACTTAAAATGTTTTCAGAAACGCGTTTCATAGAACTGTTTTTGTAAAATATGAGATCATATTCCGAATGAGCCGCCATTACTGTCGTTTTTGAAATTCGGAGGTAGGCAGACCCACGTAATACATTTGTTCAATCAGCCGCTGGTCAAGGGCGTGGAGCATCAACCATATTTGTATTACATCGCGACACCACACTTCAGTCGTGTTGCAAAAGTGGATCAGCACTTTGTTTGAGCTGCGAGTCAGACCCAGGTGCAGTGATTCTGTATCTTCTGTGTCCGCAGGTGTGATGTGTCTCTGTGCTGTAAACCAGGAAGCGGTTCGGACTGGAGGTCCTACAAGCCGTCGCCTGGCCAAGTCCAGCCTCTTCACCCGTCCTACTGTTCTCTGCTCTGTCTGCCCATCACCTCCTTTACTGCCTCATTTCCCTGACACACTTTTTATTACTCTGAAAGAATCCACTGGATGTTTAAACCAAAGCAACACAGGATGCAGAGTACAGATAGAGAAATGGGTTTAGAAAAAGGAAGGAGAGAACAGAAAGCAGTAATGGTCCGTGTCCACTGGCAAGCGCGTTTTCCACACTTTCCATTGTCAATGAAAGCAGCAGGGCAATGCATTCTGGTAGTGTCGGCCCATCTGAGCTTTCATTTTCTCAAAGGCAGAGCAGGATACCCAGGGCCCGGTTTACACCTATCACCATTTCTAGCCACTGGGGGACCATAGGCAGGCTGGGGGAACTCATATTAATGTTAAAACACCTCATTAAGTGAATTTTTCATGCCATGGGACCTTTAAAGTACTAATAGCACACTGTAATTCTCTGTTAAAAGTAAACGTCCTGCATTGGAAATGTTACTTAAGTAAAAATATGCAAGTATCATCAGGAAAATGTCTTTAAAGTATGAAAAGTAAAAGAACTCAAAGCAGAACAATCCTCCCATTTTAGAAAGTGTAAACGATGCAAACAGTTGTGTGTTTAATGGTCTAATCATTTCAACTTGTAGGTCTTTTATATTTTTGGATAGTTTCATTTATTATAAAACATATTTTATAAACTATATAGTAACTAAAGCTGTCAGATGAATGTAGTGGAGTAAAAAGTACAATATTTCTCTCTGAAATGTAGTGGAGTTGAAGTAAAATGTGGCATGAAAAGAAAAAACTCAAGTAATGTACAAGTAGCTCAAATTTGTACTTAAGTACTGTACTTGAGTAAATGTACTTGGTTGGGCGCCCGGGTAGCTCATCCAGTAGAGCGCGCGCCTAAATGCAGAGACTCAGTCAGACAGATTGGGCAGCTTCATGTAATTTCCCGCATAAAATGTTCTCAGAAACACATTTTGGTGAACTATTTCTGTAAAATAAGCGAAGGTTTCCCAACGAGCCGCCATGTTGGTCAGTTTGGAAATCCGGGAGCAGACAGCCCCACGAGCGAAGCGTTCGTCCAATCAGGTTCAGCCATCGCGGTTGTAGGATAAAGTATAGTATATGCAAAGTGATAACTGCTCGTGGAAAGCCCATCAAGCGTTGAATGTTGGGAAGCATAGCGATCCAGTAGACACATACCATAACGATCCAGTAGACACATACCATAACGATCCAGTAGACACATACCATAACGATCCAGTAGACACATACCATAACGATCCAGTAGACACATACCATAACGATCCAGTAGACACATACCATAGCGATCCAGTAGACACATACCATAACGATCCAGTAGACACATACCATAACGATCCAGTAGACACATACCATAGCGATCCAGTAGACACATACCATAACGATCCAGTAGACACATACCATAACGATCCAGTAGACACATACCATAACGATCCAGTAGACACATACCATAGCGATCCAGTAGACACATACCATAACGATCCAGTAGACACATACCATAGCGATCCAGTAGACACATACCATAACGATCCAGTAGACACATACCATAACGATCCAGTAGACACATACCATAACGATCCAGTAGACACATACCATAGCGATCCAGTAGACACATACCATAACGATCCAGTAGACACATACCATAGCGATCCAGTAGACACATACCATAACGATCCAGTAGACACCATAGCGATCCAGTAGACACATACCATAACGATCCAGTAGACACCATAGCGATCCAGTAGACACATACCATAACGATCCAGTAGACACATACCATAGCGATCCAGTAGACACATACCATAACGATCCAGTAGACACATACCATAGCGATCCAGTAGACACATACCATAACGATCCAGTAGACACATACCATAGCGATCCAGTAGACACATACCATAGCGATCCAGTAGACACATACCATAGCGATCCAGTAGACACATACCATAGCGATCCAGTAGACACATACCATAGCGATCCAGTAGACACATACCATAACGATCCAGTAGACACATACCATAACGATCCAGTAGACACATACCATAACGATCCAGTAGACACATACCATAGCGATCCAGTAGACACATACCATAACGATCCAGTAGACACATACCATAGCGATCCAGTAGACACATACCATAGCGATCCAGTAGACACATACCATAACGATCCAGTAGACACATACCATAACGATCCAGTAGACACATACCATAACGATCCAGTAGACACATACCATAACGATCCAGTAGACACATACCATAACGATCCAGTAGACACATACCATAGCGATCCAGTAGACACATACCATAACGATCCAGTAGACACATACCATAGCGATCCAGTAGACACATACCATAACGATCCAGTAGACACATACCATAACGATCCAGTAGACACATACCATAACGATCCAGTAGACACATACCATAACGATCCAGTAGACACATACCATAACGATCCAGTAGACACATACCATAACGATCCAGTAGACACATACCATAACGATCCAGTAGACACATACCATAGCGATCCAGTAGACACATACCATAACGATCCAGTAGACACATACCATAGCGATCCAGTAGACACATACCATAACGATCCAGTAGACACATACCATAGCGATCCAGTAGACACATACCATAACGATCCAGTAGACACATACCATAGCGATCCAGTAGACACATACCATAGCGATCCAGTAGACACATACCATAACGATCCAGTAGACACATACCATAGCGATCCAGTAGACACATACCATAGACGATCCAGTAGACACATACCATAGCGATCCAGTAGACACATACCATAGCGATCCAGTAGACACATACCATAGCGATCCAGTAGACACATACCATAGCGATCCAGTAGACACATACCATAGCGATCCAGTAGACACATACCATAGCGATCCAGTAGACACATACCATAGCGATCCAGTAGACACATACCATAGCGATCCAGTAGACACATACCATAACGATCCAGTAGACACATACCATAGCGATCCAGTAGACACATACCATAGCGATCCAGTAGACACATACCATAACGATCCAGTAGACACATACCATAGCGATCCAGTAGACACATACCATAGCGATCCAGTAGACACATACCATAGCGATCCAGTAGACACATACCATAGCGATCCAGTAGACACATACCATAACGATCCAGTAGACACATACCATAGCGATCCAGTAGACACATACCATAGCGATCCAGTAGACACATACCATAACGATCCAGTAGACACATACCATAGCGATCCAGTAGACACATACCATAACGATCCAGTAGACACATACCATAACGATCCAGTAGACACATACCATAGCGATCCAGTAGACACATACCATAACGATCCAGTAGACACATACCATAACGATCCAGTAGACACATACCATAACGATCCAGTAGACACATACCATAACGATCCAGTAGACACATACCATAGCGATCCAGTAGACACATACCATAACGATCCAGTAGACACATACCATAGCGATCCAGTAGACACCATAGCGATCCAGTAGACACATACCATAGCGATCCAGTAGACACATACCATAACGATCCAGTAGACACATACCATAACGATCCAGTAGACACATACCATAGCGATCCAGTAGACACCATAGCGATCCAGTAGACACATACCATAGCGATCCAGTAGACACATACCATAGCGATCCGTAGACACATACGATCCAGTAGACACATCCATAGCGATCCAGTAGACACATACCATAGCGATCCAGTAGACACATACCATAGCGATCCAGTAGACACATACCATAGCGATCCAGTAGACACCATAGCGATCCAGTAGACACATACCATAACGATCCAGTAGACACATACCATAGCGATCCAGTAGACACATACCATAGCGATCCAGTAGACACATACCATAGCGATCCAGTAGACACATACCATAGCGATCCAGTAGACACATACCATAACGATCCAGTAGACACATACCATAACGATCCAGTAGACACCATACGATCCAGTAGACACATACCATAACGATCCAGTAGACACATGACCATAGACATACCATAACGATCCAGTAGACACATACCATAGCGATCCAGTAGACACATACCATAACGATCCAGTAGACACATACCATAGCGATCCAGTAGACACATACCATAACGATCCAGTAGACACATACCATAACGATCCAGTAGACACATACCATAACGATCCAGTAGACACATACCATAACGGAGAAGTAGCACAGTGCTAATCATAAGAGTTACGGTTATTGACCACATATATTTCAGGTTTGTCCTGTAGCTGATATCAGGGTGTGTCACATTGTGATGGAAAGGAAAGAGCGTGTGTGTCTGTGTGTTTAGAGGAATGTTTTCCTCAGTTCTAGTTCCCCTTATGACATCATTGATTGACTTCAAAAGATAATTGCTCTATCTGCAGAGCAGGGCTAATGGCAACTATCTTCTGTCAGCAGCAGCAACCTGAATACTTGATTATGACTACTGCGTATGTTGACGGGGAAAAATACTTTAGTTCTTTTTGGAAATATGTTGTAAAATAAGCTATTTATTTTTGAAGCGATTGCTATGAAAAACATTGTTTTAATGTGTCACACACTTGCAATAAAAAATCCGACTTAAGTGAGTTTTGTTGATTCTTTGTTCCCACAGTGTAGACTCTCCTGAACTTCCCGCTACGAGTCACACCCCCGTCTCACTCACATGTTGCACGCCATTATTACTGTATGTCATTATGAAGGGACAGATGCAATCCAGTCATGTTGTGACAGACTGAAGTGTGTTGTGTTGTGGAAGTTTCTGTTACAGCGAGGGAGGAATTTTGGTGAAGAAGAGACCTTGTTGAAACAAAATAAGGACAGGCTGCAAACTGGATTAGAAGTTTAGGTATTCGGTGGAAGGGTTTAATTATTTTCTCGAGAGAACAATCAAAATGACAAGAACAGCATTCACAATGAATCAGAGTTACAAAGTGGCCCACAGTTCTGTGCCTCGCGTAACTTATGACAGTTCCTAACATCCAGTCCCCCCAGAGGAGAAAAACCCTTGTTAGGAAAACAGTTTAATCTCAAACATAACAATCAGTGGACCTCAGGCGGACAGTTTGTTCTATTACGTATTTCTGAATCTGTCCCTTGTGTGTCCAAGTATCTTGACCGGTCATTCTATCTTAGCTGAAAAAGGACATCTTGTCTCTTGGATAGGCTATGGTCTCGACCTGGGACCTGCTATGGTATCGACCTGGGACCTGCTATGGTCTCGACCTGAGACCTGCTATGGTTTCGACCTGGGACCTGCTATGGTATCGACCTGGGACCTGCTATGGTCTCGACCTGAGACCTGCTATGGTTTCGACCTGGGACCTGCTATGGTCTCGACCTGGTCTCGACCTGGGACCTGCTATGGTATCGACCTGGGACCTGCTATGGTATCGACCTGGGACCTGCTATGGTATTGACCTGGGACCTGCTATTGTATCGACCTGGGACCTGCTATGGTATCGCCCTGGGACCTGCTATGGTTTCGACTTGGGACCTGCTATGGTCTCGACCTGGGACCTGCTATGGCTGCTATGGTCTCGACCTGGGACCTGCTATAGTCTCGACCTGGGACCTGCTATAGTCTCGACCTGGGACCTGCTATAGTCTCGACCTGGGATCTGCTATGGTCTCGACCTGGGACCTGCTATGGTCTCGACCCGAGACCTGCTATGATAAACACCGCTCCAGGCAATTGTTTGTCAGGCTCCACATCATCTATTCTTGAAGGAAATGGTGTGGAGTTATAACAAACCCAGTGGTCTCCCATCAAGGAGAAACACACAGATGACAGATACAGAAGGCATATACTCTGAGAGGCATTGGAGATCTTATTATGAATAATTAATATGAAAATCATTGGTTAAATGTAATTTTCCCATTACAGTTGCAAGTGAATATTAGCAGATTTCCTTTCAGCTTTCCCGGTTGGGAGCTCATGTTCTGAGAGTCAGAAAAGCAGAAAGATGGTTGATTCTATTGGTGAGTACAAACCCGATTCCCAAAAAAGGAATGGAATAATTTACAAATCTCATAAACTTATATTTTATTCACAATAAAATATAGATAACATATCAAATGTTGAAAGTGAGACATTTTGAAATGGCATGCCAAATATTGGCTCATTTAGGATTTCATGAGAGCTACACATAAAAAAAAAAAAAAAAAGTTGGGACGGGTAGCAATAAGAGGTCGGAAAAGTTAAAATTACATACACTTACAATTACAACAACTTACACTGTATTTAAAAAAAGATTTCCGTTGGCCGGCTCCCCTGGTAGAGCAGGTACCCATATTAGCTTTACTCCTTATTGTATTTACATTGTTATATTGTTAGCTGAACACTGTATAGACATTGTTCTTTTTCCTTTGGTATGTTGCTACGCACTTTTTATTTTATAGTTATATATGTACACACATATATATATATATATATATATATATATATATATATATATATATATATATATATTTACTGTATACATATACTGTATATTATATATATACATACATACATGTACACAGTTTATACTATATATATATATATATATATATATGTATATCTATATAGATATATATAGATATATACTGCATATTCCATTCATAGAGATTTAACGGGCAAGAAAACCATTTTTAGATTATATTTTAGGTATTGCAGTGCGATGATCCCCTCACTGTTTATAAAATGAAAGTTTTTTTTATTATTAATTTTTTTTTTTTTAGTTTTGCTTTATTTCATTTTTATTGTGCTACTCTACTGTTTCGCAATGCAGTCCGGCAGGTGGCGGTAACGTATTTTAAGTAAAAATCAGAAGAAGAAGACGAAGAAGGGAAGTGGCACCCACACCCATAGACATAATATGCCCACACCCATAGACATAATGCCCACACCGTCAGGGGGCGCTGTAGTCTTGTCGGGTCCAGGTGGAAACCATAGACCCGAAGAAAACGAGTGGTCCTCGCGGTACCAGGTGTGCTCTCTCTCTCTCCCCCCAGGCTGTGGGCTAGGTTATAAAACTAGCTGAGAACAGGCGGTTCACCGTGGATGCGATGCGGGACTTCGAGCTGGAAGGTGGTCGGTAAAAAAAAGTTTAACGAACTTTGTGAGGACACAAAGAGAAAGAGAGAGAGAGAGAGAGAGAGAGAGAGAGGGGGAGAGAGAGAGATCAAAAGGTAAATGTGTAACGTTGACTTTTATTTCATTATCTTACAAACATGACGTGACGTGGACTAGCGCGCCACCTGTTCACATCCTGCAGGGAACAGGTGCACCCAGTCACGTGCAAATGCAAAGCATTGTTAGGATAGGCTTTTATTTTGGGACGATTAATTAAAGATGTATTCGTCTTTTAGGGTTAAAAACACAGACTACAGAGGGTTGTGGTGTGGGTTTAGCGATTTGCTGACAGATCCCAGGGTCTGGTCAGGCGTGATTTCACTTTTTTTAAGTGCACATGCATCGTGTTACTGCAACTATACTTTGATAATTGCTACTTTTCTGAGTAAATATTGTGAAAAAGTGTAAACCATCCTCCGATCTAGCGTCTGAAATATGTGGATTTGCTGCTTTGTTTTTCTCACGCTGCCAATATTAATCGATTAGTCAACGATTTTACTATTTTGATAACCGATTTATCGTTTTGAGTCATCTTTCATCAAAACAAAAAGTCAAAGTTGTCAGATTCCAGCTTGTTAAATGTGAATGTTTTCTAGTTTCGTCTCTCCTCTGTGACAGTATACTGAATGTCTTTGAGTTGGGGACAAAATGAGACACGTGAGGACGTCTTCATGGGCTTTGGGAAACACTGATCCCCATTTTCTGACATTTTATAGAACCACTAACAAAACAATGTGTAATGAAGTGATGACTGATTAACATTAATGTAAATGCTAAATGCCCTAATACCTTGATTTCTCAATTTCTTTGCAAAAACTCTCCAGGAAGTTCCATTTAATGGTTTATTATCAAAAAGATTTCCCTCTGAGACAAGCAGGCACAGCAGTGGTTACTATGCCCTGGTGGTTGACTGACAGGCTGCGTCTGTAAGGCAAGGCAACTTTATTTCTACAGCACCTTTCAGCAGCAAGGCAATTCAGTTACATTCAATTAGACTTAAGTTAGTTCTCCATTACGGTACTTTAATGTTAACAACAGGGCAGTCACCAAGTTTAATTAAGGTTTGTGTCATGCTGTTTGCACTAAAAAGTCTGTTTACATTCCTTTGCATTTTAGTTCAATACTAGCCTGTACACATTGTCATTTGTTTATTTATTATTTATAATATGTTCATGTTGTGGCCAAAATCTTGTCTTATTTAGTTTATTTTGGCCAAGTTGATCAAGATTGATGCCAATTAGGGCCGGGCAATATATCAATGTTGTATCGATGTCGTGATATTTGCACTTGCGCACATTAATGACTCATGTATTGTCTAAGCCTTGTTTGCACTGTCCGTACTTGTCTAGCCCAGCGGATGTCTTGTATAAATGTCTTTGTGTATTGTTGTTAGTTGTCTAAATTTGTCTAGTCCATATCGATGTCTTCTACAAATGTCTGTCCCGATGTGCTGTACCATGTTTCATGTTTCTGCAGAACAGGAACCTGCTGAAAACCAGTTTTTAAACTGAGTCAGGCCCGTTTATATTGTAATGTAATGTTACTTTTAACTTTCGTGTATAATAAATATGAATGAATATGAGAGTAGATATTGTGTTAGATTTTGGATATATCGTAATATGGTAAGAGTTGTCTTTACCTGGTTTTAAAGGCTGCTTTACAGTAACGTGATGTCATTTTCTGAACTTACCAGACTGTTCAAGCTCTTCTATTATTTACCTTCACCCTCTAACTCATTAAATTATTTCTGGAGAATATTTATCAGAAATCTCATTGTGTAAATAACATTTAGTTAAAGCACCAACAGTCAACCATACAATGTCGTAGCATCGACATCAAGGTATTTGGTCAAGACTATTGTGATATTTGATTTTCTCCATATAGCCCAGGCTTAATACCAATCCTGAGTGTCTGACTGGCGCGTCCCTATCCAAAATCACAACCAGTGTTATAACTCAGCGTTACCAGAATTTTTTATTTTGATAATTGTTTTGATTCACAATTAAGGTGGAAACAAGTTTTGTGTTTAATGTATTTGTGTTGATGTTGAAATTGATTATAAACCTTGTGTTGTCTTATCGTTAAAATTGAAAATCATCACTTTTTTTGAGGCTTTTTATCAATGTTTTTAACGTTTTCTTACGTTTTTGTCCCTTTTTTTTCAACACTTATGACGCTTTTTTCAATGTTTGCCACTTTTTTGACGTTTTCAACACTACGTTACACTAACTTATTAATTTTAGTTTTACAGTTATTTTTGGGAATTTATGGTCAAACTTAATTTATAGGAAATTATACCTAATGTTTGAGTTAGAAAAGCAGAAATTAGGAATTATTTAGACTAAAATTAAAGGAATGGATGTTGATGGATAATCAGTGACTGGAATATTTCAACTTTTACTCAATACTATTTCAAAAACACTTCAATTTGTTTTACAATGCTAAAAATTAAATAAGATGCCCCAAAATTAATGAAAGTAGAGATTTGTACTTGGCAAAGAGCGTTGTGTGGAATCAATCATGTTATTTTGGGGAATTAAAAAGAACATTGATATAGGACAACATGAGGACAACATGAGGGTTAATACATATGGTATCAAAGAAAGTATCGCTAAGGAACCAGCATTGAAACTGAGGGATTGAAATTGGCAGCGGATTGAAAGACTTTGACCGATGCCCAGCCCTGAGGGGAAAAATGAACTTTGAGACCTGTTTCGGTCTCGGGACCAAACTCTCGCGAGATCTGGCAACACAGAGAAGCTAACGTTCGTGAACACCCTAACAAACTAATCTCTGTGATGCTGAATATGTCTTTTAGCTGTGTAAATATCTAACCTTAGCAAAAGAATATTTTAATAAGTTATTTAAATTTTCATCCATCCACACAAACTTAACTACGCGTTCAAACAAGGCCACGCCCCCTTACGAGACAGGAAGTGTGGATTGTTTCATAGCGTTGCTTGAAATCTTTAGTATAGATTATCTTTGACATTTCCAAAGATTGCCTCTAAAACAGGGGTCTTTGACGTTTTTCAGGCCAAGGACCCCTTAATAGAGAGAAACGGAGCAGGGACCCCCAACTACATATATTGTACCAAAGTTTGTATAAAAGTAGCATATTAAACTGGGCCTACAATTACATGTGGGTGGCCTAAAGCTTTTAAACATACCTTTTTTATTAGTGCATAGGATACCAAGCTATTTAATAATTGTTGGCATGGTTTTATAAATACATGTGGCACAGTGAATCCTTATACTTGGGCCAGTAAGCCATCATCAATGTGTGTGGGTTGTTTATTTTTTTCACAAAAAGGCTGATTTATATTTGCTAATAATACCTTCGATTCATGTTAAGACATTTTCATTTTTGAAAAAAACTTTAAACATTAACAAAAAGTTGGGCGCCTGGATAGCTTGGTTGGTAGAGCGGGCGCCCATATATATAGAGCGGACTCCTCGACGCAGCAGGTCTGGGTTTGACTCCGACCTGTGGCCCTTTGCTGCAGGTCGTCCCCCCCCCTCTCCACTTTAATTTCTTCAGCTGTCCCGTCTAGAAAGGCCTAGAAATGCCCAAAAAGCTCTTAAAAAAAAAAGATCTCTGCTCTAAAGCCCGAAATAATACCGGAACATCCCACATGTCTTAATCGGAAAATGCTATATTCGGAAAAGGTCTTATTCGGAATATCCAACCGTAATATTCTGTTTTCCTGACCCGTATCAAATTCTGAATAATAGTGGAACATTGGTGTGAATGTACTCACTGACAATTCCCAGCCCTAATTTCTCTCTCTCTCTCTCTCTGTCTGTGTCTGCCAGATTGAATGTGACGCCGTGAGCTGCCGATCATGAAGAGGAACAAGCAGATCGACATCAAGCGCACCCTAGCTCTGGCCGGGACCTTCAACTTCCTGTGCTGCTGCGCTCGCGCCTGCCTGCTCCCCTTCCTCACGCTGTACTTCCGACAGCTGGGTCTGACCCCCGCGATGACGGGCGTCGTCATGGGCACCAAGCACCTCATATCGCTGGTCTGGAGCCCCGCGGCGAGCCTGCTCTCCAAACACTACAACAAGAGGCGAGTGGTGATAATCGGCTCCCTGGTGGGTTCGGCGGCGGCCGCTGTGACTCTGCTGCTCGTCCCGCCCGCCGATGTCGGCACTCGGGCCGCCGGCTGTAACGCGTCTGATCTGAGCAGCGGCCCAACCCAAAGTCTGGCCGCTGACCTGCTAAGGAGCAGCGTTGCACCGGCGACGACATCGACAAGAACTCGCCCTGAAAACGACACGGCTCCCGTTTCCACGCCTGGTCTCCCTCTTCCCGCGAAGACTGTCATTGACACTGAATCTGCTCCCGTTCCGACGGGCAAAACGGCACTGAATCGGCTGTCAGAGAAGAGCACGTCCGCGGTGGCTAACGACAGCGCTGGGGATCCAAACGTTGCGCCCCGTACCATCAGCTCTTCCGCAGCTGCAGTGAGGAATAAAAGGTCCAGCTTTAGGTTCTTCTCAGGGCCCGGAGAAAAGCCGGAAGAGACTAAAGAAAGCCGTTTGGGTTTTCTGGGCAGCCTAAAAGTGATGGACCCTCAACACCAGCTCTTCTTTTTGACGCTCCTCATCGTGTCGGTGTGGGAGTGTGCGTCGGCGCCTCTGGAGTGGACGGCAGACGACGGCCTGTACGAGTATCTGGACCTGGCGTATGCCGCGGAACGCTACAGCAGCACCCGGGTGTGGGGTTTACTCGGCGCGGCGTGTGGGGTTGGAGGAGCGGGTGTGCTGGTGAGCCGGCTACGCTGTCTGGTGGCGTATCAGACGCCCAGGAGCGCCGTGCATTTCCTCTGCTACGCTGCCCTGGCGGTCCTGGCTTTGCCCGCCGCCGCCTGCCTCCCTCTGTACCTGAACAAGAAGCGAGACCGGGCCACCGGGCTTTTCAAAGCAATGCAGCTGGTGCGCGGCTCCCCCCTCGCCGCGCTCTGCGCCGTCACCACGCTGCTGGTGGGCGCGGCGACCTCGGCCGTGGATAACTTCCTGCTGTGGCAGATGCAGGACTACGGGAGCAGTGAGCTGCACATGGGGCTGTCTCTGGCCCTCGCTGGGCTCTCGCAGGCCGCCTTCCCGCTGCTCGCCCGCCGCCTCTCGCAGCTCCTCAGCCCGGGGCGGGTGCTCGTCGTCGGGGCTGCTAGTCTCGGGCTGCAGTGCTTCTATTACTCCTTCCTGTGGGCGCCTTGGGCCGCGCTGCCCGCCCAGGTGTTGAGCTGTTTCAGCGGCGGCGCCCTCTGGTGGGCCGTGAAGGTCCAGTGTGCGGAAATCGCCACGCCGGGGACCGAGAGGAGCGTGAGCCGGGTCTACGGCGCGCTTTCGCTCCACCTGGGGAGCGGGCTCGGCAGCTTCGCCGGAGGCTTCGTGGTACAGCAGTTCGGGCTGACCTGGCTGTTCAGAGGAGCGGCGGTGGGCGTGATGGCGTGGTGCATGTGTCTGCCGCTGCTCCAGTGGAAAGCCCCACGCCAGCGCCGGATTAACTATTCTCGCCTGCTGGCGGCTGGGGCAAGTGAAGCCAGCGACTCTGACTCTGAGCAGGAGAGGGACTGGCTTGAAAAAGCAATTGAGGACGACCGAAGCAATAACAACTATGGACGGAGGATAGACCACTGAAACCACAGTGGGAGAGTACACAAAGACACTTTAAAGACTGCAGTGGATAAAAGGCATTTATCTTCATAAAACCAAATCATTTCTATCAGTATGAAAATGATCATTTTCCCCACCAGGTCCGTTACAGAGATGTCTCTCTTTATCGTCAGGTAGCGCAGCTCAAAGCCGGGTAGTTGATGTCCTACTTTGACAGCTTTAATTCAAATTAAAGTGCTGCAAAAAACGATTCTTTTCATTGTTGATTAATCGATTAGTTGTTTGGTCTATAACATTTTCAGAAAATGTTGTTTCCCAAAGCCCAAGATGACATCCTCAAGTCTTCAGTTTACTGTCACAGAGGAGTGAAGAAACTAGAAAACCTTTTTTTTTTTTTTTTTTTTTTAAATGAAAAAATAACTCAATAGTTGGCGATTCATGTAATAGTTGACAACTAATCAATTAATTGTTGCAGCTCTAGTGTTGACTTTTAACTCATTATTGCTCATAGCTCTTTCATCCGAGTTAAATGTTGTGACATCCCATTTTTAGGGCAACTAAAACAATCTTAGTTTACAAACACACAATTTTGTCGATTAGTTGATTTAATCGTCAGATCTGTAAAACTGAGTTTCTCCACAAAGAATCATGCAACAGCACCGCTTTAACATTTAGCATGGAACAAAAAGAAAAAAAAGAAAGTGACTAATTGACCTAAAAAAAATCTTTGTCGACCAAAGTGACCGATTAGTCGACTAATCAACTAAGAAGGGGCAGCCCCACCCATTTGATCAGATACAGACTGATGGACTTGAGGATCCATCTCTGTGCAACCTGAGCCTTCGCACATGTACTTCAGCATAAGCAATCATGCTTTTTTTAAAGCAAACAAGGTAGCAGGATTATGGGCGGGTAGAGGACGGACTCGGCTCAGTCACCGTGACGATAGATGCCTCTTAGTAGGTATGTAAACACAAGCTGTGTGCACATGGTGAGGCTAAAGTAGACTTTGTTCCTGTTGACGGTCTGTTTATCTTCGACTAAAGTCATTCATTGTTCGTTATTATGGGTTGTGTGAACTGATGAAATGGTTAAAGCAGCTCAGTTATGTGTATTTAACTGTACATTCGAACTATGGCTATGTTCACACTTGCCGTCTTTTTTGACAAGAAAAGGTTATAGCAGCCGAGAGCGTCTTTTGTTGCTATAACAACTACTGCTACAGTATCCTAATATCCTAGCCATGTGGAGCAGTGCTAACGTTAGCGGTGGAGCGAGCTAGAGAAAGAACAGAGAGAGAGCAGTGCTAACATTAGATAAAACAAAGCGGCAGAGCGAGCTAGAGAAAGAACAGAGAGCAGTGCTAACATTAGATAAAACAAATCAGTGCAGCGAGCTAGAGATAGGAGAGAGAGCAGTGCTAACATTAGATAAAACAAAGCGGCAGAGCGAGCTAGAGAAAGAACAGAGAGAGAGCAGTGCTAACATTAGATAAAACAAAGCAGCGGAGCGAGCTAGAGAAAGAACAGAGAGCAGTGCTAACATTAGATGAAACAAATCAGTGGAGCGAGCTAGAGATAGGAGAGAGAGCAGTGCTAACATTAGAAGAGAGAGAGAGAATAGCTAACATTAGATAAAACAAAGTGGCAGAGAGAGCTAGAGAAAGAACAGAGAGAGAGAGCAATGCTAACATTAGATAAAACAAAGCGGCGGAGCACGCTAGAGAAAGAACAGAGAGCAGTGCTAACATTAGATAAAACAAAGCGGCGGAGCTAGCTAGAGAAAGAACCGAGAGAGAGAACAATGCTAACATTAGATAAAACAAAGCGGCGGAGCGAGCTAGAGAAAGAACTGGTGCTGCTAACGTTTCATAAAACAAGGCGAGGTCCCTGCACACGATCATAACTCGCTGTGCTCCAACTCCATTTCTTCTTGTTATGAAAACGACAGGTCTGGCTACGCCGCTTGTCATTGGTCGGTTGTCAAAAAGCGCTTGACGTAGTTTATTTTTTATTTTTTTTTCAGAAAAGTTTAACTTTTTTCCAACTTAAAAAGACGCTCCGAGCTGCAGAAAAGAAGTCGTCGGCGCTGTTTAAAAAAGCACTCGGACGTTTTTGAAAACCCGGTTTACTCCGTAGGATTATAATGTAAAACAGAAGCTGGCAGCTTGAAAACAGACGCCAAGCGGGAACAATGAACATGGCCTTGGATTCTTTTTGTGCTGACGTGATCAGACTCATTTGTGAGAAAATGTTTGTCTAATTGTTTTTTTCTGAACATTGCTCGTGTCAAACAGTCCATTGTAACCCGTCACATTAGTTTGAAGAGAAAGCATTGCCTTAGGTTTAAAATCCCAAATGTGGATTACATATACTGCACTTTTATGGAGTGTGATCACATTTAATACCAAATATAAAAGTCTGTAATGTAATATTCTTTGTCCTGAAAGTTGTGTATTGTGTATTTAAGTCTTCAACCTGTTACAGACCTGACTACTGTGAAAAGTAAACTGTTCCTGCTATAAAAAAAAATTCTTCTCACCTTTTGTATTCAGTAGCAGATGCATCTGGTGTGTAATATATACAGTGTATATATATATAATATATAATATGAAGTGCAATCAGCAGCCAAAAATAAGTTTGCTTAAGAGCCAAATCATGTAATTCCAGAGAAATGTTAACTATCATTAGCTAACACAAGTAGCTAGCTAATGTAGCATGGGTTTGAGTTTATTTTTTTATTTTTGTTAACATTAACTACTCATTATGTGACGCTGCCTGCTGGAAAATGGTGGGCGGGGGGGGGGGGATATATCTACACTACTACATTTTAGTTAAAAAAAAAAAAAAAATAAAAACTTTTGTTTGCTGGGTGTCCGGTGGCGCCGGTCCAAGCAAATGAATCCCTGCTCTTCCTTTTCACCCTTGTTCTTCTTTCTCCACAGTATTTTCTGTATTTTAAATTTATACATTCATGATTTTTTTAACCGCAGAGTAACGTCGGACATTCTGCTTCCTGTTTGAGCCGGTACCGGCACGCACAAGTTGCTCTCCCCGAACATCTGGCGCCGCCCTCGAGGGCCCGGCTACGTGGAATCAAGTCATCCCCGACATGTCGTAACCAGCGGAGCTCGATCAGGCGCGATGAAAACTCCACGATGAAGGACGGCTCCGTCCTCCTGTGGAGAGGGATGTGGTGGTTACAGCGCAGCGGACCATCAAAATGGCAGATGTTTGTTATTTTAAAACGTTGCCCTGATTTGATTCCATACATTTGCTCTTTTTGGGAAAACATTTGGTTATGATTAGTTGTCAACTTCTCTAATAAATACAAATGCAGTGGTGGAATGTAACAAAGTGCATGTAGGCTACTTAAGGACTACTTAAGCTACTTTCCATTTCCTGCTACTTTATACTTTTACTTCCTACATCTCAGAGGTATATATTGTACTTTTTATGCCACTGCATTTGTCTGACAGCTTAAGCCTACTTTTCAGAATCAGATGAGTTTCTCATCCCCTTGCGGCCTCCTGTCCTGGATCACCACGTGTTGATGTTGAGTGTTTGTGACAAACTGAAGGATGAAGTGTTCCTACTTCTTAAGCTATATAAAGTCTTTTAAACAGCCACCAAATCGCCATCTCCAAACCCACCAGACTCCATTTGAATAAACAGGAATTTTATCATAGAACAGACTTCATTCAAAGTGAATAGAAACAAAATAAAATAAATAAATCAAAAGCCATTTTGGTTCGTGTTTCTACTGTTCCGACAATCACCCTTCTGGTTCGGTTAAGCAAACCCTTTTAATTCAGCCATTTACATATGAAAACAGCAGGCTATACACGCTAAAAGTACAGTTTATTTAAATGGAGTCTGGTGGGTTTGGCAATGGCAATTTCAGGGCTGTTTCTGGTTAAACAAAAATGATCTTTCACAAACATGTTTATAGGGACCTTAACCCAAACCCTCTGTAGTGATCCTTTCCATAATGTTGTCAGACACTTGTATATCTATATATATAGCCTATATAATAATCTGAGCCTGTCGGGCAAAAACAGAACTTTTAGAGGACAGAAATTCATGTCGGTTTAGGCACAAAAATGACAAGATAGCCTTATTTGTGGAAAAAGATCGTTGTTTGGATTAAAACACTCCTAAGGAATGAACACGCGTTTCCTGTGTTAAAGTATGAAGATTAGGCTATATTATAATAGTCTCGTTTTTTTGCGTAACTTCCGGCCGTAGTGGGGGATGCAGCTGTCTAGCACGCTGGAACAATTTTACAGATTTTTGCTCTCATTATCCCCTTAAACACAAAAACATGGGACAATCAGGTTGAAAACTAGGCCACTGAAATGCCCCTTAAATGTCATTGGGCTGATGCTGGGTGCAATTAAGGGCGTGTATGCATGTATTTAAAAAGCGACAAAAACATTTTTAAAAATCGTCAAAAACATTTAAAATAAATCGATAAAAATTTTTTTTGAAGAAGCGACAAAACACAAAAAACTCAAAAAGGCTACAAAAACGTCGCAAAAATTGTTGAAAAAAGTCGACAAGAACTCCGGAGAAAGCAACGAAAACACTGAAAATGCGACAAAAATATTAAAAAAGAACAAAAACTTGGTACAAGAGCCCACTTTTGACTATTATAGGTTGTAATTGCACCAATGCCAGGGTGTCATAGAGCCGGCCCGCCAGCAGGTGGCGCCCTGCAGCGCAGAGCCGCTCCGTGCTGACAGCCTGCTCTGTGGGAGCCGGTTCAGCTCCTCTCGTTAGATTCCCTCACACGTTACAGCGCTTCTGCATGGACTAAGTCGATAGGACTACCTTTTTAATAGAAATTCTCGAGCTGCTCAAATATTTACTTGATTTTTTTCTGCGGAGTGTCTAAAAAAGGGAGTATTTTTGAACAATATGGAAAAAGAGAGTAGATCCTCTAAACAGTACGGCTCTCTGGAGAAGACGCAGGTGGACACAGCGACGGAGAAATCCAGTGAGTTTTGAGTATAACGTGCACTACAGTCCGTTTGTGTTTGGATGTAGGCCTGAGCTTAAATTGTGTTTCTGCATCAAGTAATCAGCGAAGGGAAAGGATGTTTTTGTTGGCCCAACTTTTTAGCAGAGGGAGTGAAAGATAAAGGTGCCTGCAGAGCCGCACGGCGAGCATGTCCAAGTTGTCTGTCTGCAGGATTTTGGGCATCCTGAAAAGGACCAAGAGAGGGGATGATGTGGAGGTGACATTGGTTAAATGTATTAATTCGACAGTTGTAGGCCTATTATTGTATTTCTTTAAAGGCTATACATTTGTCCAAGAGTTTTCCAACGTGTGTGGTATTTTTTATTGTATTTATTATTATTATTATAAGATCCGCATTTGCTGACGCCTAGACGATCAGGTAGTCTTCCTGTGGTCCAAAACAACATTTAATCAGACAATATCAAAACATGTCTTGACATATACAGAAAAGAAAAGAAGAAAAAAAGAAAAGTTGTGGAATCCACTATAAATTTAGTTCTTGAAGAGCCATGTTCCCAGCTGCGAAGAATACAAATCCAATAATGGCTTCTGGTTATTTCGTTTTTTGTTTTTCTTGCTTCAGAATAGACACATTTAAAGATACTGTCACAATATCTTTAAAATAGCTTTTCTTTGTCCAACATATATTCAGTTTACTGCCACATAAAGACAAAGAAAGCAGGTTATCATCAGGTGTGGCAGCTGGATGTAGAGAATGTTTCACTTTTGCTGCATGAAAGAAAATCAATTAATTTTTGAAATAGTTGCAGATAATTTTTCTGATGCTCATCTATAGCTATATCAACAAATATTTTCAATTCATTTTTAGATCTAGAGAGACATCAGGACATTCAACATATACAATAAATATTGCAGTAATGAATGGAAAAATGTTTTGAGTTTTTCTTTTAGGATGAACTTATTTTCCCCTATATTTACTAATACATTAATTTCTTTCTAGGGGAATTCCTCTTAAACTATTAGGAAACTACAGTTAAGAACATAGAGACAGGAGTTTATTTGCATCCACACAGAGGAACAATGTCAAGTCATACTGATGCAACTGGCTAAAGTTCAGTCATAAGGCCAAAATATTAGTCTTTAAAAAATAGTATTAAAACAGTTTAAAACAATTTACCTAAGTAAAAGTAGCAATACCACGCTCTAAAGTCCTGCATGGAAAACGTCACTTTAATGGAGACACCCTGATATGTTAAGATTGAAAGTTAGATTTTGTTGTTGGCGTTCCTCAAGGCTCATTACTTGGTTTTTTCACATTTTATACAACCATCTCCTAGTGATGGCTGAATGAAGCTTTGTGAACCAGTGTCTTTATTTTCTGAGCCCACTAGATGGCGCTCTCTGTTCAACAGTTGGTTGAGAATACACTGAATTGTAACGCCTAAGGCCTTTCTCTTAAAACCAAGAGCGCCATCTAGTGGGCTCAGAAAATACAGACACTGGTTCACGAAGCCTCATTTGGCCATCACTACCATCTCCTTTAACGTGTTTCGGGGCAGTGGTGACCTGGGGGTCAAGGAAGTGAGCTTGTGACCGGGAGTACTTTGGTTCAATCCCCAGACCGGCAGGATAAAATCTGGGTGGGGAAAGTGAAAGACAGCGCTTGTCCCTCCCTCATTACCATCACTGAGGTGCCTTTGAGCAAGACCCTTAACCCCAACCGCTCCAGTGGAGCTGCTCAGTGGCCAGCAGGTCAGAGCTTCCGGGTATGAATGTGGAACTGTGTGAATGTAACAGGTCATTGTTGCAAATGAGAAATTGTTCTCAATCGACTTACCTGGATAAAGAAAAGTAATAAACATGGTTGACTTTAAATGTGCCTTAAGGGTGGGACAGTATTAGTTTAGTTGTAAGAAGTAAGCTCACACAGTAAACAATATAAACACAAACCTGCTGTAGAATAAGTTTAATTAAAGTGTCTATTATTATTATTAATTGTTTTTAAAAAACAATTTTGACTAAATTCTTGGAGCTTGTCAGAATAATTGGAACAAAAGAAACCCATGCAGGTTGTTTCAACACTAAAACACCCAATCAGCAGCTGGTAATTCATGTGCATGTGCAGATGAATAAAGTTGTGGAATCAGCTCGTACATGTGTAGAGAGGTTGAGTGTTTGTGCAGCCCTGATATCCCCAGCGATCCAGCGAGTGGGATTGTAATGTCTTTTCGCACAAGGCCAGGTAATTAAAAGCGGATCCGAGCTCTGCTGGATGAGTCATCGTTGCCCCTGGAGAGGAGTAGGAGGCTGCAGGAGGCAGGCAGTGCAGATATTCAGCCATGCTTGAAGAGTAACTGGGGGTGAGGGAAGTACTCACAGAGCTCTGATCAGATCATAGCAGGACGCTGGAATTTGATCCATGTTTACAGCTGAACTGGTTTCACTGACTCATTCATAAATGTGTGTGTTGATGTGTGTTTGTGTCCGGATATTTAAATAGTCTCACATTAGGCTTTTCGTCATAAGTCTTGAGAGTCCCTTGAGATTGATGACCTTGAACAGTTTGAACAGGTGGGGGTGGCCTGGGTGGGGGGTGTCCTCCAGAACCTTCTAAAGGACACCTCGCACCCACGCCACCCCCTGTTCGAACTCTCCCTGCGCATGCGTCACTTTGCGACAAGTAGCATACAAGATGCTAACGAGAGACTTCTGTAAGGTCAACACAGTAAAAATGGACCTACTTAACCAAGATGGTTCACTGCTAGCTTAGCTACAAGTTAGCATCAAACACAACAAAGGCTGTCATTTGAATGGTGTTTTGAGCTAACGTTAGCAATCAAACAACCATAGATAGCTAAAACATTTTTGAAAGGATTGCCATCTTCTGTTATTGTTTGTAATGAGAAAAGTTTGTTATTTCATGGATTTCACAGATTTCAGTATGACACATTATCAGGATCCCCCAGTCGGAGCTGGTTAATTGTGGCCCGGGAAAGGGAAGTTTGGGGTCCCCAGCTGGAGCTGCTGCCCCCACAACCTGATACCGGATAAGCAGACAATGATGGATGGATGATGGATGGATGGAGGAAGAAAGTATCTAACTCCTGTTGCCATGATTAGAATTAAACAAATGTGTTTTTGGTCTCGCCTGTCTTTCAGCAGAGGATGTCATTTCCATGGCTGACTCCACGATTACAATCGAGGACATTGAAGGAGAGCTGTGCAAAATCGATCGCATAAGAGACATCCTCGTACGGAGGGAATCGGAGCTGAGATACATGTAAGATCTGCTTCTTCAATACGAGTTCTCGTGTTCGGTATTTAAAATGACATGACATGGCATGATGACAGGGTGCTTCTCTCCTTTCACGTTACGTTCCACCGTTCTGGTCCTCTGCACCGACCCGTAAAGCTCTGCTGTACAGGGGATCTGAACACACACCTGTTAACAGCCCCCCCAGGAAGAAGACACGATGCACCATGTCTGTCACACAGACAGACAAAACTGACATTTTCAGCTTGTAGCTCGCTAGTGAAGAAGTCTGTTGTTGTTTCCTGAAAGCGAACGGAGTTTGAGAACAACAGCACGCAGAAAGCGGGAGGCGAGGGGTGATCCGGGTCAGGCAATTATCCTGGAAGTACTTCCGTTGTTCCAGATTAGGTTATGACTTATCTACTGCTGTTATGGTGGAAAAAGTCTGAATAAACTGGGTGGCAGCATATGAGTCATCCTAAAATATGCTGAAGTACACTCAAGTGAAAGCTATTTATTGAAACAACAGCTCAGAGTACACATTTCTGTTAGAGCCATTTCTCTCTTTACACAGTAACAGCACACAAACACACACAATTACACACACAGAAAGACAGACACACACAGACAGACAGAGAGACACACTCGTGTGACGGCCTCTGATGTTTTAAAATCTGCATCCGAGTCAGACGGTGAAATAAGATCTGATGCTTTCAGCTGTGAGTCATTCCCACAGGGCAGCGTGGCCGTGTTATTCCAGCTAATAAACCTCACACCTTGACACCATCTGTGTATTTATTTTATTTGTATTTTTTTGGGGGGATAAACTCTGACAATTTCACATGGGTGATTGTGTCAGGGGTGTGCAGATTTGGACCCAAATTGCAGAAAAGTGAAACTGAAGCATAAAGCATCCACAGAGATAGAACGAGGAAAAACAAAACAGACAACAAGGTATGAAATAACAACAGGAACAACCAACAGAGAAAAACCACGACCATGACAGTTTGCATGCAAAGTTAAGAGGGAAATTGCCTTGCCGCCGTGATATAAAATTTATATTTTAAAAGCCTCATCAAGAGAACACTATATTTCAGTCACGCATTCACATATTTCTTACGTCTATTTCTATTGGTTCTTAGAATTTCCCTTTATTTTTCTATTGAGAGTGGAGCTTGTTTAAAAAAATCCTCCTGGATCAAGTATTTGATTTGATTTGATTTGTTTAGTTATACTTTTTTTCTGATTTCCTGCAAACCATCCATTGATGATGTGTTTGTTTTCCACTCAGGATGGATGACATCCAGCTCTGCCGAGAAATCACGAGGCTGAAGACGGAGCTGCAGAAACTTGTCTCGACTCCAGGTGAATTAAAAAGCAGTCACCGTCAAACTGTTTGTCACATCTTATTTCACCTGTCTTCTTCTGTCTGAAAATGGAAAGAACTCGGATGTAAAAATGCATAATGTTAACACTCTGGGGCTTGTGATGTGACTGCTGAGCAGACGGTGATAAGTCCAAGGCGCACAGAGAGAGGGAGGAAGAGCTGCTGCAGCAGGTCAACAAGCTGGTGGAGACCAGAGACTTCCTGGTGGATGACGTGGAGTTTGAGAGGCTCAGGTTATTAAATCAATCGATTGAAAAGACAGACAGACATATACACACACATATGCACACATGCACTCACACACACACAAACACACACACTCGTACACACACCATTACAGTGCTTTTTACAAGATAACGGGCACAGATAAAGGTCTGGATCTCCAGATTATGTGGCTTGAGCTTTAATTTAACAATTTAACTTTACTATTAAAGCTTTTAGTATTATGATCAGTCTTAACTGTTATAATACATACTTCATATGTACAGTATATGCCATATACAAGCTTATACACTTCAATCATGTCTCATGTCTCATGTCATTTTCTCGATCACTTAGTGATACATGCACACACGCACACACATACACAGCAGCCATTACAGTGCTTTTTACAACTTATATTACACTGTGTTATGAACAAAATGTAAATCTATAACTAATTTACATAATTATCTTTCTTGAATTTTCAAGTTGAGATGGTAAGCCTTTTCTTTAACTTGTAAAATTAATTTGTAAAAAAATAAATGATAAGATATGTTTTTTTGTACAGAACATTCTGAGCAATGTGCAATTCTAAAGGTCTGGATCTTCAGATTATGTTGATTGAACTTTAACTTCAACAATTTGACTTTACAATTAGGCCTACAGCTTTTAGCATGTTGATCAGATTTTCCTTTAGTTCAATACTTTGCATGAATATTGATCCAGTGAGATTTGTTCTTACAAAGCCGTATCGCTTTGTGTGTTCTGTGCATCCTCTCTGTATATTTACACTGAATAATAATAATAATATTGAGAGCAAGTCCACTGTCGCTCAGATGGTTTGTTTGTGGTGTAAAATTAGCTGTCATGACTGATAAGCAGGCCATTGTTCATGCCAAAGAATATCTTTGAGTGACATTTGGATGGGCCTCAGAAAGACTGCAGGGATGCGAGAGGCCATCAAATTCTTCTTTTATTATAAGATGCGTTTATGAGATTGTGTGCGAATGCAGCAGTGAATTCACACCATGGACTGAAGATTAAAACCCTCTCCTGAGGATTTGACAGTCCAGCCTGTAGCCTTGGTTTCTCCTTTACATGCAGCCCAGTGACATTTAACATGATTGAAAAACTCGACAAATTAAAAACAAGGATATATTCTCCTCTGCAGGGAAAGAGAGGAAGACAGAGAAATGGCAGTCTTCTTACAGTCCAAATTTCCCAACACATCGGCTGCTAAAGGTGAGTCCAACCAAGACTTTTCTTCACTCAAAAAACGGCCACATGAGTCGTTTGTTGGAACAGCAATTACAACTCATATTTACGTTAATAGTAGGGTTGGGTACTGAAATCTGGTGCTAAAAAATCACCCTTAAGCATCTGGCGTAGTATTAAGTGAGACAATGGTAGCGAAGTTGAAACGTAAAATCCTCCAGGCCTTTCACCCAAGAGGCCGGGCTTCATGTCCCAAAAGTACATTATGTAACCTCACTCATTTTCTTTTCCTAAACCTAACTGTCCCGTTCTTGTGTCAGATAAACGTACGTCTCGACTAGGGCTGCACAATGTGAGGAAATTATCCAATTGCGATTATTTTGACTGATATTGCGATATGATTCACGATATTAGAGGGAATGATTATCTTTGTATCATTGTTCTCAGGTTCATTGAAAAGTATTAAAATCTAAAACAGGAAAATGGTTATAGTGTGATTTTTGCAAGGATCTGTACAAAACAAAGATTTTTTTCATTAGTCTGTAAGATACAATTTGTAGGCAATTGCAGCACCAGAATACTTCATTCAGAATGGTTTGACACACATATTTTGCCTTTAACAAAAAAGGGTGCCCCACCTGCCATTTGGATATTGCAGTACTCAATATTATAATTTCGATAAAATTGCGATTTAATTGTGCAGCCCAAACACAGGACTTCCACCCAGCAGACCGGGGTGCATGTCCCATTTTAAATGTTTTTTATTAACTTTACGGCACAATACAGAGCTACGTCATGTTCCGCATCAAGTGTGTAGTGACGTAACATCTGATTTTAAACCCAAACCACAATCTTTTTCTAGACTTAACTTAGTAGTTTTGGTCGCCTAAACCCAACCAAACTGCAATCATTTCACAATGTTAATAATATGTTTAAACTGCAATGTACATGTATATGTTCTGTGGGTTAGCCATGAGGTTTTATTTCTTGCCACCACTAGGGGGCGCTTATTTATGAAACGCTCCTGCATTTTGTTACCCTCAGACAGAGCCAGGGTAGCAGTTTCCCCGTTTCCAGTATTTAGGGTAAGCTAAGCTAAGCTGCAGCTAACAGCTGCATGCAGATATAAGTGTGGCAAGAAATTGTAGTAGCTTATTCCCTGAAAACCTTCTTTTAAGGAATATAACTTTAAGTGAAGATGTAGAGTGATGAGAGTGTGAACATCACTTTATTTTCACGTCTCATTTTTAACTAGGTGCTTCACAAGATCAAAACATGGCGTCCAAATCCCAGCAGATGTCAGCGCCGTTTCTCAGTAAAACGGGACTCACACTGCTGAAAGACTGCTGCAGCTTCACCTGCTCCATCATGTAATACTGTGTGTGTGTGTGTGTGTGTGTGTGTGTGTGTGTGTGTGTGCGTGTGTGTGTGTGCGTGTGTGTTCCATGCTAGCTGTCACCTTTTGGCGGAATGGGCCGCTATCCGCAACTGCCTGAATCCGGCTCCCAGACACCAATTGGCGGCTAAAATTGGTGTGCATGCATTTTACGTACGTACTGCATTGTACAAACCCGCTTATGAGAAAGTTTTTAATAGGTAGAGTAGGATTTTGATTTTGGTAAACGGCATTACTGATCTTGAAACAAAGGCGATTTTTCCCCAGTAACAGAACTTTTGCTCCACCTATTTGCCGGTCCAGTATGAGAGACTGAGGGTAAATGACAAAACGTTGAAGAAGTTTAAAACCCTTTAAGAACCAGGACCTTTGAGAAAACTGAATCTTATTTTCTGTACCAGCTTCACTCACTGTTTGTAAATCTCCCTTCTTTTCCCTGTTTCTCTGTAGCCCCTGCACTCATCTTCATATGCTTGTATGTACTGTACATGTAATATACTGTAAATACTTATAACATTGTTGCTGTCAGGCAGAAACCAACCAAATTCAAATTTTCCCCCCATAAATCATTGCTTTTGGTCACCCTTTACGTCTGTCTTACTTAAAGTAAGTACTGAAAGAAAAAAGAAAAAAAAGAAAAATGGTGTTGCTAAGGGACACCATTAGTGCTCACATTTCTGTTGTTGCACTGTAAACCTGAATGCTCAAATGAATTAACTGGAACAAGTACTGTAAACTTACAGTTTGTTAAAAAGTACTGCTTACTTAAAACGTATTGTTGAGTCATGGTTAATTAAAACAATTGAACATGAAACTAATAAATATTGAGTTTAGTGAACATGAAATACTGAGTTTTAAAAAAATGATTCAGTTAATTTAATACTTTTGAGTTGCATATACTGATTTTTGAGTTGGATCATTGACTTTAATTTACTGGTAATCAAGTTCCTGTTACTCCACATATTTAAGCTCTAACAACCTCAGACCTTTAAGTTTATAAACTCAAAAAAAACGTGGCAAATGATTGATTAGATTAGATTAGATAATGCTTTATTCATCCCACAGCGGGGAAATTCCCTTATTACAGCAGCATTTTCTACAATAAAAGCAAGACAAACAAACAAACAAACAAGTAAACACACAAACAAACAGGCAAACAGACAGCGAGCAATGGCCTCATTGTTTTTGAGTATTGCTTACTTACTCGGGTTTACAGTATGTTTAAGTTATAATTTGGCTTCTGTGCTAAACACTTTCAGTTCTGTCTTGGGATTTAAGTTCCATGGATAAAGAATGAAGTGTACACCTTTTACTGAGGATTAACCAATCCTTTTTTCATTTTCTGAAAATCAGCAGTTTTGGACTTACAAGGTTTTTGCCCGACAGTGATGATATATTATGTGTTTTACTGCTGTGAAATACTGTGTTTAAAGTCCTGCAGAGAGGAAGCTGACTGGCTAATATTAATGCTTTCTGTCCAATTAATGTAATCGCATATTATAGTTGCTCGTTTGTAATGTATTAGCTGTTAAGGAGTCACTGAGGGAACAAATTATACTTGCTGTAGTTCTGTAATAGTATTGTTGTTAGGCATGCAATTACTTTTGTTTTTGATTATTTGGAGTGGTTTCATCTTTTTTTCTTATTCAGTTAATTGTTGGGGCCATGAAATGTTACAGTCAGCATTAGCAGTATAGGAGGGGAGATGCCCAAGATGAAAAGGAAAAATTTATAAATAAAAATGCAGACCTTTTTATTTTTTGTTGGTCATCCGATGTAGACATTTTGAGCAGATTTATGCAGAAGGCTGTCTGTAGATATTGTTCATTTCTGTTTGCTATTAATTACTCAGTAGACCACAACTTAAACCAAAGTCTGATGTCAGATTTGGATGTAATTAGTAATATGCCTTAAAAGAGAAAATGTGTAGTCTAATATTATTTTCTGTGACTGTAGAATGTATCATCTTTGCAATGTTGTTTCGTTTTCGGCCCCTTTTGAGCTTCATCAAGAGTATTTAAAGATTTTGAGTATTTGAATACTCTTGACCGACAGAAGGGCCAAAACGTCTCGTCAATAAATGGTGTGGCTGTAGCAAAAGCAGAGTGGAATCTTACTTTTTTAACACATTTTAAAAGATGAATAAGAAATATTTCCACTTCAGACAAAGGCTGTGTGTGTGTGTGTGTTTGTGTGGTGTGTTTGTGTGTGTGTGTGTGTGTGTGTGTGTAAAACAATAATACACACTGCAGACCATACACCACAGATGAGTTATCCAGCACAGCAAGACCACAATCTTTGATGGAGCATTTTGTCTGAAGAATACTCAGTTTTACTATAAATTATGGACATGATTTGATTTTGTATTCATCTCGAACAATCAACAGACTCTAAAAGAAGCTAAATATCTGATGAAAACAAAAATATAAATCAAAGATAGATACATCAATATGATTTCATCAAAGAACAAATGAGTGAGGAGCATGCGATAGCATAATGCTTACATAGTCCTGCCCCTCCTTTACAAAATCATAATAATACCAAAGAAACAAATAGATATACTGTATACAAAAATACAGGTCATCCAACAACATACAACAATACATTGTGACTTCAGGTTGACATGATTGGTATGCATTTTCCTTTTCTTCAATATCCAATATTTTAGATAGATAGTTATAGATAGATAGTAACATAAAACACTACTATCAATGCAGTATAATACATTAAAATACAATACAGTACAGTAACGATACAATTCAAAATGCATTTAAAAAGGAGGGATGCAAACACAACCACAGTGGGACTGCATGGTAAATAATGTGCAGAGAGGACATAATTCAAATATATTAATGTGTTTGTGCACAATATACTGTACATGTCCATTCTAACACAGCTCTACAGCCAGCATGTTGTCACGGCAACCACCAGCATGCAGTTGTTGCTTTTACCTTTCACATTCAACATAGTCAGTTAGATTGTCCGCGTAGCTTCTTGCTGAGCCTCTTTGCCTGCAGTAATGTTGTCTCATGTCCTCAACGGCTGTCACAGCTGGCTGCAGATTAACAGACCTGCAACGCTCTCCTCTGTATTTAATTTGCAGGCTGAGAAGCCTAATCAGAGGGCTCCATACTGTGACTGTACACAAGTTACTGCCAATCCACTCTAATTGGATGCTTGGGGGGAAAAAAGCTGCTTGCTCTTGTATGCAGCGTTGGTTAGACATATAGAAGTCCCTGGGCAGGCGATAGCATGCTCGCCAGCTAGGGACTATGTGCTTAGTTCTTTCTTTTTTTCCAGCTTTGACTTTCTTCTGAAAGCATTTAATAATCCCAGACTCAGTCTTTGGGCTTTACACTTTAGGGTACTTTGTGTATGTTAGGAGCTGCATAGCCCTCCAGCTGTTTATGTTTTATCCCACTGGCAGCTGTCTCTAAGACCAGGAAACGTAAATGACAGATCATTGTGTGACATTTCAGCCACTGAGGCGTTATAAGGGATAAGGTGTTAGAGTGATTAAGGTCAGGATAGCTGATTGGTCAGGGTACAGGACCTGAACAAATCGGGTTACGCTACCTAGCATAAGCATGGACGCCTGGCCAGTAGTAGCGTGTGAATGCTCTTGAAGGGCGGGCCACTGAGAGCTTTGACAGAGAACAAAAACAGAGGATGATAAAAGGTTGAAATTGAGGAGTAAAGGGAGAGAAATGGCAAAGAAGGTGAAAGGTGGCGGGGAGGAATGCACAGAAAGATATCAAACTCCAAAAATCTGACACGTTTCACCACGGACGATTCTAGTATTGGAGCTTTAGGGTTGCTAGGGGTGCTTTAAATATTATTCCACTGTTCTTACTGTGCATTTTAAAAAGAAAGTCTTATAAAGACAACATTTCTAAGAAGAAATACTTTAATGCTGAGCCACAGGGCCATTACCACAAAGGTGAGGTGGTATTACAAATTAAATTGGATGTTTTTCAATGGAAAATTAGATTAGATTTCCCAAATGCAGTATCAATAACGTTTGAAAATTAGAGATTTATGCAATTTTGATTAATGGCTGATGAGCAGTATTTTCTGAGAAAGGGCTCCGCATTTTGTCGTGAATGATTTCGGCTTCTAGATTCTGAGTTTAGTTTCACAATGCTGAGATATTCCCAGAGCAGAACTCATTAGCTCACAATAGATTGTTAGATTTAGGAGGTGAAACTAAACCCAGAATCTTTTATTCTCTTTGTAAATGTTCCCACTGGGCTCCATTCTTCACAAACATAACATATCTTATCACTGTTATGCTGATGACACACAGCTTTACCTGCCTCTCAAAGCAGGTGATACCAACTCTTTAAAGTCCCTTTTTCACTGCCTGAAAGACATTAAGTGCTGGATTGCTAACAACTTTCTCCAACTTAATGAGAGTAAGATGGAAGTCATGTTGTTTGCCCCCCCCCAAATTCAGCTGACAAACCTTTTTTCAAAGATTACTTTTTGGGGCTTTCCCTTTATTTTAGTGACAGTGGATAGACATGAAAGGGAGAGAGATGGGGGACGACACCCAGCAAAGGGCTCCAGGTCGGATCTGAACCCGGGGAGCTGCAGGACTCTCTCTTACTGGGTGAGCTAGAGGCCGCCCCAAGTTGATGAATTTTTGAAAAATTTGGGAACTTTAGCCTCAAGTGTGTGCCCTTTTTCCAGAAATGTAGATTTCATCTTCAACCCAGCAATAAAATTTCACAAACAACTTAGTTTTGTTGTCAAATGTAGCTTTTTTCATCTCAAGACTATTAGAAAACTAAACTCCTTCCTGTCATAAGGACTTGGAGACTGTTCATGCTCTTATTGAATCATCTTCATCACGCCTGCAACTTGTCCAGAATGCAGCTGCTAAACTGTTGACTGTTCCCAGAAAAATGAATCATATCTCCCCAATATTGGCTTCTCTTCACCGGAGACCGGTCAAATATAGAATCAATTTTACGGTAATGGTACTTGTTTTTAAGGCATTTCATGAATTGGCCCCTTTATATAAGATATTTACATATGACATATTGCTGATGTCCTTACCCTACATCCCTCCTCCAGGAACTTATGACCGTCTCATCAGTTCCTTTTAGCTATTCCTCAGTCTCGGATGAAAACAGAGGCCCCGAGACTCTGGAACAAACCTCCCATTCATATTAGGTCCTCCTCTACTGCCGAGATCTTTAAGTCTTGTCTAAAAACACAGTTTTATTCTTAGGAGTATGATTTAGTTTAGGGACATTTGTGTAGAAGTGTTTTGTGTGTATGATGTTCATTGTGTCTATATTTTTATTGTGTCCAATGATCGGGTCAGTTTTTGCAGAAGAAATGCGACTTGACAGGCAGACAATGACCAACTTCTGAATTGCAGAGAATCAGTTTATGTTTCCGTTTGATATTTACTAAATTGACAGTGATGATGCGATGTCTGTGACATTTAAACCTATTGGATAAACACCACACCAACATTTTGCAGTTTCTTATGTGTGGCATGTCGGGCAGTATTGACAAAAGTGTCTAACATGACTATGAGTAATCTTATTTATACCTAATAAAACATCGTAAAGTGGGTTTGTACTCTAACAATATACAATGAATCAAATATTTGTCGCATTTAGAGCTCTTATACTATGAAACTAAAAGTACAAAATAAAGTAGATTTAAACGTTACCCACACAGAATATTTATTAATGACGTTACGGTATTTATACAATCCTATACAAGGACAAGGAAAAATTCAAGACCTTACATACATTAGATACAGTATTAGGGGACCACTAAGGTCTATATAAAAGAGACTTCAGATACAGTATTAGGGGACCACTAAGTTCTATATAAAAGAGACTTCAGATACAGTATTAGGGGACCACTAAGGTCTATATAAAAGAGACTTCAGATACAGTATTAGGGACCACTAAGGTCTATATAAAAGAGACTTCAGATACAGTATTAGGGACCACTAAGGTCTATATAAAAGAGACTTCAGATACAGTATTAGGGACCACTAAGGTCTATATAAAAGAGACTTCAGATACAGTATTAGGGGACCACTAAGGTCTATATAAAAGAGACTTCAGATACAGTATTAGGGGACCACTAAGGTCTATATAAAAGAGACTTCAGATACAGTATTAGGGGACCACTAAGGTCTATATAAAAGAGACTTCAAATACAGTATTAGGGGACCACTAAGGTCTATATAAAAGAGACCTCAGATACAGTATTAGGGGACCACTAAGGTCTATATAAAAGAGACTTCAGATACAGTATTAGGGGACCACTAAGGTCTATATAAAAGAGACCTCAGATACAGTATTAGGGACCACTAAGGTCTATATAAAAGAGACTTCAGATACAGTATTAGGGGACCACTAAGGTCTATATAAAAGAGACCTCAGATACAGTATTAGGGACCACTAAGGTCTATATAAAAGAGACTTCAGATACAGTATTAGGGGACCACTAAGGTCTATATAAAGAGACTTCAGATACAGTATTAGGGGACCACTAAGGTCTACATAAAAGAGACTTCAGATACAGTATTAGGGACCACTAAGGTCTATATAAAAGAGACTTCAGATACAGTATTAGGGACCACTAAGGTCTATATAAAAGAGACTTCAGATACAGTATTAGGGGACCACTAAGGTCTATATAAAAGAGACTTCAGATACAGTATTAGGGGACCACTAAGTTCTATATAAAAGAGACTTCAGATACAGTATTAGGGACCACTAAGGTCTATATAAAAGAGACTTCAGATACAGTATTAGGGGACCACTAAGGTCTATATAAAAGAGACCTCAGATACAGTATTAGGGGACCACTAAGGTCTATATAAAAGAGACTTCAGAGCTCCATAAACTGGGAATGACTGGAAAGGTGTTTTCAAAGAGCCCAATTGTTTTCGTGTGTGATGATGTAAGTCTTCATCATAGCCATTTCATCGTCCTAAGACCTTTTTTTCAAATGACGTACAGATTTTAAGGCATTCTCTCAGGGTTTTCCATATACCATTTTCATTTTTGAAGTGAAGCACCCGAGCCGTTTCGGGCACCACCTAAGCTGAAATGAATGTTGAATCAATGTGAGCATCAAAGGAACTAGAAGGCTTTCCTCAGATCTTATGGTTGTAGTCGTTCCCCACAGTGGACTTTTAAGGTCTTGTTATTAGAATAACAAATGCAAGGCTTTGTAATACTTTTCAGACCCCTACGGCAGGGGCAATTTTAGACCCCTTTTAGGGGGACTCAAGCCAAATTTGCATTTATCATCTGTTTTAATAACAAATACATATATGCATTGTTATCTAGTGAAATTACTGATTTAGCAAGGGGAGTTAACACTTTTGCAAGGCATTGTATCCGCTTCACATTCTCATCTGGAGCAGAGCCCCCCTTAAGGTCTGATCCTAGAATCGCCCCTGCCCTGCAGGAACCCTAATTGTCTTCATACGCAGCAGCATTACTGCACAGAGAGTACATCGTCCATCTACCCACACACACACATACTGTATGAACCCATCACTCAGTAGAGATTTAATTGCAGTTATACTGTACCTCAAACAATTTGAATGTTTCATACAGTGCAAAAGCCACGCGGTCACCGCTGTTTCTGCATAAAGGTCTAACAAGGAACTCTATCAGATGTTAGATGAGGCCCTTGAGGAAAAGATCTGCGATAAGAAGCTGCCTGGATTGTTATCTGCTCTGTGATCATACATGTGGTTCTTTTTTTAATGGGCAGAACTGGATCATTTCTGCCGGTGTAAATAGAGGCGTAGGTTGGGCTTACTGGGCTGTGAGTCACTGAGTCTGAGTCACACATTCTCAGCACGGCCGTGATCAAACACGACAGATGTGCCTCCCCAGTGTCACATATCTTAGAAATCAGCACACTAATCTTTGTATTTTTGTTATAAATAGTCTGGAAGGTTACAATTAATGTGTGACATGGATATAAATATGCAGACGGGAGTGTTTGCCAACTGCAAATAGGCTAGAAAAACCCTATCAGCAACCTTTTGTCTCCACTATCTGTACAGTGTGTACAGGTTTTTTAACACTGTATATTCCCTGACCCCAGAGTTTGATGTGTGGTCATTCTTATATTACACTACTTTTGTGAATCTAAGACTTTGGTTAACTCATATCAAGCAACAAAATAATTTGTGACTAAAGGTTTGTTTTCATCTTCACGAGATTTGAGGAATTCCCAAAAAAAGTGAACATTAACTTTTCGGCTTTAGGGTCAAATGATCTCTTTACACATTGCTCTCGGACAAATTCCGGTCTTTCTATAGAGACATTTTAATATTAAACACATGGGGATCATGTTATATGGAAATAAAACATGTAATGTAAAAATTGAGAAGATTTAGACATCAGAGGGTTAAACACCAATTGATTTAGGAATATGCAACATAAAGGCACAAAACTGAAATAATGAAGGTTTTAAAACCAGATTTCTGACATCCAGAAACCACCTTCAAGACCAGGTCATAGCTCAGGACCCACCTTAACCCTCGTGTTGTCACAAATTGACTCGTTTCAAAGTGTTTTATATCATAAATATGGATTTCTTTCAACCAAATTGCCCAAAAATAACATGGATGATTCCATACAACACTCTTCAGGTAAAATTAATCATTACTTTCATTGATTTTTTTGGGTGTTTTATTTAATCTTATAGCAAATTTATTCTTTTTTGTATGATTTCAAAACAGTATCCGAACTAAACTTTGACATCTACCCATCTGTGATCCTCTCAACATCCTCTGATCTTAACTATTAGTCAAATTAATTCATAATTTCTGCTTTTTTAACTAAAAACGTATGTATAATTTGATATAAATGAGGTTTGTTGACCATGAATTCCAAGAATAAGTGTAAAGCCTGTTATTAAACAAGCTCAGGTTTTTTTTTAAAAAGCGCCAATAGCATGGAAAAAGTGACAAATAAATCAGAAAAAGCGACGAAAACATTGAAAAAGCACAAAAAAATGTTAATTTTCAATGTTGACCTGGAAGGACAGGGTCATAACGAACGTCCATTCCTAACGGGAAGACAACACAAGGGTTAAAGGACATGACAGTCGACAGTCATGACCAGTCACGACCGCTGGCACCCGTCTGTATACTGAACTTGATAAACTGTCTGTACACTTACAAAGTTCTCCATGCTTCGGTTCACATGTACGGCCCCTCATTAGACTTAGACTTAGACTTCTCTTTATTAATCCTTTTGGGATGACTCCCGCGAGGAAATTGAAAGTTCCAGCAACAGTTTTAGCAAGAAAAAAGAAATAAAAAATAGATAAAAAAGACAGTATAAAGACAACAAAATAACAATAATAATAATAATAACAACAATAAGAACATTCGTCAAGTAAACAAAGAAAAGACCATAAATTATTATTAAAGTGTCAATGTTGAGTCCAGTGTTAAAATTATAAAGTGACCAGGTGTGATTTAAGTCCAGGTGTGCATGTATGTATGTCTGTATGTGTACTGTATGAATGCATGAATGTATGTATGCATGTATGTGTACTGTATGTATGTGTACTGTATGTATGTATGGTCCTCTCTGCTCTATTTCTAATTATGCTACTGTGGAAGTGTGGTGCTATTTTGAGCCTTGTTAGCAGTATAGAAATAGAGATTTCTTTTAACTTTTGCATGCCCTGACGACTAGCGTTATTATAGCGGCTAACTGGTCGCATTCGATGAGCATGAAAACAGATCCCAGAGAGCAGTCGACTCGGTACCCGTGTGTTATTAACCCCGAGGTTCATTTTGCGTCGGAATGGTCCTTTAAGGTCATCCTGCACTTGCTGCTATTGCACTTCTGGTTAGACCTACACTGCATTTTGTTGCCTTGTACCTGTACCTGTGTAATGACAATAAAGTTGAATCTAATCTCATCTAATCTAATTAGTGTGTCAGTTTGTCATTTCATTTTGACATCATCTTACACAAAGTAAGCTGAGAGCTGAGGGGAGGTCAGAAAGCAACAGGCAGCATTACTGACACTGTGAAATCAAACAGTGCGCCCATGTGGCAGAACACAACACAAGCATGGACATTTCCAAGGTGAGTTGGGTTTTTTTCCCCTCAATCGACTGTAAAATCCACATTTTAAAGCTATAAAACATTTCTTCCCCCTTCACCCTTGATGAGTTTTCACCCCTGCATTTAATGAAATAGTCTTTTGTTGTAGTCTTTGTAGATTAGGCATGTCATTATGTTATAGATCGCTACTGACTATAAAACAAAACAAAAATTAAAACCGTGACAAAAATTGTTTGCCATTTCAGGGTCGTACATAGCACCGTTTTCTATTTCCTCATCAAAAACCATCCCAAAACACATGTGATGTATAGGCCTATGAATCACATATACAGGCCTATATATGTGATGTATAGGCCTATGAATCACATATGTGATTTATAGGCCTATACATCACATACAGTGAGGAAAATAAGTAGTTGAACTCCCTGCTATTTTGCAAGTTCTCCCACTTAGAAATCATGGAGGGGTCTGAAATTGTCATCGTAGGTGCATGTTAACTGTGAGAGACATAATCTAACAAAAAAAATCCAGAAATCACAATGTATGATTTTTTAACTATTTATTTGTATGATACAGCTGCAAATAAGTATTTGAACACCTGTCTATCAGCTACAATTCTGACCCTCAAAGACCTGTTAATCTGCCTTCAAAATGTCCACCTCCACTCCATTTATTATCCTAAATTAGATGCACCTGTTTGAGGTCCTTAGCTGCATAAAGACACCTGTCCACCCCATACAATCAGTGAGAATCCAACTACTAACATGGCCAAGACCAAAGAGCTGTCCAAAGACACTAGAGACAAAATTGTCCACCTCCACAAGGCTGGAAAGGGCTAAGCAATATATATCACATATACAGGTGATGTATAGGCCTATACATCACATATGTAGGCCTGTATATGTGATATATAGGCCTATATATCACATATACGGGCCTGCATATGTGATGTATAGGCCTATATATCACGTGTGGCATACGTATGCAAAAAGTTTACAATACAGGAGGATAATAATTTCCTTTACATTAAGGACATTAACGGGATACATAAAGGAAATTATTGTTTAATTATTGTTGTTACACACCGATCGTCTTCTAATTGCAGGCTGCTGTCACTTTAACTCATGACGCAATGGGACTGGAGCCCACATCGTTGTGTGAGGAGCGGCAGTCTGCACCCAGGACCAGGGAGCAGGGAGCGGCAGTCTGCACCCAGGACCAGGGAGCAGGGAGCGGGGCGTGTCGCTGCTTACGGCTCGGCCCGGGGACGTCGGTGCTTCGCTGGGCCCATCTCTCCGCGCTCAACATGGAGTTTTTAATGGGGAACCCGTTCAGCACGCCGGTGGGGCAGCGTGTCGGTGAGCTGTTTTATAACCGACACAAGTCGATACATTGTAATAACCCAATGCTTCAGTCAGGCTCAGGCACCTTTAATGGAGTAATTCCGCCGCGGACACTCGCACCTCTGTCGAGCTGCTTCTGTTATTGTTTATTATTAATGGCTTAAATGCACGAGCGAAGAGGTATATCATGTCAATACGTTGCAATATTAAAGCTAAGGTGAATTTATTACGACTGACAGAGGAACGATATATAGTTTGATTGACGCGTCTGCTGAACAATGATTGGACAGGGGCGGGGTTTAGATGCTGGGAAGCTCACACTGATTGGTTGTTATTGTGTCTGTTCTGTTAAACCTGCCAATAGCTGGGCGGCACCGAAAGTGGGCCAGATTCCACTGACCCAAATTAGATGCACGCTGGTTCAACTGTAGACTTACTGCACCTGTGTGCTTAGGGACTGATTTGAATAGAGAGCTAGCGTTAGTCATTAAAATACATAGATAAGCACATTCAAATATAGCTAGTAAATACCGCATTACCGCTAGCTTGAATGCTGAACAATACATTTTTAGGCGACCAAAATGGTCCAATTAGCTTTGATGAAGTGAAAGTTCACGTCTATTTTAATGTAGGCCTACTCAGAAAACAGTGTAACGTTACTGTAGCAACTGGGAAGTGTTTGGTTTGTTACGCTAAGAAGAAATTACTGTTATTATACTGTCAGAAACATGTGCTAAGCATCAATAAAATCATGTTATTAATGATCATAAAGGCAAGCTATAAGATGTATACCAAAGTAAACTGTAATTACTAGACCATTCATTTTACTCTAGTCTGCAAATAATACTATTCAACATTGTATATTCATTTATTTTCCACAGAGAATGCGACCGGCTCCAGCCTGCCGGCAGAAGACTGGGCACTCAACATGGAGATCTGTGACATGATCAACAGCTTAGAGGAAGGGTGTGTGTGTGTGTGTGTGTGTGTGTGTGTGTGTGTGTGTGTGTGTGTGTGTGTGCGTGCGTGTGTTTGCGTGTTATCTGTCAACAAATCAGGAACAAATTGGTCTTCTGGAGGTGACATGCCTTTCTGACTTTTGAAAATCCTCTGATTACAGACCCAGAGACGCAATCAGAGCCTTAAAGAAAAGGATTGTGGGGAACAAGAACTTCAAGGAGGTTATGCTGGCGCTCACTGTGAGTCTTGTTCCCGCATCGCTACTCATTCCCCCAAGCATAACTCTCGCCAAAATGCAACCTAGGGTCTTTTTGTGAATGCACTTTTAAAATGTACAGTATTCTCGTTTTTCGGTCAAATGGCCTTTTGAATGGGAGAGCTAGGGGCACTTTAATGCTAGCCTCAAAATAGCTCTTAACTAAGAAGGCTCGACACATATCCGTGTATCCCTTCTATCGTCCCCATGCTCCACCACCCCCCTGTATATACTTTCCCCCTTGTCATATAGTATATTTAGGCCTTTTCCTGCTGATTGTCCACGTCTGCTTCTCATGTTAGGTGCTGGAGACGTGTGTGAAGAACTGCGGCTACAGGTTTCACATCCTGGTGACGACACGGGATTTTGTAGAGGGGGTTCTGGTCCGGGCGATCATCCCGAGAAACAACCCGCCATTAGTGCTGCACGACCGAGTGCTCAGCATCATACAGGTGAAAAAAAAGAGAGCCACATGACATGTTTGGCAACACAGAGGCAGCATGGCATAAAAATAGAGATGTTGTCATGTCAGCCTTGGCGTGGTCACATTGCTCAAATGTCTGGTTGTAATTTGTGGTTTTCTCTTGTCGAGGCGTGGGCGGACGCATTCCGCAGCTCACCCGACCTGACGGGCGTAGTGTCCGTGTACGAAGACCTGCGGCGGAAGGGACTTGAGTTCCCCATGACAGAGCTGGACGGCTACTCACCCGTCCAAGCCCCACAAAAGGTACAAGCTTTGCTGGTGCACTCACTGCTCATATTTGGGTTAGAGCTGCAAAGATTAATCGATTAGTCGTGAACTATTAAATTAATCGCCAGCTATTTTGATAATTGATTAAACCATTTGAGAAGTTTTTTCAAAGAAATTATTCTCTGATTGCAGCTTGTTATGATAGTAGAAGATAAGATAAGAAAAAGCTTTATTTGTCCCACAGTGGGGAAAATGTTTTCTAGTTTCTTCACTCCCCCTGTGATAGTAAACTGAATATCTTTGAGTTGGGGACAAAACGAGACATTTGAGGACGTCTTTGTGGGCTCCTCATTTTACGGACCAAACAACTAATCGACAACTAAAAAACTTGGGTGCTAATATCTTTGGTAATTCTTCTTTTGGGTGATTTCTGTGCCTTTGCTTGGCAGACTTTGCCCGGGAACGGGCCTGCTGTCACTACTCTCCCTGCTGTGCGCCTCTCTTCCAAACCTCCGCTCATCCCACCCCAGACTTCTGAGCTAAAACTGGCCCTAGAGGGAAACACTGCTTTCACTCCCAGCCAGGTGATGGCCTTGCTACACTAGAGACAGATGTTTGGTATTTTAATCACACTGGTCTTTTAAATCGTTGGTCTCTTTTCCATTTTGGCTAAAAAAAAATGCTGTTTCACAACTCCCGTGTGCCTCCAATAATCCCTTTGCCTTTGCAAGGAGTTACTATGGCTGTATGTATTCAGGACATTGATTTTTTTCCTTCCAGATTAAAAAGCTGAAGACAGAGCTGGGAGTGGTGCGAACCAACCTGACTATGATGTCAGACATGATGAGTCAGCTGGATCCCGTCACGGTAAAACAAGCCGACATGGAGCTGCTGGAGGTATAAAAAAACAACAGAAACTGGTTTTATAGAGCTCAACAGTGACCGCCCACTTTTGGAGCGGCTCTGGTTTCATAAAGGATTTTTCTCATTCAATATCTTTAATGAGGAAATCCTTATATGACGAGTTTTGAGCTTGGCTATCGAGGCGGGTCGTCACTGGCAAACATCGCTGTAAATCTAGCCTTGCGTGGCTGGTAACCCTCGGTTCTCCAGTCTACCTGGAATCCTTTAAAGCCATCCTCCTCTTCTCCTTCTGTGTCCCACAAATCTCCTGTGCTCTATCCAAAGGATCATCCATCACTTCTTCATCATCATCATCTACCACATCCTCCCTCCCAAACTCCTCCCTATCTTCCACCTCAATGTCACTGCCCTCGCTGTCAAAATCCTCCTCTGTTGGAGCCATTGTCTCGCTCGTCTCTCAAAAATTCAAAAACAAACGCACATGTATGTGATTTTCAAAAACTACAGTACATTTTGGTGGTCACATGGCTTTAAATGGCCAATTAGACCCGCCTCATGTGTATTTGAACCAATGACAGTGCGTTCTCTGCTGCACGCGTCATGAAAAGATTGACGAATACAAAATGCTGCCACGCAGCGGCCGGCAGGAGGTTCAGAGGTGCAACGCAGTAACCGGCGGTAGATGTAATGTGTCGGCGCGAAGCTTCCGGCACAAATGGGATAAACTGGACTGGATTACATTAGCGTTCCCTCCCACAACAGAACTCAACCCAGCTCTCTGTGGGACGGGACTAATACCCGGACTCTCGACTGAACCTCTGAGAGTGGGGAATTTAAAGAAAGGTTGCGGCTGTGGCTCAGTGGTAGAGCGGCTGCCTGCCAATTGGAAGGTTGGTGGTTCAATCCCCGGCCCTGCAGTCCCATGTCGAAGTGTCCTTGGGCAAGACACTAAACCCCGAGTTGCCCCCGATGCTGCGCATCGGTGTGTGAATGTGTGTGAGTGTTTATCTGATGAGCAGGTGGCACCTTGTACGGCAGCCTCGGCCACAGTGTATGAATGTGTGTGAATGGTGAATGGTTCCTGTACTATGTAAAAGCGCTTTGAGTAGTTGTTAAGACTAGAAAAGCGCTATAAAAATACAGCACATTGCATTTCACTCTACAGTAACCGTAAATGTGCTGTATTTATATAGCGCTTTTCTAGTCTTAACAACTACTCAAAGCGCTTTTACATCATACAGGATACATTCACCATTCACACACATTCATACACTGTAGCCAAGGCTGCCGTACAAGGTGCCACCTGCTCATCAGATAAACATGCACACACATTCACACTCCGATGCGCAGGGGGCAACTCGGGGTTCAGTGTCTTGCCCAAGGACACTTCGACATGGGACTGCAGGGCCAGGGATTGAACCACCAACCTTCCGATTGGCCATAGTTCATTATTTACCTGGGTGGTTTTGGTTATTTGTTTTTGTTTTAAAGACCAGCTACGCAATGAATCGCAACCCTAAAACATTTGATTCGACTCAAAAGAGAACGGCAAAAAAAGGCAAACGTACAAGACTGTGTACAGAAACGATCATAGACTTCACACCAGCTGTTTACATGTGAGGTAAACATTTCCATGGTAACAGCGAGCTCCACCTGTTACGCTTAGGGTTGTGGGTAGTAAAACAAGGTTGATTTCATGCGGACTTGTGGCTTCTACCAGAACATAAACCATCTTTTCACAATCTGGTAGCCCGTGGTCAGTCTACCTCGGATGGTTTGGACTAGGGATGCACCGAATCCAGATCCTCCTCCCATCCTCAGTGGGACTGTCCTTCCTTTGCCGTACCTCAAGTTGCTGCCTTTTGGCTGCTGTTTGCAGATTCCTTCATGCACAACTCGTAGTCTTTCGGATGTTTCATACGCAAATGTTGTAACAGCGGCCATGTTGTGTATTGTTGTAAATTGGCATTGCAAATTGAACACGTTGCTTGACTGGAATCGCCTTCCTTTGACTGAAAGTACTGCCAAACAACAGTTATTTTTTGTGCTCACAAGTTCCATTTTCACTTTCTCACAGCCTACTGCATCGAACGGTCCACCAGCGTAAACACCTTCCTGTAATCAGCGGCGGCGTCATTACGTTGGCTCGGTGGGAAAAAAGGTTCAGCAGAAACCGAACCCCGTCAAAAAGCCCAATATTCGTCCGAATCCGAGGCTGGATTTGGTGCATCCCTAGTGTAGAAATTATGGTTAATAACCAAAATCCTTACAGAGAAAATGAAGTGGATTCTTCCCTTCTGGAACCACACTGTTAAGCTTTATTAATGTGAAGTATCTCATTCCCTTCCAGTCATGTGGAGTAACAGTGTGTTGCCCTTACCTGATCTAGTACTTTATTTATTTTGTGTTGCATCTGCCCCCCCAAACCCCCGCCCACGCATTCTTTGTCTGGTTGTGTTATTAGCAGTTATACACAGTATGTAAGGAAATGCAAGACAGGATAGTGAAGATCGTCCCCAGGCTCAGTGAGGAGAGGCTGATCGAAGAGTTGCTGGCAGCGAACGATGAGATGAACACCGCCTTTACACGCTACCACAGGTTAACAATATTTATTCTCCTTATACTCTTATTTTGATCAGCTTATCAAAACCTGCTAGCTGTTCCACCGACCTTTTTAATCAGGGTGTCTCAAAAAGTCTAAAATTGTGTCCTAGGGCTTGAATAATTTTCAACCGGTCTTAATTTTCCTACGTCCATGTAACGCTACACCTAATGCTCATTGAAATACACTTAGAGGGTTTTCCCGTGGTGTTACAGTTCTTTCTGTCGCTAGTCCAACTATAATTTCCCGTATTACAACTACAAATAAGGCCAACATGCAACTTATATTGCGGCCAATCGGCTTTCGTGTTATTGGTCTCTTTCGGATTGTACCACAGTCATAAAAAAAACGGATTTTATTTGTTTAAATTTCATTCATAGTGGTCTTAAAAAGGCTTAAATTTGACGACTTGGTGGAACCTGCAGAAACCCTGTTTTATGGAACCGCGTCCCGCTCCACTGTCGCTTTACAGTGCCTCCTTAAAACTCACCTTCACATGGTTATCCATGCTTTCTTTTCCATTATCGCCTCACTTCACATTTCCTCTTTATATTACTATTTCATGGTGTTTTCTTTTTGACTTTAAGTTCATTACATATTTAAATTATGCTAGATCAGTATTATAATTTTGGTATTTTTTGTTGCATTTTCATAAATTATTTTTTATCGACATCTTATCTTGAATTTCCTTGTTTAATGTATGGGCTCAGGTGAAATATGTACTCTCATGTTCTTAATTTTTGTATGTCATACTGTGGGGGGGGCTTCCTTGTATTTTAATTTTTTAATCTGGAAAGTACTTTGTGCTAAATGCTTATTAAGTGCTATAAAATAAAAATTCCAGAAAATGAAAAGGACTGTAATATTTTAACCGGTTGTATTTTGCCTTTTGATATCACTTTGTTCTGGTGTTTATAGGTTTGAAAGACGAATACCGAATGGTCAAAACTCGGCTGAGAAGGTAAAGAACATGGCCGTATTATTCGAATTGGTTGTATTTCCTACTGAACTCAACCCTCCTAATGTTATGATATAATTGAGTCTTGGACTTTGACTTTTCGTCCCTCCAGAATCACACATACGTCAACCTAGCAGACCTCGACTTGACTCCAGAGTCCGTCAGCCAATCAGGGATCGCGTCAGTTACCAATGACAGCGCGTACAGCCTCTCAAAAGCGGACAGTTTGTCCAGTCAGATGGCGAGACTTAGTGAGTACCTCAGTCTTCATGCATACCTACATCCTGCACATGTTCAGTATGCGTGTACTTACCCTATGCACTGCCAACTTAACGCTGTTCTTCTCGCAGGTACAAGTGAATCAGACGGCCTGTTGTCACAAAACTTCAATGTCTCAACTCAACAAAGACAAAGGTACAGACAGCCCTTATGATCTTTAATTTGTAAAAGTTAAAGTTTGTATTTTTGGTGAAACAGTGATTCCCATTGAGAGTAGTACTCATACTTTGAGTAGTCTATATCGACGATGTTCCAGGTCCGGTATTGTTCAGGTGACGCCGGAAATTTTTGCCGGATGTCCCTCATTTTTGTCCAGATGTCCTTCCGCTTACCTACCACTTTCTTTGTCTTGTAATTTTAAACTCGGGTGGATTTTTGAGGACTATGGTTAATTGCTCCTCAGATCTCTGCAGGGTAAATCCACACTCAAATTAGAGGAACTTCCTGTATCTGTGTCACCTGTTTTTCCACTTTGGGAGACTAGCGGCAGGTCCAATTGGAGAAGTAAACGTGAACACAGATTAGGAGTGATTATTTCGCCTCATAGTCACCAAAGTAAATATTGGAGCCATTTCTCACAAGCCATATATCTCCAGACCATTCTGACACTAAAATGGCATTTTTCAGACAAACGCATCAGGAGAAAGTGAACTTTGTTCCAGACCTGTTTCTGTCTCAGGACCAAAGTCTCCCGAGATCCGGCAACACACATAAGCTAACGTCAGCTAACGTTTCTGAACACCCTAATAAAACTCATTTTTGTCATGCTAAATATGTTTTTTCGCTGTGTAAATTTCTAAAATATAAATATATTTTACACAATATAGCTTTTCATTCGTCCACACGAGGTTACCTGCTACCTTACAAATGAGGCCACGCCCATTTAGGAGACAGGAAGTGTGTACTGTTTCATGCCATCGGCGTAGCGCGTAATGCGCTACCTTTAGTTGTAGAAAATCTTCGAGTTAACATTAAATAATAAACAGTTGGAATAGGTAGATAAAAGTAATAAATAAGTGGTTAAAGTGTCCAGCTTCTGCCACTCCCATTGGTGTGTTAGCCATATGCTACTACACAACTACACTAAGCAAATTCTGCTGATTTGTTGCCTCACACAACAACAACAATCTCACACAGAGCACTCACGCAGCTTTTTCTTAAGCAAATTCTCAGCAATGGCATTGGCAAATACGTTGATCTTTGTTTTGAAGTCTGATCGCTCAGTCCCTCTAATTCCTTTTCAAGACAGGTGCCAGCATTTCATTGTGTTAAACCAAAATTATTGGCTTAAGTGGCAGTTAACCGGTGTACAAATGTTGTGTTCCAGCGAGCAGTGTGAAGGTGCGGTGGATGGCCCGGCTCCGGCTCAGCACCGCAGACCGCACAACGCTCCAATGGTAAGCAGAGACTCGGTGTAATGAGGTGTTACACAGTGGAGCAGCTTTAGTCACAAGATGTCTGAGATGATCTTTTTCTTGTCTGTCATGTGACCGTCGGGGCCACCGGAAAAATTCAGTGTGGAAATTGCCAATTTGGCTCAGGAAACTTATCTAGCTTTTGCTATGAAAACCCCAATACTTTGTATCATGCTGTATGCCTTACATGCAGTGACGGACTGGCCATCTGGAATTTGGGCAAATGCCACGAGGGCCGCCCCCCCTATGGACCGCTAAAGGGCCACTACTGATAATTTGTCTTTGGTTCATTTTGATCAAAGCAGAGAAAGGGGCGGTAAAGAGGTCGTAAGACTCCAGATCGACCCATCTGAAGGTTCATTTTCTCAAAGGTAGAGCAGGATACCCAGGGCTCGGTTTACACCTATCACCATTTCTAGCCACGGGGGACCATAGGCAGGCTGGGGGACTCATATTAATGTTGAAAAAAACTCATAAAGTGACATTTTCATGCCATGGGACCTTTAAAAAAAACTTTTTGTGCAGCCCTACTGTTTATACTAATCATGTGACTTCTTATCTTTGCATATTGTCCACGTGATCACTTGCCGATGGAGTTAAGCGACCATTTTGCCTTGACGAAGGCCTTAATGGCTGAAAATGTCGGCATGTTTTATTGACTTTATAGCCAAGAAGATATCAAAGGCTTCTTAAACTTTGCCCTCTCAAGTGCCTCAGTTTCCTTCAACCTTTTTAAACCCGTACTGTTGTTGCAGTGTACCCTTCTGCCATCTGCTGGCTCCGACTGTGGCATCAAATGTTTAAGTCGAGGATTTGGAGAATCGTGATTTGAGTAAATGTGTTTGTTGATTTTGTCTCCGCAACTGTTTTCCTCTTAAATGAACTCTGTGTGTGAAGGACGACAGCCCAGCCTCCACCCGCAGCTCCTCACCAAAGTTAGATTGGATGATTAAAAGGGGAATGGTGGGTCCGTGTCCACAATGTGTCCTGGTCTCACATTGAATCATCTTCCCACACCCTCTGTCTCTCGGTTTTGTTGTGCAGTTGCAATATTATTTTTGCTGTGGTCTGGATTGCTTGTGTTTGGTCACTTTTTGGGTTCAGGTATTGAGATAAAACGCAATGGTTCGCATGTGTTTATTTGCAGTGAGGGCAATAAGATGTGTTTGGAGCATGACAATGTTTGGGTTGCACTGTCTTGATATGCTCCATCGTTGTCATTCCTGTCATGCTATGCTTCCCTACGTGGTTGTTCCTGTGTGTGTGTGTGTGTGTGTGTGTTTGTGTGTGTGTCCTTATGGTTTGGTAGTTCTGTTACATCTTCACAGTGTTTCCCACACATAGACTAATTTGTGGCGGTGCGCCACACAATCAACACCGGCCTCCACACATTGAATTTCTTAATTAATTGATTAATTAATTAATGAATTGTTTTTTTAACGCTATTTGAACTATTTCAAACCACCTTTCCCTGCTCTCCTCTGTCTCTCTGTCACTCTACACACACACACACACACACACACACAGCCCCTTCCCTCCGTGCACACAGCGCCTGTCTCCATGAAAACAGTGTTGCCAACTTAACAATAGATTTATCGACTTTTTAGACCCCTTTAGCGACTTTGTTTTCCACAAAAGTGACTAACGACAAATCTGGCGTCTTTCTGTAGAAAAGTCGGCGGTAGATTATTGTCCAGCGAGCACGCGAGGTATTTCTCTCCTGTGGCCGCCAAAACAGTCACCTCTCTGAATCTGTTTTGTGAGGAGCAGCTCCTCCCCTCCTCTCCCCTTCCCACTCTCCTCATGTGCAACAGCACTGCAGAAAGGGGAGAAGGGACAGGGTGCGGGGGCCGGTGTAGGTAGGAGAGACAGCGGGACGTAACGGGAGAAAGACGCATCTGAGGTCAAGGTCAAGGTCAAGGAATCTTTATTATCCCCGAGGGGCAATTTGTTGTGCAGCAGCATGTAACACATTAAAATTTATACAAGACAACAGCCATACATCTAGAAAACAAAATAAAATAAATACATACTACACGGAAGACCACACCTCACATTGACTTGTTAAGAAAGCCTAAAGCAGCAGGGACAAAGGAGTTTTTGTGTCTGTTTGTTTTGCATTTAGGCAGACTGAATCTGCGGCCAGACGGCAACAAAATGAAGCAGCTGTTCAGGGGGTGACTAGGGTCTGTTCAGGGGGGACTAGGGTCGGCCAGGACTGACTGGGCCTTCTTCAGGGATCTGGTCTCATAGACAGAGTTTAAGTCAGTTAGAGGGATGTGGGAAATCTTGCCACACACCTTAACTATATATTGTAGCCTGTTCTTGTTTTTAAGCGTGAGGGACCCAAACCAGCTCACAAAAGCAAAGGAAAGAATAGATTCAATAAAACAACAATAAAACATCCTCATGAAAGTCTTATCGACATTAAAATTGCGAAGTTTTCGATAAAAAAACATGCGTTGATGTGATTTCTTACAGACATTGTCAACTTGTGGCTCAAAGGTGAGTTTGTCATCTATTATAATACCGAGGTATTTGTATTGCGTCACCACTTCTATAGCTTGATCATTAATGAGAGTAGAAGAGAGGGTGGGGGGGTTCTTTCTAAAATCGATTATCATTTCTTTAGTTTTTGCCACATTAATGTTAATAAAAGTTGACTTGCACCACTCTGTGAAATCATTTAAAATAGCGCCATGCTCGGGGGTGTTGTGTGTCAGCCAGCCTTCTTTGAGAATTCATCTTTTTCCCTTCTCTTAGTAGAATTTCTTCTTTTACTTCATCATAATCAATTACTTCGTCATAATAATAAAATAAATTCCTGTATTGAATTTGTGATTATTTGGCTAAAGATCCCCCCCCCCCCCCACTCTCCACCCCCCGCGACTTGCTTTCTGATCTGTGGGAAACACTGCTTCATGTTATATAAAGTTAAACCAGCGCTTCCTATTTCTCTTTCATAGATTCCTATCAACCAGTCCACTGTGATGGATGATATTGAGAAATGGCTGGAGTTGGATGACGAGGTAAATGGCTGAATTCCTACATTTTACTCAAAATGTATTTGGTTTTACTGTAATTTTTTCCTGTTTATTTCTTTTACACTAAAGGACAATTGTGTTTCTTTTCAACACTTAAAAGGCAACTTTGGTATTTTTCAAACTAGACCCTTGACCCTATGTCTAAGTGACTTTTGGGGACAGCATTTTATGAAATTAGTCCAAGCAAGACTGCTGCAGGCTGCAACGGATTATTGACAGACTCAGATTATTATTCTGTGACAACATGGAAATGATCCCTATAGAGGTTTTATTAAAGGCTGATCTCCTTTTTGTATAACCTGAAATCGCCATTGCCAAACTCACCAGCCTGCATGTATGTCCATGTATGTCTCTTCTCTCTATGACACAGTATGAAGACTTTGAGGATTCAGACGGTGTGACCAGTGAAGGTGAGGATCTTCACACTGTTGTTTTTATTTTTTATCAACCATTGTTTTATTTGCCATCGACGTACACCTGCGGTATCGGAGGAGTCACTGTGTATGTTAAGTCTCCTGTGTATTTGGTGTGTAGGTTGTTATAATGGCAGTGCCCACACTAGCTTAGACTGTTTAAAAAGGAAAATTTATTTTTTAATTGACTGGCTAAATTTGGAGCTACAGGGCCAACTTGAGGTTTTGATCACATTTTTTAAAATACCTTTCCTTTACATGATTTCATAACACTAAAATTTCTACCCACCAGTCTCATCTCAGCTGTTAAATATTGAGCATTTGACCCGTAGGCCATAAACTACCTCTCCTCAGACCTATCAGCGGCCCTTTGGTGCATACCCCCCCCCCCCTTCATGTCTAAGTTGTCCTCTCAAATAAAGGCCTAAAATGCCAAAAGATTATCTTAAAAAAAAAAGAGAAAGTAAAGTAGATACTAAATTGCTGTCTTATTTGTTTTAATGTAATAAAACAAAAGGTTACAAAGTAACTTGGTAAGCAACTTAATTAATCGGCTAAGGCTTAGTTTGACCACAGGGTTTACTCTTTGTGTTGCTATGGTTACTGTACACAAACCAGCCAGCCAACATTTTGCAGGGCTGCCGTTGAGACGCATGTTCAAAAGAAATTAAAAAGAAAAACACAGCTACTTTTAAAACTTTAGTGTGTAACTTTTTGTTATTAAAGGTGCAGTAGGTAAGACTTATAAAACAAACTTTCTGTCATATTTGCGTGTCAATCACTGCTCAGGCACGTGCATTCATTCTCCCTCGTGGTGGGGAGGGGCTTAGGAGACCGTTTTGGGCTTTGGCAGAAATGGGGGGAGGGACTAAAAACTTGTCAAAATCCTGAAGCTTCACAATCCTAACTAAGGCAACTTTAATCATGTTTTTTTAATCCTCCGTGTCCTCCTCGGCTACTAGTAAATGTGTGAAGGAGGGGGTGCGCGGTAACGGAAGGCTTGTATCATGTGGACGCGCTGAAGTTTAGTTGTCATTACTTGGATTTCCTCATGGGGGCGACAGAAACTACGCACTATAGCTTGAAACATTATGAAAAGACATTATGGATATCAACAAGTTTTTGGATATGCACAAACATCGCAACACCGACCTTTTTCAAGAAGGCGGTTTAAAGGAGTTCACACACTCGGGGGAAAACTTGACCGCGTGCAAACGGGAATATTTGTGGAATATTCTTTTTTTGAACTTTTATTAAAACAAGTTCCTTGACAATGAGTCTCATTCAACATGGCACAGATAAATATAATATTGACAAATCACATAGACAAATATAAAAATACTATAATATTCATTTTTCAATTAGTCGTGTAAGCAGATTAGTCTCAATATTGTCTTTTTTTCGGAATAAGGGCAAAAACCGGAATGTGATGTGCATGTAAACATAGTCACTGATTCCCGACCGTGCACTTCTCCAGCTGCCAGTGCACTGCCGTTACAGAAGTCTTAGCCTGTATTTTTCTCATTTATTCACACCAGCATCATTTTATAAAATCCCATTTTAATCAATTTTTCCATTTTTTTCCTCCCTACTGCTTTATCCCATTCTTCCTTTCAGTAAATGTACTTTAGATAACCGATGAAGTGTAATCCCACCTAATCCTGCTTCTCTCCCTCCGCAGAGTTTGACAGGTTTTTGGCAGAAAGAGCGAAAGCAGCCGAGCGTCTGCCATCGGTGAGAGCTTCACCGCAGGACGCCAACCACTCCGAGTCTTAAGCTACACCTGAAACCTGCCAAACTAACAGCACTCCCAAAGTTCCGGCGCCGTTGGCTGACAAATGTAGGGATCTCTTTTAGACGGACGGATGATTGGCACATTCGACGTGGGAATTACATCCCGGATCTGGGGAAGGACGTCTCAGTTGTGTATACTGCTCTTTACTGCGGAGCAAATGTCTACTCATAATAATGTTATTCGATGGGGTGAGGACGGCGCAGTGGACACATGGGGTGATGATGGCAGAGTGGACACATGCCTTTGGTGTGGTAGACCCGGGTTCAATTCCCACTGCGATACATCAGCCAATGTGTCCCTGAGCAAGACACTTAACCCCTAGTTGCTCCAGAGGCGTGCAACCTCTGACATTTATATAAGAATTGTAAGTTGCTTTGGATAAAAGCGTCAGCTAAATGTCATGTCATGTAATGTACTGATGAAGGGCAGAGGTTTTTACTTCCCGTTGTTAAGAGGGTTTGTCCATGTGTGGAATGCAAAAATTTGCACATTTTATATGGTTACATTTAGAGATGGTCCGATACCGTTTTTTTATTCCCGATATCGATTCTGATCCCTGAACTTGCATATCGGCTGATACCGAGTACTGAGCCGATACCAGTGGGTCATATATTTTATTATTGTTTTAACAGCTGTATACTACTATCCCTGTATGGATGTGATATGATTTCTATCTTTGTTGTCGGTCTGGCTCAGGTTAAGCTCTCAAACAATGAACGCCACAGAACTTTCTTTTATTATCCAGTTTGACAGTCAGTTATAACAGAAAAAGAACATAAAATAAACTATTTTAACGTAGATTTTCTTCAGGGCTTTATTATGTGGTATCGGATCGGTGCATAAACTCCAGTACTTCCCGATACCGATGCTAGCATTTTAGGCAGTATCAGAGGCGATATTGATACTGGTATCGGTATCGGAACATCTCTACTTACATTCCTGCTGTTAGAAAAAAGAAAGAGAGGATATTGTTACAGAAAAAAACCCTTTTACAACATAGGTTATATATTATATTCCTGTGATATAAATTGTAAAACATGACGACGGGCTACAACAAAAACGTCCCTGTCAAAGAAGCAAACACTGTTGACTTGTATATAAGAGAAGCTCGCTGTTACGCAACAAAATAGTTTGATGCTTTTTACATCCAACATTCCCGTGTGAAGATGTTTGTTTAACAGGAAGTCATGACAGACTGCTGTCATACAATAAACTGAAACTATTAACTGGAAACCCTGCTGTTCTGCATTAAGGTGTCTTACTCTATAATCCAATTCATGGCTTTGCAGGTTTGGAGCCTCTGCAAATCTTTTTTAATTCCTGTCTGTTGTTGATTTAGGTTGACTTGTAACTTTGGTCCTGAACATTTCACTCTACTGGAAACCTGTTGCTGTGCAGGGTTTATTAATGAAAGCCAGAGAGACATACAGTCACATTTTGTACATACTTACTTTCCCATATATTGTATATATGTTATGGCGCTGAAACACAAGCATTGTTGTTACCATAGATTGTTAATATTAATGGCGGAGCATGTGTGATGTCACCCATTGGTTTGTGGAGATGTTACGTTACACACTTTCACTGGCAATCACATCATAGCCACGACCTAAAACACCCCCTTCTTTATCGCCAATTTTAAAATCAAGAGACCGTAATTCAAAAAATTAAAATCATTCTGTGTTGCAGAAGATTTAAAACTAACAATTGAGACCATGAACTCATTTTGAAAATGTTTACTGAGGTAATAAATCAAGTGAGAATGGGTCACTTTCTCAGAGACTTCTACAGAAACCGACCGACTTTTGCAACCGCACGTGTCGGCCCCTGCTGGAATTCATATAGAAAGCAGGTTTAAGGAGTCTCCCCCTGCTGGAGATCAGATATAAGGCAGCTTTAAGGAGTCTCCCCCTGCTGGAGACCAGATATAATGCAGATTTAAGGAGTCTCTCCCTGCTGGAGACCAGATATAATGCAGGTTTAAGGAGTCTCTCCCTGCTGGAGACCAGATATAATGCAGGTTTAAGGAGTCTCTCCCTGCTGGAGACCAGATATAATGCAGGTTTAAGGAGTCTCCCCCTGCTGGAGATCAGATATAATGCAGGTTTAAGGAGTCTCTCCCTGCTGGAGACCAGATATAATGCAGGTTTAAGGAGTCTCTCCCTGCTGGAGACCAGATATAATGCAGGTTTAAGGAGTCTCCCCCTGCTGGAGATCAGATATAATGCAGGTTTAAGGAGTCTCTCCCTGCTGGAGACCAGATATAATGCAGGTTTAAGGAGTCTCTCCCTGCTGGAGACCAGATATAATGCAGGTTTAAGGAGTCTCCCCCTGCAGGAATTCAGATAGAAAGGATGCTTTGTCCATTAATATTATAAAGTCTATGGTTGCTATCAATCAAGTTAACATCAAGTTATTGAGTACAGTTCCATGTTTTATAGAGCTGCTATACAATTTGACTATTATGTAAAACACAATAACACCACAAGTTCAAACATGTCTATGCGTCTTGTTTTATCCTGTTGTTAGAAAACAATCCAAACATGATTGTGTTGTGGTTTCGTATCCTATCATCTGCTGGCTCTGACCTCTTTTAGTGGCGAGCTCGGAGAACAAAGCGGTGCGAAGCAGGGATACCTTCACAATGTTGTAAAGGTGTAATGAGACACACAAGAACAGTCCCTCCATTTACTAAGAACACGTGAGAGTAGAAAGATACGAGAGTACAGCAGGATTGGTTCAAGGTAGGTTCACACATATCTTCAGGGAGGAGAACTGTTACAATGCATGATAAACAAAGGAAAACCGATAAGCGATGCTTAAATTCAGAGTTTTTACAGAATGGAATGTAACCTATTCACAACACCTGGATTCACATCAATCCATAGATATATTATAGACTCTCAGTGGAAATTGAAAAAATAAAGCAAGGCAATTCATTTTACAGAGATTAACCAGGGTTGGTGTGTGTATAAGGTTACATGAGAAATGTGCTTTTCTAGCCTAGTTGGAACACAATGGGTGTGTGTGTGTGTGTGTGTGTGTGTGTTTAAAAAAAAATACAACTAGATAAAGGTGAAGTTGAAAAAGTTTGAAAAAACAACAAAGAGACAAAAAGGAAGCTAAACATTGTAGCAGGTCACATTCAAATTATTCTCCCCTAAACTTTATTAAGAACAATTCAGTACATACAAGTTCTTGTACAGTATATACATTTTTCATTCCTCAAAAACAATATAAACATCCAAAACAGCAAGGGATATATTGATAATACATTAAAAATACATACAGTACATATGAAAATAAAATAAGAGTACATAATACATACATAATACAGTCTATGTAACAGTCCGCTATTAGGTTTATATATATATATATATATATATATATAGACACACTGAAATCTGATTGGATAAAAAAAACAATCCACCTCGCAAGTGCCCTGACCTCTGATTGGCTCACCGCACATACGCCTACCTTTGTTTTGTGACGCAACCTTCGGTCCGTACGTTCTACGTCCATGTGCACGTTTAGTTTGACGCCTCAAACGCACGCTACCGCACAACAGCCATGTCTCTCGGACAAGTTGGCCGGAGTTTGGTGAAACCAGCCCGGGGTGTCCTGCGGTCCCCGTTCTCGGCGTTGAGCCGGAACTACGCCGCTGTCGCGGAGGCCAGAGCGGTGCTGGAAAGCGAGCTCGCCGGTATCCGAGCCGCGGGGACATGGAAAGCGGAGAGGGTCATTACGTCAAAGCAGGGAGCTCACATCAACGTGGACGGCAGCCGGAGCTGTGAGTGGTAACGTCAGGAGTTGGTAGCGTCACTGTGTCCACGTTTGGACAAGTACGCTATAGCCGGTGTCGTGCCAATGTACGTATCCCCGCCAGGATTTGTATCCCCTGGCCGCGGGAGCGCGCATGCACACAGAGCGGAGTTTCTGCTGCCCTTCGTATTGTTTAACTGCTGCACTTTGAATTAAACGGAACAAATAGCGACGTGGAAGACTCGACAGGGTTTTCCATAGTAACATGGGTCTCAGTTAACTACATAAATACGTGTATTTGTCTGTTACATTAAGGCGACGTGTCAAATGTTTATAGCGTGGTTTAATATTATGGACTGATGGGCGTATCCTCCCTGTCCTCTAACGGGATTTCTGTTTTAATTTAATTTAGTTTAATATGGCTTTTCAATTAAACACTTTTTCACCTGTCTACCATATGAGTTACATAGGAGGTACTCAAAATATCAGGCCGTTTTTCACCTGACATTTTATGTATCCCATCACTAACATGCAATGGGTCTGTCCTGTCATCATGGGTGTTATTTTGTGTGTTTACTAAGTCACAATAAACAACCTGACAACATTTGGAGAGGTTTGCTTTTGTCTAGCAAAAGTTATATAGGGGATACCAAAAATATCAGGCCGTTTTTCACCTGATATTTTATGTATCCCATCACTAACATGCAAAGGGTCTGTCCTGTCATCATGGGTGTTATTGTGTGTGTTTAATAGTTCACAATAAACAACCTGACTAAATTTGGAGAGGTTTGCTGTTGTTTATCAAAAGTTACATAGGGGATACCAAAAATATCAGGCCGTTTTTCACCTGATATTTTATGTATCCCATCTCTAACATGCAAAAGGTCTGTCCTGTCATCATGGGTGTTATTTTGTGTGTTTAATAGGTCACAATAAACAACCTGACACAATTTGGAGAGGTTTGCTGTTGGCTAGCAAAAGTTACATAGGGGATACCAAAAATATCAGGCCGTTTTTCACCTGATATTTTATGTATCCCATCTCTAACATGCAAAGGGTCTGTCCTGTCATCATGGGTGTTATTTTGTGTGTTTAATAGGTCACAATAAACAACCTGACTAAATTTGGAGAAGTTTGCTGTTGGCTAGCAAAAGTTTTATATAGGGGATACCAACAATATCAGGCCGTTTTTCATCTGATATTTGTTATCCCCTATGTAACTTTCAAATTTTGTCAGGTTGTTTATTGTGACTTAGTAAACACACAAAATAACACCCATGATGACAGGACAGACCCATTGCATGTTAGTGATGGGATACATAAAATGTCAGGTGAAAAACGGCCTGATATTTTGAGTACCTCCCATGTAACTCATATGGTAGACAGGTGAAAAAGTGTTTAATTGAAAAGCCATATTAAACTAAATTAAATTAAAACAGAAATCCCGTTAGAGGACAGGGAGGATACGCCTATCAGTCCATAATATTAAACCACGCTATAAACATTTGACACGTCGCCTTAATGTAACAGACAAATACACGTATTTATGTAGTTAACTGAGACCCATGTTACTATGGAAAACCCTATCGAGTGTTCCACGTCGCTATTTGTTCCATTTCATTCAAAGTGCAGCAGTTAAACAATACGAAGGGCAGCAGAAACTCCGCTCTGCGTGCATGCGCGCTCCCGCGGCCAGGGGATACAAATCCTGGCGGGGATACGTACATTGGCACGACACCTGTCAATCAGCCGTGCGCTACCCTCGGCCGTAACCGGACACTGCTGGAGACAGACAGTTAAAGAAAGTCCCATCAATGCTGTCCAAACTACCGGATCTTACTTCTGTCCTTTCCGATAAAACACCATGCGTCAACAACTCTGAATTATGCAATAGGAGCTCTTTAATGTCCAGTTCAGTAAGAATAGAGGAGGAAACTCTATCGCCCAAGCGTTTTTACGTCTTTTCCTCTTTCATATACTACTGAGACATCTAAATGTCCATGTCCATACAGGACATTTCATACGTATATTGTTAGATGGGTATGCATCAATTCTGTTAACATTTTGGTGATGATCGGAAATGTAAAGTACTGCGAAAAGACCAGAAAGTGCGTCAGGCTGAAGGTGTCCGGATATGGCCAATAGCAGCGAGTGGTGTCCGAACGTGGACACAGTGACGTTAGTTAACATAGGGTGACCAGACGTCCCCGGTTTTGGTGACCTGTCCCTGTCCCCGGCTGGATCTGTCCCCGGTTTTCACTGTGACTGACAGACCCGATACTGGAATGAAAGAAAGAAAACTCTGACCAAACGGAGCCGATCGAGCAGCGCTGCTCAGAGCTCAGAGATGTTTTAGAAAGCCGTATTTTACCATGCTAAAATCACTGATTATTTACATGGAGTCTGGTGGAGATATGCTGCTTTATACACGCTAAAATCACTGATTATGGAGTCTGGTGGAGATATGCTGCTCTATACACGCTAAAATCACTGATTATGGAGTCTGGTGGAGATATGCTGCTCTATAGACGCTAAAATCACTGATTATTTACATGGAGTCTGGTGGAGATATGCTGCTCTATACACGCTAAAATCACTGATTATTTACATGGAGTCTGGTGGAGATATGCTGCTCTATACACGCTAAAATCACTGATTATTTACATGGAGTCTGGTGGACTATGTTTTAAAAAATGATCTTAATCTTTAACAGAAAGGTCAGCCTCCTTAGAAATCCTTTCCATAATGTTGTCAGACACTTAGAATATTAATCTGAGTCTGTCAGCAGCAAAACGAGCACTTTATGAACGTAAATACAAGCTGGACAATTATCCCATTAACTTCCATTGTAGCTTGTTTCTCTGCTGCCGACTGCAGCGATCTCGTTTAATATCATCAATGTCAAAGGAAAATAAGAGTTTTTATTGTGTCCGATACTCAATGAGCTGTTGCAGAAACAAGCCTGAAGTGATAAAGCAAAAGCTGTCAAATAAATGTAGTTCAGTAAACATGACAACATTATGAAATATTGGGACTTTTTATGTTGAAATATTGGGACTTTTTATGTTGAAATATTAGGACATTTTATCTTGAAACATTCCCCTCTGAGGTGAGTGGAGTTTGGGTGGGGCTCAGCCCCTAATGAGAACAGCTCTTGGTCTCGTGTCCCCGTTTTAAGTTTTACAGATAAAAACATGACGTGTTTTGGAGGTATTTACGCTTCTGAGCTGAAAATGTCCCCGGATTTTGTCTGAGACATCTAGGTCACCTTAAGTTAACAGTAGTAGCCTTCATTATACGTGGGAGCAATAAGACCAAATTGTCCTTAAACGCACCATGGGGAACACATTCTGGATAGAAATATAGTTTCTAACTCTAGTCGTTAGGCGCTAGTAGGTTTTTCACAAGCTGCACACAACCAAAGCCTTCTTTTCTTTTCCAAAACTGTTCTATTGTAGATATTTTTAGGCTTTAACGGACTTTTTACCGCAGTATTTCTATTCTATGTGTATGTTTTGGACTGTTGCAGTTGGCCCTCTGCCCGTGTTATCTTCATGAACTTGACTCCAACTATAAATGTCTGAAGGACACACATTTCTTCTTTCACACCACTTTTTTCATCTTTTTATTGAGAACAAGGTACAGAAAGACCGTTATATAGAAGGACAGTACTTTTAGATTTTTCACAGGACAAACAAACAAATACAACCCCCACCCACCCTACCACACAGCCTTTTAAAAACGAATGAGCTAATCTCAAATAGGTTGGAATAATGTTGGTCTTAAAACGTCTTAAAGTGGTTTATAACACCAACAGTAGGCTGTTATGTACTTAGCTTTCATTAGTCAAGTAAAGCATAAATTGTCAAATTGCAGCAGTTAATCTGTTCAGGATGAAGCTTTCCTATAAATGGACTCTGCTGATTTATGAATCGCCCTTTGACTTTAGGCAGTGGCCCCTCATGTGTGGAACTAGCTCTGTTCAATCAATCTGAATGGCAACGCCTCAGTCCCATGCTTTGTTTTCTCTGACTCTTTTGTCCTGACATGCTGGTTGTATTGTCACTCGCCTAACTAAAAGAGGTTATTGTTTTCCTGATTTGAATTGTACTACAACCTTTTCTTTACCTTTTTGCTTTCATGCTTTCCATCTAAGCTCTGCCTGTGTGTGTCTCTCTTAGGCATTTTGAATTTCTGTGCCAACAACTACCTGGGACTGTCCAGCCACCCAGAAGTGGTGCAGGCGGGGATTGATGCTCTGAAGTCATATGGTGCTGGGTTGAGCTCTGTCAGATTCATCTGTGGCACACAGGTATGACGGCTACATCTGCACTTAATTAGCAAATCATCTAGGGCTGGGTATCGACTCACGAGGTCCCGATTAGGGCTGCACAATATGAGGAATAAGATAGGATGGGAGGAGGATATTTTCTTCCAGCTAACGCAAAAAATCTTTTTTTGTGTCTATTTGTGATATGTGCTGCTCTACAGACTCTGCAGTCAGTGTGTATTGAGAGACGTTTCATTCAGATATCCTGAGGTAACAGACGGATAGGGCAACATTTTGGGTACCGTGACATTGATACCGGTTCCTAAACCATCCTTGTTTCAATAAAAAATGTTATGAAACAAGAAAAATTACAACATAACACATAACGGCACAAATCTTTTTATTTTCTTTCCGGCTCCTACTACGTGAGCGTAACAGAGTTTTTCCTGCGTGTCTTTACGTTGTGTAACGTTAGACAGCCAATCACAAACATGATTAGATCTTGGTAGAAGCATGCTGCGTGCTTATTGGCTCACTGAAGCTGACGAGATTTACTCCTTGGGTATTTATGATGAGGCATTTTTTTGATTATCGATACTTTAAAGGTAATTCGGCCGGTGCCTAAAAAGTATTGAATTGCGAATTTGTTTCTTCACCAAAATATAGCGTAACCTTCGGAGGGTTATTTAAGCCCGTTCCCGACAAGCTAGCGTGACATAGTTGGTTCCAACGGAGTCCATAAGTTTTCTAGTTTGATGTGATACTGACTACGATTGATTCTTGGATTTTATGATTTTGGTTAATTCAAATGAAAAAGCCGATTTTAAATTGGAAAATCCATTATTTTTTTTCAAAAACCCAGCCCGAACATGAAAAACAACATAATACATGTAGCTGAATTGCATCTAAGTCTCACTCTGTGTACACAGGATCTACACAAAAATCTGGAGCAGAAGCTAGCCGAGTTCCATGAGAGGGAGGACTGCATCCTCTATGCTAGCTGTTTTGATGCTAACGCAGGACTGTTTGAGGTATGTCGTCATATTTTACCCTTTTAAAGCCTGGGACCAGAACAGGAAGACCTCTCCTGCTGGGAGCAGTGACGTATCCTATTACTCTTACACACAGGTTCTGTCGGGCCCGGATGACGCGGTGCTCTCTGATGAGCTAAACCACGCCTCCATCATCGATGGGATCCGACTGTGTCGCGCAAAGAGGCTGCGCTACAAACACATGGACCTCAGTGATCTGGAGAGCAAGCTGAAGGAGTCTCAGGTGCGTGGGGACGTTTTCCAGGACGGCATGGAAACAACGTTATGTCTGTGCTTTACGTTTGCCACGGATAATAGTAGTTGAACATATGATAAGTGAGTGATATTCTGTGAGTGATGATCACATATTGAAGGTATGTTGTGTAGGACTAGATGTTGATATCCCTCAATGAATACGTACTTCAGGTACCGATGAGACTCCGTGGGATGGTCATTTGAGTGATGGCACCCTTTGGGTTGTCAAGTGGGCGCCCTCCCTCTTAGGCGTTTAGGCCCACGACCCACAATTCTCATTGGCTGCCAAGGTGGCAGGTAGACAGTTTTACCCACCAATGGCAAAATTCTCCCACATTTGGCACGTGGTCGGGTGTTAATTTCAGTCCCGGAGGTCCACGTTTACCCGTCGGTCAGTACCCACTGGATGACTCGCTTCAGAAGCTTTGAAAATCACAACTATCCCTCTCTAGCGTTTAGCTTAGCATTATGCTAAATGCCATTCCACCCATAAACAACACTGGCTTGGCCGCCTCATCCTCCCCAGCTCCACCCTCTCGTCAAAAACCGTCACGCACGGTTGCAAAAAAACAAGATGGCGGGCCCCTGTATCGCCAAACGCTATGCTTCAAAACAGCGGTCCACAAGCCAAAAATGTCACGGATGCTACGTCCATTATTGTTTATCAGTTGGCAAAAAACAACTGATATTGACAAGACATGTCAATGATGATGATTAATGCTCAGCACAACTGTCCCCATCTGAGAGACATTATAGATTTGATGGACAGACGAGGTCACACGGGTCGGTCTCGCAGCATGTTCATTTCGGTTTCACTCTTCATCGAACCCTTATCACTATGGTGACGGGGTCAGATTAGGGTCATGAGTCTGTTTGGTCGTCCTCAGTCGTCTCGTATGCGCCTGGTGGTGACGGATGGAGTCTTCTCGATGGACGGAGACGTGGCCCCCCTAACAGGAATCTGTGACCTGGCGGAACAGTACGGAGCCATGGTGTTCATAGACGAATGCCACGCCACCGGTTTCCTGGGGCCCCGGGGCAGGTGGGTAAGATCCCGATTAACGCAAAAATGCAAAAAGATGCATTTCTTTTTGCTTTCTAATTGATGTTTTATTTGTAGTATACCATTAGATAAACGTGCTTGTTAGCTTAGATTTATTTGGACTCGATCTTGTCTCGGCCTCAGATAAAGAGGACTTGGGATTTTATTTCAAGACCATCCAGACCACATCTGCCTTTGTATTGTTTTATCAAGGTCTTTCTCCTGATACACTCATGGCAACAAAAGAGGGGATTGAAGATGAATCTAAATCAGTTTTCTGTGGGTGTTTTTTATGGGAATGTGGATCTTTCAGGCAAATTTGAGGGGTGCCTTTTGTTAGCATTTTCCACATTATATCATGTCATGCAGTGTGGGATTTGCACTGGTCTGGCCTTGACCCGTTTTAGGTGGTCTTGACTACAACTACTAATTACAACTTTCAACATATTGTAACAACAACAATAAGCAATGTTGTTTGATTGTTTTATGAGGTAACTAACGGTGCTTCTCGCTGTGATTTTCAGAGGAACGGACGAGCTCCTGGGAGTGATGGACCGAGTTCACATTGTAAACTCCACCCTGGGGAAAGCTCTGGGAGGAGCCGCTGGTATGTCCCCATCCGGCCTGTGACTTTGGGCAGTTTGTTCTGCTCCTCAAACATAGAGTTTTACAGCTGCACTGATGTTTTTGGGCCACTTCGGGGCGAGGAACTCCAGAGATACAAGGTCCTACACACCACCTGGCATATTATGGCCTGTTTCCACTGCTGGTAACAGCTCGACTCGACTCGTCTCTACTCGACTCGACGCATTCTGCGTCCGTTTTCCATTGCAGATTGAGGCTGGTCACCATAGCTACGCGTGATGATGTAATTTTCAACGTCTTATACCGTTGTTATTAGGGGCTGCAACGAAAAATTTATCTAATTATTAATCTGCCGATTAGTTTCTCAATGAAGGGTCTGGTCTATAAAATCAGTCAGAAAATAGTGACAAATTTCCATTCCAGTTTCTCAAAGTCCGAGGTGATGTCTTTAAATGTCTTGTGTGGTCCAAAAACCAAAGATATTCAGTTTAATATGATATAAAATAGAAAAGAGCAGGAAACCTTTGTATTTGAGAGGCTGAAAATAGCTTTTGTTGCATGAATAGTCAGGGTTTGGTGCAGCCCCCGAGCCGTTTTGTGCATAACCTAAGCGGAGTGAATGTAAAATCAATTAGACATTGACACTTTAGAGCGTAACTTTTTGAAATGAACGTCCGTTACATTCAAGCCGTTGCCAAATGAGTAACTACAAAGCTAATTACAACTATCAGCTCCACACAACTCTCTCTGTATGTTCATTGTTTTCATTGGCTCTAGCCAGGCTAGCCATTGTTAGCGATGCCAGTTGAAATGAATGCATTGTTAACATGTCCACAAAAGATTAAAAGCGCTGCGTGTACGATTTAGTGAGACACAAATAACCCAGAAGTGCTTATCACTGTATGTTACTACAGCTTTCACTACTGTTGATGCCCAGGGGCAGCCATGTTGGATGTGTAGCTCGGGGTACTCGGATGTTCTGTCCGAGCCCGGTTCGCATCCTACAGAGCAGTAACCGAACCCGACCTGAGTCCGACAGGCATTAAAATATTTCTGTCCGAGCCCGACAGTTAAAATCGCATTTGTTTCTCATACTAATGACATATGTACGTTTGTTTATGTGAAAAGCCGCTTTTGTTGAGCAATTGTAGGAAGGCATTGGGAAATGTCAACAGATCGAGAGCATCAATGCACAGCTGTACTTTCCTTCGTTAGTCAATAGGCTAAGTTCTCCTGCGGCCAACTTCCTTATCACATCCATCCATCGTTGCGCTGCCACATGTAGCTTAATACGCACGTCTTTGGTTGTCACAGCACACAGGAAGACGGATGTCAGGGTAATGTCAGACATCCATTTTAAGCTATTTTGAATCCAAAACGTTCAATGCCTTATCGCGCTGATGTGACCGAGCCCGACTCGAACCCGAGCATCCTGACTGGGGGATCTGTCCGAACCCGGCCCGTTCCGTCAGGTCCAGGTTGGAGCTCTAGTCGGGTATCCATCCTCTAGCAGCCATGTTGGATGCTTCGCTCGAGGTACTCTGTGCCTGTCCAGGGCTGGACGTGCCTGAATAATCGGACTTCCGCGTAGCAGATCGCCCTAGCCTAAGATGTTCATTTCATTTATTTGTTCATCCTGAAAAGGATACAATGTACACTGATCAACAATCAAAGCAAGTGTATAACGTACCCGAATTAGCCATAGACTAGTTTTCATCAGCAGTCCCCTAGCCAGATGTTATTAGGCATCCTAAAATAATAGATGTCCTAAAATAACAAATAGTTGTAATTCAATGAAGATCTTCATACAATAGCACCATTCGGTTACCAATCGATGTCTCCAGACCTAACGCCTCGTCCACTTTGTCTTCCAGGTGGCTACACGGTTGGCCCTAAGCCTCTCATCGACCTGCTGCGGCAGCGCTCGCGGCCGTACCTGTTCTCCAACTCCCTCCCCCCCGGTGGTGGGCAGTGCCATGCGAGCGGTGGAGCTGCTGCTCGCCTCCAATGAGATTTCACAGAGCATGACGGCCAAAACCATGAGGTGCGTTTGATCTAAGTTGGGGCGGTCAAGATTCCCAGGGAGGAAACATCATGTTTTTTTTAGTTTTTTAAGATTATTTTTGAGGGCTTTTATTATAGTGACAGTGGATAGACATGAAAGGGGTAGAGAAATGGGGGGATGACACGCAGCAGAGGGCCGCAGGACTCAGCCAACATGGGCCGATGCTTACTGGGTGAGCTAGAGGCCGCCCCGCCATGGTTTTGTTTTTCATGTAAAGCTGACTTTATTTCCAGGGTTGGGTTTGTTTTGTGAATCCAGTTCGGATTCCAATTCTTTCTTTTCCGGTTCTTATCAATTCTCAGTTCCGGTTTCTTTGAGGGGTGAAGTTGAACCAATTGATTTTTTTTATTTTTGATTCAATGGTGATTTATAGTTCATGGGCTGTTTTCAGTGTAAAATGAAGCCCCACTTGTGGCTGCAACACAACAAGCGCCTGGAAGTCCAGCGGCCGCTACGGAAACCAAAACTGTGTTAAACGTGGAACCGGTCGGAGTACAAACAATTCTATTGGAGTCGTAATTTTTGAAGCTGCTCTAAAGCTCTGTCCCAATTCAGAGGCCGCAGCCTTCGGAGGCTGCATTCGTAGACCGATTGCGTCACACCGGCGCAACGCAGGCCGTCCCGTTTAATTTAATTCCCAAGGCTCTTCAAACGCGGCCTCCTCTTACAGAATTCGGAGGACCCAACTGTTATATCCCTCACAGCCACAGGATCTCCATCATCAGAAATGATACGGCAAACACCCAGGAGGAGTAACTGAAGAAATGGCTTTGTTCGGGTATTAAATAATCTAATATTTGCACTGTCTGCGACAGTTCTAGGTGTCGGGGAAATAAAGTGTCGGGCATTTTGTTTCATAACCTTGTTCAGGGACACACACATGCTGCCTTCAGTGTGAGCTACACTCCAGACAAAACAATAATACTAAACACATGTTAGTGAAGATAGACTTTGATAGAATTTTGTGAGTCTTCCTGAATAAGGTCTGGAGAAAACACATTATCTTCAATAATATTATTATATATAACACATTAGAGATGTTTTCTTTTTCACTGTTCCAAAACGTTCACCATTTATTATTCTGTCACACAAAAGTAACTGTGTGCTGCGACTGGTGCGTGCACGTTAAGACCCCAATGAGACAGAGCGAGTTTTAGCAGCCTGGACTTCTTCTTGTGATTGGATTTAACCCTCATGGCGTCCTCGGGTCAAATTTGACCCATTTTCAAAAGGTTTCTATATCAGAAATATGGGTTTCTTTCAACCAAATTGTCAAAAGAAATAATGTGGATGGTTCCGTACAACGCTCTTAACGAGTCAATTAAATGATTAGTTCACAACTTTCATTGAATTTGGGTGTTTTAGTCAATTTTATAGCGTTTGGAAAATTTTTTTTATAAAAGAACGTCAAAAAGTGCAGAAAAAATCTGACAAAAAACTGACTAAAACGTCAAAACATTTCCTGAAATGTTGGGTCACTTTCTCTGGTCTGAATGGACCCTTACATTGTTTTCCTTCTGTAATTGTTACTGTCTTTCTCTGCTATCCATTAAGGTTCAGGAACAAGATGACTGAGGCCGGCTTCACCATCGCAGGCTCAGCTCACCCAATCTGTCCTGTGATGCTGGGCGACGCGCGGCTGGCCTCCCTGATGGCCGACGATATGCTGAAGCTAGGTGAGACCGCCGTGGAAACCTGGACCCACTGGGCTGGGAACTTCTCAACCAGTTTGTTTTCCTGTAGCACTCACACATCGTGGTAGTTTTAGGTCGATGTGGCCCAGGCGGTAGAAGCAGGGAACCCGATTAAGCAGTGCGCAGAACGGCCGGAGAAATGCACGCAACAAAACAACGTGCTGGAGAGCCCCAACCCGTGAACACAGGTTGCAGGCTCGGCTTCGGCTCATCTAGAGATGCAGAGGCAGCACGGTGGCTAAGTGGTTAGCACTTCTACCTCACAGCAGGAAAGTTCTTGGTTCGAATCCAGGTTGTTCCGGGCCTTTCTGTGTGGAGTTTGTATGTTCTCCCCGTGTTTGCATGGGTTTCCTCCGGGTGCTCTGGTTTCTTCCCACCATAAAAGACATGCATCCTAGGTAGGACTACAGTTGAAAAATAGCCAATTGGCTAACACTGGCACATTTACAGAAATGTTCATTAATGTGCATTGTCCTAATCAAATAAATAAGATAAATAAAAAATAGAGTGTCCCCTATTTAATTATTTGCATGTAGGGTAGACAGCAATGAGTTTTGGCGGCTGATCAGTTTTTGCCCAGACACCTGCAGCTGGGAAAAGCCCAATCAATGAGCACCTCCCATGGCAGTGTTAAGAGAATTCCCCGCCCCCGCCGCTGTACTGCACATGTGTGGGGACACGCGCACAGAGACACACCGATTTATAGATAGATGTGAATAAACCTTCTTCACTTCCACAGAAAGTTCCTCAGACTCTGGTCTTTCTCTCTTCTCGTCTCTTCCCTCCACAGGAGTGTATGTGATTGGATTCTCCTTCCCAGTCGTACCAAAGGGCAAAGCCAGGATCCGCGTTCAGATCTCCGCCGCCCACACAAACGAAGACATCGACCACTGCGTTGACGCTTTCATCCAGACGGGGAGAAAGCACGGAGTCGTCTCCTGAAAAAAAGGACAAGTAAGCAGGAGTCAGGAAGATCCAGGAACCAGAATGAGTTCCTGAACAACGATGAAGCGCTTGCTCTTACAGATTGTGCCGCCTGTTACTCAAGACCTATGAATGTCGATGATGGAAATATTAGTTACATTTGTAGGTCAACAGAAGTCAGTTATTTTTGTCTTTGCTGAATAAAGCACATTTGCCAACATGTGAAGGTGTTTGCATTTTAAGAAAAAGGGTTGTTCATTTAATTTATCCTACAAAAGAATTACATGAAGGAGATTCTATTGAATCTTTTTATATGTTGACACGTGTTTATTTAAGGTCCCTCCACCTAGTCCTTCTCCCTTTCTTTAACTGTCTATGCCTCCTCCTCTTCCTCCTCCTCCTCCTCTTCCTCCCTTTCTTTAACTGTCTATGCCTCCTCTTCTTCCTCCTCCTCCCTTTTCTTTAACTGTCTATGCCTCCTCCTCCTCCTCCCTTTCTTTAACTGTCTATGCCTCCTCCTCCTGCTGTTGTCCTTTTTCGCGCCACCAGTCCTCACAAGCTCCGCCTGTATCCTGAAGACACGCCTCCGCAAAGCCGCTCTGACCAATAGCAGCAGGCGGCGCTGGCTTCCAGCCAATCAGAGCACAGGACTGGGCGTTGCGAGAAGCGAGTCGCGGGAAAACAGACAGGAAGCAGTTCAGTTTTTGCCGCGGAACAGGCTCACTGAACAGCTTTGTCTCTGGCAGCTTACATCCAGCGTGTTTTTCTTTGAAATTAAGAGAAACTAGTCCACGGCTTCAGCTTTTCCTCGTGCCGTGTTGTTCAGCGACCTGGTTGACTCAGCATGTCTGGCTTCGACGACCCGGGAGTGTATTTCAGCGACAGCTTCGGAGGCGGAGAGGGACACGGCGTGGACGAAGGCGGACAGAAGAGGATCCAGATCAAGAAACGGTTCCGCGAGTTCCTCCGCCAGTTCCGAGTGGGGACCGACCGCACCGGCTTCACTTATAAATACAGGTGAGTTAATACCAGAAGGACAGGACTGGGTTATAGTGATTAAAGCTGTTAGAGGGGGTGAATCCTTTTAGCTACACTGATAAAAATATCAGTGTAAATTAATAATTTGGTGTATAAATGTCATGAAGCACACACCAATATTAAAGGAGCATTCAACCAAGTCATGAGGTGTAACTACTCATCCTGTGAAAACTGCTTTATTAAGTGGATTTGGAGGAGCTTCTTTATTTTTAAGTCTGAAAAAAAAAAAGTCATCTCAGTTTGGGCCTGTGACTTAGAAAACAAATACCAAGAAGGTCTGCTATACAGTGGGAAGTTATTGAGTTGCATTGTGGGTAGAATAATGTCCTTCCCAGTCTGTCAAAGTCCAAGATGATGTTTTCAAATGTATTTTTGTTGTCCCAGACAACTCCTAATCAGAGATTAAAAAATATCATTTTCTGCCTGTCTTGCATTTAAAAATTACGTCAATAGTTGGCTGTGATTTTTCTGTCGATCGGCTAATCGATTAGTTGATTAATCGTTGCACATTTAATTGTAGGAAATGGTGGATCCAGTATTTTTGGAGCTCAGAGACTCGTACTATTTTCAATCCATGTTCTAGGGGTCTTGCATTTTAAAGTAGTGCAGCAGTAAATCAGTGTACCTGTTACTAACAATAGCCGGTCAATCAAAGTGGCTTTGTTGGCAGGTTGTGTTTCATTAAACTGTATAGTAACTAGATAGATAGATAGATAGATAGATAGATAGATAGATAGATAGATAGATAGATAGATATTGATCCCAATAAAATGGGAAATTATAGTGTTACAGCAGCAAAATCAGTCACACAGCACATAATATAAATATAAATGAAATACTACTGCTGTCTATTTGTTTTGAGAGCATTAGTTCCTTTTATTACCACGTTACTCAAGTATTTTTCCTCTTTGTTTTTGAACCAGGGATGATCTGAAGAGACACTACACACTGGGGGAGTACTGGGTGGAGGTGGAGATGGAGGACCTGGCCAGCTTTGACGAGGATCTGTCCGACTGTCTCTACAAGGTGCCATCGGAGAACCTGCCGCTGGTGAGTCTCAAACTACGAGAACGCCACAAAGACGCCAGTACGATCCCGATCCTACAGCCTGGTGTTGTCTCCCAGTCGGCCGGTGCAGCTTTTTGTTTTTCAGGGTCAAAAAATGTCAAATGAAAAGTATTTTTCACTGTTTTGGGGCTGGTTTCTGACAATTTCCTTCCCCCCTCCCCCGATGTCTTTGTCACCGTTTCCAACATTTTTGTCACTTTTCCGAATGTTTTTGTTTCTCTGTACTTTTTTTAAACATGGTTTGCTTTTCCTAACATCTTTTGTCACTTTTTTTAAACTGTTTTCCTTTTTCTTCAAATGCTTTTTAAATTCAACAAAACACCAAAATTTAATAAAAGTAGTCAACTGGACATTTATTTTACTTATGAAGAGCGCTGTATGGAACCATCCACGTTATTTGGTTGAAAGAGAACCACATTTCTGATATAGAAACTTTCTGCGTTGCCATGGCGGCTCCCCTCTGACAGCTTGGTCTGATTCACAGCTGGAGGAAGCGGCCAAGGAGGTAGCCGACGAGGTGACCCGTCCCCGGCCTGCAGGGGAGGAGACGGTCCAGGACATCCAGGTCATGTTGAAGAGCGACGCACATCACGCTTCCATCCGTGGCCTCAAGGTACCCGCATACCTCCTTGTGTGTTGTACCCCTCTCCCAGCTTACACCCCCACATTACACCCACAAACATCTGGCGTTTGTCTGCAGTGGGAAAGGTTACAATCGGCATTCCCTCCCGGGACAGACAACTCTGAAGTAGGGCCGGGTATTTGGCACACCGCAAACGAGCATAGTGGCAGTTGGTCAAGGCCACCCCCCCCCCCCCCAAAATGGCACATACCAAGGAAAGCTCATTGTGGGACCAGCTCTAGTGGCTGTAATTCTGCACCAAGGCTGAATTTTGGGAAAGAGACTTCAGATCCAGTATTAGGGGACCACTAAGGTCTTAAAAGACTTCAGATCCAGTATTAGGGGACCACTAAGGTCTATATAAAAGAGACTTCAGATACAGTATTAGGGGACCACTAAGGTCTATATAAAAGAGACTTCAGATACAGTATTAGGGGACCACTAAGGTCTATATAAAAGAGACTTCAGATACAGTATTAGGGACCACTAAGGTCTATATAAAAGAGACTTCAGATACAGTATTAGGGGACCACTAAGGTCTATATAAAAGAGACTTCAGATACAGTATTAGGGGACCACTAAGGTCTATGTAAAAGCATCCAAAGAGCATCATGTCATGGGACCTTTACGTTGGGGTACCCTGTAAACAACCGCATATACATGCACATTTTAATGGAAAAAAGGAATTATATTTTCCATAGTTATCACTCTCACTTTTTTTTGGTCATTTTGTGTCCGTTTGTAGTCGGAGCAGGTGTCTCGTATGGTGAAGGTGCACGGCATCATCATCTCGGCCACGGCGGTGAGGGCCAAGGCCACCAAGGTGTGTCTGCAGTGTCGCGGCTGTCGCGGCATCCTAAGCAACATCCCTCTGCCTCCGGGCCTGCAGGGCTACGCTCTGCCACGCAAGTGCAACAGGTGAGTACGACAATTACAATTCGGTTTATCGGCCGGGCTCTAACACACGGCAACATAAACAAACTGCGCCAACCTACACCACCAAACATAGCAGTTGTCCAGCGTTCCAGCCAATAACCGACAAGAAGGGCTGGGGGGTTAGTGCGGAAGGGAGGGGACGGGATAAGGAGGAGGGAGGGGCGAGCTAGCCTCGGTTTTGTTTGACAATCAGTGACATCACCCAACATCGCTTAGAGCACCTTAAAGGCTAAAAGAATAAGAGGTGTCACGCGGTTCGGTACTGAACATTGCGTTAGAGGATGGTGTCATCTCGAGTGTACATCGGCAACGCAATGACGCGGAAGACGGGAGCCTTAGCTTTCTGCTGCAAAAAGATGGAATGCTCTAGCCGTAACGTAGTTATTGATTTTAGAGTGAGTTGAATGTCAATGTCATATTTATTTGTATAGCACATTTCCAAGGCCGAGGCCTACCAAAGTACTTCACAGTAAGAAACAGATACAATAGAAGACACAATAAATAGTAAATACTAAGAAAATAGAATACAACATTCATCAATGCGGCTCCCCTGAGCCAAACGCTATTTCAAATAAATAAGTCTTCAGCAATGATTTAAAAGTGGACAAGCTTCTCGCAGTCCGCACAGCTACAGGCAATGAGTTCCACAGTTGAACAGGATCATGTAAGCACCGACCGTCCACGGGTTCACTCTCAGAGTTATAGAGGATATTTGTGTCCCTGGTTTGTTATTCCCACCATCCGTCCAACAGCTTTTTTCTTTATTCTTTTTTCCTCAGTGAGAATGCCGGCGCGAAGTGTCCTGTGGACCCCTACTTCATCATCCCAGACCGCTGCGTTTGCGTCGACTTCCAAACCCTCCGCCTGCAGGAATCTCCGGATGCAGTTCCTCACGGAGAGATGCCCCGCCACCTGCAGCTCTACTGCGACCGGTAAGGAGCGGCCCCTCTAGCAACCGCTTTGAATTTGTTCTATGGGATCGTCGGCTCAAACCAATTCCCCATCCCTCCTCCTCCAGGTATCTATGTGACCGTGTTGTCCCGGGCAACAGAGTGACCATCATGGGCATCTACTCCATCAAAAAGATGGCGGCCACGAAGGCCAGAGGCAATGAGAAAAGTGCCGGCGTGGGCATTCGTGCGTCCTACCTGCGAGTGGTTGGCATCCAGGTGGACACCGAAGGCGCAGGTAAAGAGGAATTTCAGGCTTCTGCTTTCACGCTCCGAAACTGTGGATCTCACCGTCTCTGGACATTAGAATGGCAAAGCTCTCTGTGTTTTTGCAAATTAATAAATGAAGGACTTGTTGCTTTCCCAGGTCGTGGTGCTACTGGCTCCGTCACTCCGCTGGAAGAGGAGGAGCTGCGGGCGCTGGCTGCTTCTCCTAACGTCTACGGCTCTCTGGCACGCTCCGTCGCTCCCTCCATCTACGGCAGCGAAGACCTGAAGAAGGCCATCACCTGTCTGCTGTTTGGGGGTTCAAGGAAGAGGTGAGGTGTTGGAATTAAAAATTTTATGTGCTTAAACATTGTGTGTGATTTGCATTATACATTCAAGCTAAAAGGTAAAAGCATTATTTCAACATAAATGAAAACATGTGGGTCATGCATTAAGTTTGTTGTTATAAGTAAATAGTTTGTTGTTTGTTGCATTAAGTTGTTTTGCAATACTTTTGTTTTATAATATAAGATGTTCCGGTACATTTTGTTATAACCCAGCTCTACAAATGTGTCAGAAGCTGAATTGATGATGTTAGACACCCTGTCTCTGGTTTCAGTCCCCCTTTATGGCCCAACTGCTCTTTTGCTTTGCAAGTCCTGAGGGTCATAAACTTTCAGTCACGTTCCAACTAAAAGATAACGAATAAGCACAAGACCCCCCCCACCCTTTGTGAGATAATACTGGGGGTCTGAGAGTCAGACAAATTTGGGGGAGAGCCGTGTTAGGTTGACTCTGTATTTGTCTCTAGGATATCCTATGTAATAAAATGGATTCATATATCAACATCTGAGATTTTGACTACTAATTGAATCAACCCTGAGAATGGAGCAGGATTTAGCTCTAACAGAGGTCGCCTTTCAAATCAGCACAGTTGGGTGGAAACCTTCTTCATAGGGCCCACTTCAGACCCAAGATTTAAAACGATTTGTAATCCCTGCAGTGCAGGGAAATGTTTTCGCGGTCTGAACCGGACCGCTCGGCTCCACACCAACGCTGGTCCGGTCTCTAGAGGCTGGATTCACAACGCAAGAGGGGACGTTGTAGAGCGTCCTCTGGTGGACAGACTATGCAACGCCATCACTAACAGGGACGTTGTAGAACGTCCTCTGGTGGACAGACTATGCAACGCCATCACTAACAGGGACGTTGTAGAACGTCCTCTGGTGGACAGACTATGCAACGCCATCACTAACAGGGACGTTGTAGAGCGTCCTCTGGTGGACAGACTATGCAACGCCATCACTAACAAGGACGTTGTAGAGCGTCCTCTGGTGGACAGACTATGCAACGCCATCACTAACAGGGACGTTGTAGAGCGTCCTCTGGTGGACAGACTATGCAACGCCATCACTAACAGGGACGTTGTAGAGCGTCCTCTGGACAGACTATGCAACGCCATCACTAACAGGGACGTTGTAGAGCGTCCTCTGGTGGACAGACTATGCAACGCCATCACTAACAGGGACGTTGTAGAACGTCCTCTGGTGGACAGACTATGCAACGCCATCACTAACAGGGACGTTGTAGAGCGTCCTCTGGTGGACAGACTATGCAACGCCATCACTAACAAGGACGTTGTAGAGCGTCCTCTGGTGGACAGACTATGCAACGCCATCACTAACAGGGACGTTGTAGAGCGTCCTCTGGTGGACAGACTATGCAACGCCATCACTAACAGGGACGTTGTAGAGCGTCCTCTGGTGGACAGACTATGCAACGCCATCACTAACAGGGACGTTGTAGAGCGTCCTCTGGACAGACTATGCAACGCCATCACTAACAGGGACGTTGTAGAGCGTCCTCTGGTGGACAGACTATGCAACGCCATCACTAACAGGGACGTTGTAGAGCGTCCTCTGGACAGACTATGCAGCGCTCATAACATGGTTGACAGTCCTTTTTTTGATTGTTAAATATTCATTAATCATTTGTCATTATAAATGATTCTGATGAATGAATATTTTTTTTTAAATCGTATAAATGCAGAGAAAGTGTTTGTTTTCACTGTGTCATCTCTACTAGACATGCAAGTATCTCACAATCACTACCCTTGTTCATATTTTAAGACTCTACAAATGATATCCAGCTACAAAAAAGCCTGAAAGTTAGAACAGAAGTACATAGAGTTGCTATGGAGACGATGCATCGTCAGAACGCTGCAGACCGCCATGTTGCAGGTGTCAACTCCTTTCTTTTGTTTCCTGTCCGTTTTCAGGCTGCCCGACGGTCTCACTCGCAGGGGCGACATCAACCTGCTGATGCTCGGAGATCCCGGCACAGCCAAGTCTCAGCTGCTCAAGTTTGTGGAGAGATGCTCGCCTATTGGGGTAGTTATCCGTTCGCCGGCGCCACTTCCTCCTGCAATGGTCTGCTCTCATGCGAGTTGGCCCGCCGACGCTCATTGTTTTCCGTGTCCTGTCAGGTTTACACCTCGGGTAAAGGCAGCAGTGCGGCCGGCCTCACCGCCTCCGTGCTCAGGGACCCCAACACTCGCGGCTTCATCATGGAGGGGGGGGCCATGGTGCTGGCTGACGGCGGGGTTGTATGCATCGATGAGTTTGACAAGGTAAAAAAAATTGATCTTGTGTAACAGCAGGAAGAAGTTTAACATAGTTTGTGTCCCAGGATTAAAGACGAAACTACCTTTTTTTTCTCCAGATGAGAGAGGACGACAGAGTGGCCATCCACGAAGCCATGGAGCAGCAGACCATCTCCATCGCCAAGGTAACCACACAATGGCCTTTTTGAAGAGATGGTTAGGGAATCTTTTGCAGTGTGGTTGTTTGAGGCAGTTTTCCGTAGGCGGTGTGATTGCTCCAGTAGGTGTCGCGTTCGTGCTCGACACACACGTGTCGAACGTTTCCCTACACGAGTGCCGTGCAAATTGATGAACAATTGATTTTTGCTGTTTGAGTTCACTAGGGATTAGAGTTCATTAGGGATGTCTGATACCACAGTCAGTTAATACACACAGTGTCTCCTCCCTGTGTGAAAAGCCCTTTATGACGGGGAACTGAATCCATCATCTCTGCGCTCTCCCTTGTGTCTTGTCCCTGTCGTAAAGCGGTGCAAAAATTCTAAATATGCCATAACGTACACTTACACAGATTTTTATGTTTAGGGCTGGGAAATATATTAATGTTATATCAACATCAATATGAGGGTAGATGGCTTTTGTAAATGTTGGATATGTTTTTAAAAGCTGCATTACAGTAAAATGATGTAATTTCTGAACGTCTATTATTTTCCTTTACCCACTTAGTCATTGAATCCACATTCTGGGTGATTTATTTATCTAAAATCCCATTGTGTTAATATGTAGTTTAAAGCAGAAATGTGTGTTTAGCAGCACATTGCTTAGCTTCCACGTCAGTACTGCTGTCTGCTTCTCCGCCACCTACTGTACATAATACACTGACTATAGAAGAAGTAATTCATACAAACACACTTAAAAACATCAGGACTAGACCTTTTTTATTAACGTACCGAGACGGAAACGGAGCGAACTAACCCCTTGACTCCCCGCAGGCCGGCATCACCACCACCCTGAACTCTCGCTGCTCGGTGCTGGCTGCGGCTAACTCCGTGTTTGGCCGCTGGGACGACACCAAGGGGGAGGACAACATCGACTTCATGCCCACCATCTTGTCCCGTTTTGACATGATCTTCATCATCAAAGACCACCACGACCATCAGAGAGACATGGTGAGAGGTTGGAACGAGTGTGACAAACGTTTTATGGCTGGAGGTTTGCTACTTTAAATCCCTGCTAGCTTCTGTGACGTACGTCTCGCATCGCCAGACCTCAGGTTGGACAGATAGTCTAGCTAGGCTGTCTGGATGTCCCCTGCAGAGATAGACCGCGGCAACACTAACGCTCTTTGATCCTCCTGTTTGTTTGCAGACGCTGGCTCGCCACGTGATGAATGTTCACCTGAGCGCTCGGACGCAGACCGAAGGAGTCGAGGGCGAGATTCCACTGGCCACCTTCAAGAAATACATCGCCTACGCCAGAACGTGAGTCTCGTCTAAACTTGTATTCCTGACTTCACAAAAAGCTAGACATTCTCACTGTCAAAGGTCCCATGGCATGAAAATTTCACTTTGAGGTTTTATTACATTAATATGAGTTCCCCCAGCCTGCCTATGGCCCCCCTGGTGTAAACCGAGCCCTGGGTATCCTGCTCTGCCTTTGAGAAAATGAAAGCTCAGATGGGGTGATCTGGAATCTTGCTCCTTATGACCTCATAAGGGGCAAGGTTACCTCCCATTTTTCTGCTCTGTCCGCCCAGAGAATTTGGCCCGTCCATGAGAGAGAGACATCATGGCTTTCAAACAAGCAAAGTGGCAGTTAATATAAAAGACTTCAGATACAGTATTAGGGGACCACTAAGGTCTATATAAAAGACTTCAGATACAGTATTAGGGGACCACTAAGGTCTATATAAAAGACTTCAGATACAGTATTAGAGGACCACTAAGGTCTATATAAAAGAGACTTCAGATACAGTATTAGGGACCACTAAGGTCTATATAAAAGAGACTTCAGATACAGTATTAGGGACCACTAAGGTCTATATAAAAGAGACTTCAGATACAGTATTAGGGACCACTAAGGTCTATATAAAAGAGACTTCAGATAGAGTATTAGGAACCACTAAGGTCTATATAAAAGAGACTTCAGGTACAGTATTAGGGACCACTAAGGTCTATATAAAGAGACTTCAGATACAGTATTAGGGACCACTAAGGTCTATATAAAAGAGACTTCAGATACAGTATTAGGGGACCACTAAGGTCTATATAAAAGAGACTTCAGATACAGTATTAGGGGACCACTAAGGTCTATATAAAAGAGACTTCAGATACAGTATTAGGGGACCACTAAGGTCTATATAAAAGAGACTTCAGATACAGTATTAGGGACCACTAAGGTCTATATAAAGAGACTTCAGATACAGTATTAGGGGACCACTAAGGTCTATATAAAAGAGACTTCAGATACAGTATTAGGGACCACTAAGGTCTAATATGAAAGCATCCAAAGAGCACCATGTCATGGGACCTTTAAGTTATTCACGCTTTTATTGGACTCATTAATGCTGTTTGGATGTTTTCTCGTAGTAAATGCGGCCCGCGGCTGTCTGCGGCGGCTGCGGAGAAGCTGAAGAACAGATACGTGGTGATGAGGAGCGGCGCAAGGGAGCACGAAAGAGAGAGCGACAAAAGGCCCTCCATCCCCATCACTGTCAGGTACATTAATATGCTGGTTTTCACATCTACACAAGCACTGACAAATATGTTAACTAAACGGAAAATTAAAAAAAAAGGGGTGTGCGCCTTCAGGCAGCTGGAGGCCGTGGTGCGTATCGCAGAGTCCTTGGCCAAGATGAAGCTGCAGGCCGTGGCCGGAGAGGAAGAGGTGGACGAGGCCCTCCGACTCTTCCAGGTTTCCACGCTGGACGCAGCGCTGTCGGGCAGTCTTTCAGGTGTGTGTGTGTGTGTGTTGTATATGTGACTGAAGTGATCGGACATCTTTTAAATTTGTCCACTATAAAGTGAAACTACATTAAAGTGAAACACTGATTTGAATATAAAAGGACCGCTAAAAAAGAACAACTTTTACATTTTAAAGTGCAGTTTTCTACTGATATTTCCTTTCAACTAACACACAAAATGTCTTTCCCGATGTGTTTATTGCACCAGTTGATATATCGATGACGGTATATGACAGTGGCGGTGTTGTTGGGCGGCTGGGTTGAAGTATTCATTAAATTTTTAGAAAGGCCTTTCTTATTAAGATTGTCTTTCCTGCATAGATATATGTAATAGAACTTCTGATAGGAAACTACTGGAAAGCTGTTGAATTTACAAAAAACGAGTTAACGCATCACAAGACGCTCTGAAGAGGCCACATCGCATCTTTCCTGCATAGAGATATGTGTATAGTAACTTCTGATAAACTACTGTAAAGCGTTTTTGTAAACTTTGTATTTTCATGCTCCTGTTTTATTAAAACGAATGCATCCATATTACATGTGATGCAGATGTACCGTACCAGTCAAAGGTTTGGACGCACTTTCTCATTCCAGTCAATGGGGAAACTGTGTCAAACATTTTGACTGGTACTGGAGGTTTAAATGTGAGGAAACGCTGCAGATGTTAAGGCGCTGCAAATTTGGCCCAAGGGCCAAAGCAGCCATTTTTAAAATGTTGCCAAAGATGCGTTAAATATGCCTCCAGTGTTGCATAAAACAGATTTTACGACCCTGGATGATTGCCAAAGACTGTTTAAGCAGATTAGCTCTAAAGTCAGAAGACCACAGACATGATTTTCCCTCCTTTTTTTTATTTTTTAAGGGTGACTTTTAAAAGCTTTTCAACTTGAAAAAAAAGTGGAAACCACATAAAATAGCGTGGTCACTTACAAACTTCATTAGCAGTAGGCTACAATTAAGAGATCGTTGGATAAACTTCAGAGTTACATGTGATATACAGTATGTACATGTATTGTACTAATAACTGCAAATAAGCAATAAAACTTATGCAACAAACTCATTATTTTACATATGCGTAGAAACCACATTGTTACCGCTGGGTTAGGCTCTTTGGCAAGTCATAAAACCAGTTTTTATGCAACATACAGACATGTCTGGCGCCTTTTCAAGGGGCCAGATTTGCAGCTCCCTGATATCTTAATCTTGTCATCACATATAATATAACACATACAGTATATCTGCATAAAAAGAACTTTCTTCTCAAAATGCATAATGCATTGTTATGCAAATGGTTAGCTAAAAGTAGCATTAGTAGCTCAGTTTGTTAGCTAAAAGTAGCATTAGTAGCTAAAAGTAGCGTTAGTGGCTGAAATGGTAGCTAAAGTAACGTTAGTGATTAATTGGTTAGCCAAAATAAGTGGAAACACGGTTGAAACCTCCAGCTTCATCTCTCCTATATGGTTGTAGTATGAATGGAAACTTGACCAAACTAACCTAAACATTGTGAGGGTCAAGTGTATTAAAAAGAAATACTGAAACCATATCCATTGATTATTTTAAATTAAAACGAAGACATTTTAATTAAAATGAAGACATTTGGAGTCGGACAGTGTTGATGCAGCCCATGCTGACAGGACGTGTCTTTAAACTGGAAACAGTGCAATAATTCAATGATTTTTACGTTTTTAACACCTTTTTCAAACCCGTTTTGTCTCTAGGAGTGGAGGGCTTCACCTCCCAGGAAGACCAGGAAGTGATCTCGCGCGTTGAGAAGCAGCTGAAGAGACGCTTCGCCATCGGCTCGCAGGTGTCGGAGCACAGCATCGTCCAAGACTTCACCAAACAGGTCAGCCCGAGAAAATCAAAGCAGGACGAAAGAACCCTGTGCTTGTTTAATTAGTCTTTTTATCACTTTGTTCCTGTTAATTTGTGAGGAAGATTGTGTGACCTGTATGGTCATTCAATAACAGAATCAAGAGGAGGGTGGGGAGGGCATTACCCAATCATGTTACATAGAAATATGTAGATTTGTATTGAGGGCTTGTGTATCGCGTCAGGGGAGAGGAAAGGGAGTTATATGTACAGCACTCAAAGGAAATGAAAGCCAGATTAGTGTATTAAAACAAGACAAAGCAGCAGAGACGACAATGCATTTATTTTCATTGAAGACAGAATCAGGAGTGCTTTTATGTTACGTTTTAATATAGCTGACTCTTATCCATCGACTTAGATTAATAATCTGAGCCAGTCAGCGTCAAAATGAGCACTTTAATGAAGGTAAATAAAGCTGGAACATTGCCCTATTCACTAACACTGTAGCTTGTTTTACGCCTGCCGACTGCAGCGATCTCGCTTAATACTGGACCAATGTCAAAGATTGCTGTTCCCATCAGTCACTTAAACACAAAAAACATAAAATAATAGGGTCCTGGTTGGAAAAAACGGTAGTTACCCTTTAACAGTTGCCAACGACTTCCGATTGTGATTCACAAGGTCTCCATTTGATTCAGTATCTACTCTATTAGATATATTTTAGTTACGTGTAGGTGTGTTCAATGTTATGAATTGACCTCAAAGCTGTTGCGTAGACACAGAAAAATGCGTACAAGTGCTTTTTTTTCCAAAATTCAGCTTAGATTTGGAGCGTTATTTAGCGTGACATGGATTCCGCAGGTTGTCTTGTTTCATATGATGCCAACATCTTCACTCTAGCTTTCAAACCTCTTGAAAGAGCATTTCAGGCGTTTGTCAGTCAATATCGGATCCTTCAAATAAAGGAACGGCTTAGAATTTGAAAATCCTTGTTGCGTGGTTTTTTTTTTATTTTGTTTTTTAAAGCCAGCCCTAGCCACAGCCAGTGATCTCTGTATTGTCCCGTGTTTGCAGAAGTATCCAGAGCACGCCATCTACAAAGTCCTCCAGCTGATGTTGCGGCGCGGCGAGCTGCAGCACCGCATGCAGAGGAAAGTGCTCTACAGAGTCAAGTAGAGCCGACCGGGCTCTGAACACGTTGCCGTGCTGTTGATGTAAATAGTTTGTCTGCCTATCTGGGCGTTGTTGGATTTGCAAATAAAAAGCTGTAGAGTAATCCCTCGGTCGTGGCTCAGGCTACATTTACAGTACACTGCTACGGTTTGGTTTAAAAACCAATATCTTTTGCTACGTTCCTCCTCTCATTCCCCCTGCTCTGGCGTTTCCCCCCTCATTCCCCCTGCTCCAGCGTTTCCCCTCTGGCATTTCTCCCTCTCATCCCCATGCTCTGGCGTTTCCCCCCCTCATTCCCCCTGCTTTGGCGCTTCCCCCCCCTCATTCCCCATGCTCTGGCGTTTCACCCTCTCTCATTCCCCCTGCTCCGGCGTTTCCCCTCTGGTACTTGCCCCTCTCATTCCCCCTGCTCTGGCACTTGCCCCTCTCATTCCCCCTGCTCTGGCATTTCTCCCCCTCATTCCCCCTGCTCCAGCGTTTCCCCTCTGGCAGTTCCCCCCCCCTCATTCCCCCTGCTCCAGCGTTTCCCCTCTGGCAGTTCCCCCCTCTCATTCCCCCTGCTCCGGCGTTTCCAAGCCCCTCAACCGGAGACATTTGAAACACTTCTGACCCGTTTGGAATCTGCGTAGTTTGTGTTGCAGTCTCAACGGCCGCAAACGGAGACCTTTTGGAAAAACTGACGCCAACGCTTCGCTGCCGGGTCGGCCATGACGGCTCGTTCTGAGACTAAGCCACTAACGTTACCGTGGCAACTACCAGCATTGGGTATACATGCTGCCTCCTGTTTACCCCGGCATGCCCAGTATACCAGAATGTTGTGAGCGAAGATTAGTTCTTCTACTGGAGCTCAAAACGCCACTGAAATACAAAACATGGCAGTGTAAATGTAGCCTCAGTAAGATCTGGATTTTATGGCAGAATGTATACAAACGATAAACTGTCACATAAATAAAAAGGTTTGCATGATGTGTAAAGAATTAAAGTATGTGAAATCACTCAGATTTGGGCTTGTTTTCAGATCTTTTTATTAAACACAAAAGTCAAGTTTTTTTTTTTTTTTTCCAGTGTTTACAGATTGTTTAATCAAGTTCATAAAAATGACAAGTGGAGAATCACTTCCCAGCTGTTATTTGAGTTTATAGAGGAGACAAAAATGTCTGATTATGATTTGATCTTAAGCAATCAACTGTATGTTGTGAAAAGAGAAACAAAACCAGATGACAACACACGTCAACCGATCTATCCTATTTCACCAAAGAACAGAGGAAAAGGTTAAGGATTTTCATAAATTAAGTGATAAGCCACATGCTATGTGTGCATATAAATGACATAACTAAAGTCTAAAAGGCGTAGATTCCCATTCCAATCGTGGTCAGTGCCACACACAATCCCACGGTGAACTGCATGATGGGTCTGGACGTAAACAAGCCCGTTTTGACCATGTTGCCCTCTGATTGGTCCGCTGTTTCTGCTGAGACGCTCAACATTTTCTGCAAGTCATCAAAAACCTGGAGGAAAAGACATCCAACTGTATCAGCTGGTCGACAGATTCGGTTCCTCTTTTTATCCTCCTAGTATCTGTGTCACTGCTGGACCTTTTTATTAGTCACTGACACTACATGTACACAGTCAGGGGTTACTAAACTTTATTTTTTTTAATAAGGTTTAGTGTCTTTTTATTCAACACGAGTACTCATTGACGTTTGGAAAGATGTTGCACTTATTGAACTTAAAGAACAGAGAAACAGTTCAACAAATCACTAATTAAAACACCTTGAACTGACATTTCCCTTAATACTCTCATACATTCCCTTTAAAATAAATAGTTAAATGTATTCAAATGTTGGCTGAGTGAGTTTAGCCCTCAGAAGGGGCCAAAGTGTGCATGTCATCGCTTATTTTTTCCATTTTTCCCCAGTGTAATGTAACTAATTACATTTACTCCAATGCTGTACTGAAGTACAGATGTTGAGGTACTTGTACATTACTTGAGTCTTTTCTTTTCATGCCACTTTCTACTTCTACTCCACTACATATCAGAGAGAAATATTGAACTTTTTACTGCACTACATTCATCTGACAGCATTACTTTATAAGTTGAGATTTTTCACACAGTTTATAAAATCAGATTTTTTTCATTATGAACTAAATTAAACAGTAAAACGGCCTACAAGTCCAGCTGACATGATAAAACCGTTCAACACAACTGTTTTTTTTTTACACTTTCTAAAATTACACTTTTTAAAATGGGAGGATTGTTCTGCATTGAATAATTTTTACTTTAAATAATCTCCCTGTTGTCTTCGGGTCAAATTTGACCCTTTTTTATAAGGTTTCTACATCAGAAATTTGGGTTTTACTTATTGTCCAAAAAAATCAAACATCAGAATAAGTGACAAAAGACTTGGGGTGTGTGTGTGTGTGTGTGTGTGTGTGTGTGTGTGTGTGTGTGTGTGTGTGTGTGTGTGTGTGTGTGTGTGTGTGGAGGTGGGGGGGTGTGTGACAAACAAACACTAATTTACATTTTGACCCAGAAAAACGTACATGGACGGGAAGACAACACAAGGGTTAAAGTACATTTCCCTGATAATACTTATTGTACATACTTTTACTTAAGTGGCATTTCCAATGCAGGACTTTTACTTGTAACAGAGCATGTTTTCGATGTGGTATTAGTACTTTTACTTAAGATAATGATCTGAATACTTCTTCCACCGCTGATCGACAGGAACCCACTTTCCTCACCTGGATGTTGAGCTCAAAGGCGGCGACGGCCTCCTCCAGCAGCGCCGCCCTCTGCTCCTCCGTCAGCTCCACGCTGTTCATCCGGCTCCTGTACAGCTGCTTGAAGCGGTTGGGGCTGCTCACTCCGGGGAAGGAGAAGAACGAAAGCCCGTGGGTGGAGCTCAGCCCCAGAGATTTCTGGGTAATCTTCCCCAGCACTTGACCGCCTGATAGGTCGCCAAGGTAGCGAGTGTAGGCGTGGGGCAACAACAGCTCCGGGCTCTCCTCACCAATCTGAAAATATGCACGTCTGGCTGTTATTTTGCAACATCTGCCCTGAGTCAGGGCTGCACAATACACTATATATCGACTCAAACACCTCCCCATTGGTCAGTGATTCCCAAAGTGGGGGTCGGGACCCACAGGGGGGTCGCAAGTTGATTTCCAGAAATAAAATAAAAATGTAAAAACGATTAGAAATAGCACATGTTAGCCATGATTTTAACACAAGATAAAACTAGTGGCTACATTTAAAATAAAACCAATCAATTAGTTGAAATTAGTTGAAAGAAAATATCAGTAGAAAACCACACTTAAAGAAGTAACTGTCAAAGTACAAATACTTCTTTACTGGAGGCCTACTTAAGTAGAATTTTCACACATCTTTATTTATATTTCAGGAAACTTTTTACTCCACTACACCCCCCCCCCCCCATTTCATTGGCACTTCTTCTTTTTAGTCACAGCTCCACTGTTTAGGCCTTGTGGGATATGTGTAGCCTACTCATAACAAAGTTTCAAGTCCTGTTTGCTGATTTATTTCCTTTTATTTCTTTCTGGTACTTTTACTGTACTTCAAGTACTGCTTTCAAAGTAGGGTGACCAGACGTCCCCGGTTTTGGTGACCTGTCCCCGGAAATGTCCCCGGTTTTCACTGTGACTGACAGACCCGATACTGGAATGAAAGAAAGAAAACTCTGACCAAACGGAGCCGATCGAGCAGCGCTGCTCAGAGCTCAGAGATGTTTTAGAAAGCCGTATTTTACCATGCTAAAATCACTGATTATTTACATGGAGTCTGGTGGGGATATGCTGCTCTATACACGCTAAAATCACTGATTATTTACATGGAGTCTGGTGGAGATATGCTGCTCTATACACGCTAAAATCACTGATTATTTACATGGAGTCTGGTGGAGATATGCTGCTCTATACACGCTAAAATCACTGATTATTTACATGGAGTCTGGTGGAGATATGCTGCTCTATACACGCTAAAATCACTGATTATTTACATGGAGTCTGGTGGAGATATGCTGCTCTATACACGCTAAAATCACTGATTATTTACATGGAGTCTGGTGGAGATATGCTGCTCTATACACGCTAAAATCACTGATTATTTACATGGAGTCTGGTGGAGATATGCTGCTCTATACACGCTAAAATCACTGATTATTTACATGGAGTCTGGTGGACTTTTATGTTTTAAAAAATGATCTTAATCTTTAACAGAAAGGTCAGCCTCCTTAGAAATCCTTTCCATAATGTTGTCAGACACTTAGAATATTAATCTGAGTCTGTCAGCAGCAAAACGAGCACTTTATGAACGTAAATACAAGCTGGACAATTATCCCATTAACTTCCATTGTAGCTTGTTTCTCTGCTGCCGACTGCAGCGATCTCGTTTCATACTGCATCAATGTCAAAGGAAAATCTTTCTTCAATATTTTTTATTGTATCCGATACTCAACGAGCTGTTGCAGAAACAAGCCTGAAGTGATAAAGCAAAAGCTGTCAAATAAATGTAGTTCAGTAAACATGACAACATTATGAAATATTGGGACTTTTCAGCCCCTAATGAGAACAGCTCTAGGTCTAGTGTCCCCGTTTTAAGTTTTACAAAAATTAAAAACATGATGTGTTTTGGAGGTATTTACGCTTCTGAGCTGAAAATGTCCCCGGATTTGGTCTGAGACATCTGGTCACCTTATTTCAAAGACTTTATACAAGAGCGCTCTCTACTCACTTTACGTAGTCTCTGTTCATATCGGAGTGTGGCTGCGGGAACAACGACCTTCTTCCTCCAGTCCGAGCCAAAGAAATGCTCCAGGTCGTTTTCTAAGGTTTCCAGACGGGCCAGTTCCTGGGGGAAGTATATCGGAGCAACAGCTGGATGGGAGGAATTCCTGTCCATCTCCTCTTCCAGCGCTTTGTAGATCATGTAGAGGGAACACAACAGGGCCTGATGGAAGCAGAAAGATTATTTATTATTATTACATTTTTTATTCAATGCTTTCAAATACAAAACAGGCAATTTTATATCGCTTATTTCTCTCAAATGTTACAAATAATTCCAATCACTATACAAATAAAATAAGAAAATAGCACATATGATAAATAAAACAACAACAAAAACATCTGAAGCAATAAAAAACTAAGAATATCAAATAAAAGTAACCTCATACATTCACTAAACTCTAATAGGAGGGGGAGCTTTGATCAAGATGTACTTCAAGTAATCCAACAAGTCTCAAGGCTTTTTTAAAAACTGAAAAAATAAAAAATAAATAGTTTTAAGTGCTCATATTATGCTTTATATTGGGCTTTTCCCCTTTCCTTTGTGTGTTATACATCTTTTTAGTGCACGTTAAAGTTTTAAAAAGTGAAAAGCCCAAACGTGAGTCACTTTGTAACACATGTCCTCATACTCTGCTTCTGACTGGCTAGTAGTCCTTACCTAGGTACTGTCAGGGCCCTCATACTCTACTTCTGACTGGCTAGTAGTCCTTACCTAGGTACTGTCAGGGCCCTCATACTCTGCTTCTGACTGGCTAGTAGTCCTTACCTAGGTACTGTCAGGGCCCTCATACTCTGCTCCTGACTGGCTAGTAGTCCTTACCTAGGTACTGTCAGGGCCCTCATACCCTGTTTCTGACTGGCTAGTAGTCCTTACCTAGGTACTGTCAGGGCCCTCATACTCTGCTCTCTGACTGGCTAGTAGTCCTTACCTAGGTACTGTCAGGGCCCTCATACCCTGTTTCTGACTGGCTAGTAGTCCTTACCTAGGTACTGTCAGGACCCTCATACTCTGCTTCTGACTGGCTAGTAGTCCTTACCTAGGTACTGTCAGGGCCCTCATACTCTGCTTCTGACTGGCTAGTAGTCCTTACCTAGGTACTGTCAGGACCCTCATACTCTGCTTCTGACTGGCTAGTAGTCCTTACCTAGGTACTGAGCATGTGCGACTCCCAACAAAGATGGAACAAAAGTGAGACGTCTCACTCTCTAGCTAAAACAGAGAGCTCAACACACAGGGTGAAAAGAGGAGCTGCAGCAATGTGCAGTACAAAAACATGTTTTTAAATTAAACCACGTAAACCTGTGCTGGTATAACCTCTGAATACAATTATGAACCTGAAAATGAGCGTAATATGAGCACTTTAATTTTTAAAAGCAAGCATAACCATAAAGATCCACTTTTTTGGGACATTTTAAACATAAAGGAACAGATAACAGACAATAATGAGGTAGTCCTAGAGAACTGTACGTGTACGAGTTTACCTTGTACTGTGGCAGGGTGACCTGTCCCTTCTGGTAACTCAGCATCAGCTGTGTGTTTTCAGCTCGGACATGGACGTGCTGAGTGACGGCTTTCAGCTGCTCTGATAAATCCCTGAGCGCCAGAACACAAAAAAGACAAGATGAGAAGACGGCGACACGCACAACACTTGCTTGGTCTCCCAATGTGGGGCAGGGAATTAAATCCTCAGAAGATCCATTTCATAAAGAAGAAAAAAAAGGAAATTCAAACACACACATACTTAATAGTCACATATGTACACACAGTACAATGTAGTGAAATTTAATTTTCTGCATTCTTAACCCATCCTAAGTATTAGAAACAGTGGACAGCTGTTTTATACAGCATCCGGGGAGCAACTTGGGGTTCCGTGTCTTGCTCAGGGACACTTTGACATTTGGCCGGAAGAACCTGGGATTGAACCGCCAACCTTGTGGTTAAGAGTACCACTCTACCTCCGAGCCACAAGCCACCCCCACACTCTCCCCTCTGCATGTCCTAAGTGTGTGCAGGAGTTTTCTTTTCTTTTAATTTTTTCAAATAGAACACAACAAGGACCCAATATCAGAAGGAACATATGTATAAAAGCATAAAAACACATTTCACTTCAAAATCAAACAGTTCAGTGTCATTAAATGTTCTTTTTAAATAAATTGTCACACCTGCCAACGTCCCCTGTGTCATTTTTCCTTGCACTCTTCATGGTCTCCATCTACACAGACTGTAATGAATGTTTTAATGGTTAAATGAAACACTTTCAATATGAATAACAATGCATTTAACAATTTTTTAAGTCATCAAGAACAAGTTCTTATTCACAATGGCAGCCTGACAAGCGACAAAGGGAAAGGGAAGGAGGTCAAATAAAATGTATATACCTTACACACCTGTGATGAGGTGTAGTCACGCTGGTTGTTCCTGTGAGAGTTGAGTCCGCTGAGTAGTAGCTCCTCTGTGTTCCCACAGCTCGGTCCTGCCTCTTTTATACAGCCCTGACGTGTGCTGGAGCTGCTGATTCAAAGGGGAAGTGTGACTGCTGACTCACATTACAGAACACACTGCTGCCGAGGCTCAAACATGACTGAGCAGATGTTTAAAACATGACGGGGGGAAATCTGAAAAACATGATAAGGCAGAAATCAAAAGCTCAAGTTAATGCCAGGCGTTGTGCCCGTGATTGAAGACAACTCAAAAGGGGGAATTCAGGTACACTTCTGTGGATTGTTTGTTTAAAGAAGACCTGAGGGCCGAACCATTGTCAAAAATCATTTTCTGGTAAGATACTCAAGTATTGCTTTCAAGTACTTTATACAAGACTGACCAAAAACCTTCCATAGGTTTGTTTGTAGAAGACGAATACTCATATCTATCACTGCACATGAATAATATCCCCTCTGTCGGGATAAAGAGAGGCCCCAGAGCCGCCACTGTGCAGTATTCTCAGTAGTGGTAGAAGTATTCAGATGTTTTAAGCAAGTGGAAAAAACCATAGTAAAAAAAAGTACATGTAAAAAACAATCTTAAACAAACACTCAGAGGAACAAGTAGTTTCAGGTACATGCTCATTCCCCATGCTCGCCCCACGTCCTCTACCTGAGGGCGATTAAAAGGTTTTTTATCAGCAAAGATATGAGCAACGTAACAATGATATCATTTGTTTAAATCTTAAGTAAAACATTAGATAAGTGTAAATTATGTAATGAGAATAACCTGCAATTATGGTGAGTAATAGGCTGTGAAAAGGCCCGCTAGGCATCCTGACAATATTAATAATAATAATTTATACTGTTTATTGATCCCCAGTGGGGAAATTACAATGTACACTCTGTTTTGTTAGTAATTACTACACACAGGCCTGAAATACACACACACACATACACACACACACACACACACACACACACACACACACACACATGGTCCAGAGCATGTGAGCAGGACCTATTCATGCATAAATGGAGAGATGTCAGAGTGTGTGTGTGTGTGTGTGTGTGTGTGTGTGGGGGGGGGGGGGTTATGTGGTTTCATTTTCAAAAAACACCATATGTTTGTTGTACCGCACATTGCTGCAGCTCCTCTTTTCACCCTGTGTGTTGAGCTCTCTGTTTTAGCTACAGAGTGAGGCATCTCACTTCTATCCCATCTTTGTTGGGAGTCACACAGGCTCAGTACCTAGGTAAGGACTACTAGCCAGTCAGAAGCAGAGTATGAGGGCCCTGACAGTACCTAGGTAAGGACTACTAGCCAGTCAGAAGCAGAGTATGAGGGCCCTGACAGTACCTAGGTAAGGACTACTAGCCAGTCAGAAGCAGAGTATGAGGGCCCTGACAGTACCTAGGTAAGGACTACTAGCCAGTCAGAAGCAGAGTATGAGGGTCCTGACAGTACCTAGGTAAGGACTACTAGCCAGTCAGAAGCAGAGCATGAGGGTCCTGACAGTACCTAGGTAAGGACTACTAGCCAGTCAGAAGCAGAGCATGAGGGTCCTGACAGTACCTAGGTAAGGACTACTAGCCAGTCAGAAGCAGAGCATGAGGGTCCTGACAGTACCTAGGTAAGGACTACTAGCCAGTCAGAAGCAGAGTATGAGGGCCCTGACAGTACCTAGGTAAGGACTACTAGCCAGTCAGAAGCAGAGTATGAGGGCCCTGACAGTACCTAGGTAAGGACTACTAGCCAGTCAGAAGCAGAGTATGAGGGCCCTGACAGTACCTAGTTAAGGACTACTAGCCAGTCAGAAGCAGAGTATGAGGGCGTGTTTGGAGCAGTTTGTGAACAGTGTTTTCTGTTGGAGATGCTAAGTCCCTTTGGGGGGGACTTTGAAATACTACAAGTAAAAGTCCAGCACTCAAAATTTTACTTAAGTAAAAAAGAAAAAATATAGCATCAAATTATAGGTTACTTAAAGTACCAAAAGTAAAAGTACTGTTTATGCAATTATGTGTTATATGTCATTTGTTGATCATATTTTGTTTGTAAGTAACACGTAACTTCATTTATCTCTGAAATGTATTTAATTAGAAGTATAAATTAACATAAAATGGAAATACTCAAGTAAAGTACCTCAACATTTTACTTAAGTACAGTACTTAACCCTTGTGTTGTCTTTCCATCAAAATATAAAATCAACCCTTTTGTTGAGGTTTTTAATCAACGTTTTTAAGTTTGTCTTATGTTTTTTTGTCCCTTTTTTCATCACTTTTGATGATTTTTTTTCAATGTTTGTCACTTTTTTAGCCACTTTCAACACTAACATAACCCTAACTTATTAACTTTTACAGTTATTTTTTGGAATTTAAGGTCAATAAACCTCATTTATAGGACATTATACCTAATGTTAGAGTTAGAAATGCAGAAATTAGGAATTATTGAGACTAAAATTAAAGGAATGTACAGTATGTTGATGGATAATCACAGACTGGAATATGTCAACTTTTCAATACTATCAAATCCACTTCAATTTGTTTTCTTCAAATGCTATAAAATTGAATAAGACGCCCCAAAATTAATGAAAGTAGAGATTTGTACTTGGCAAAGAGCGTTGTGTGGAATCAATCATGTTATTTTGGGGAATTGGGGAATTTAAAAAGAACATTATAAGATATAGGATAACGGGTCAAATTGACCCGAGGACAACATGAGGGTTAAGTACATGTACCTTACACCACTGGTTCATACACATAACTCATCACAACTGGTCAGATACTAAGCCTCGTTCTCTTCTATTCTATTCTCTTCTCTTCTCTTCTCTTCTAGTCTATTCTATTCTATGATTTTTATAACCACGCCCCCTTATGCAAACAGCTCTGCGTTGGTTTGTGTTATCCAGGGGGAAGGGGGGGGGCTTCTAGCCTACTAGTGAATTGTGCTTTAAGATGCAAAAGCGTAATTATGTAGCAGCCTCAACAGGTTTGATACATGCTAAACTACAGATGTTGCGCTCGAGGGATCGACTAATATAAAAGGTAACGTATGTTTACGTGTTGGTGTGTTGTAATGCAATTAGCCGACCTCACATCTGGTTGAGCGGGCGATGGCAGCCGCCGCATCCCCAGAAGAGTACCGCAGGCTCGGCGGGAGAGTTCGTGGAGAGCCGGGGATTCTTCCCCCGCGCCTACCGCTGCTTCTTACCTCGTTTACGCCTATTCCTGTTTCAAATGGCTAAATAAGCGGATTGGCTACATGTCTAGAACTAGTTTTAACGCCATAATAATGTTAAGTTATGTTCCAGAGTAGCGAGCCACAAATGTAGTCGATGTTGCCAGTTGCCAAATTATGGCCCACATGCCCATGCAGGCTAGGAATGAAGTACATGATACTAGTAGTAAAATCATAGGCTATAAAAAAAGAGTGATTTTTAAAATATGATTGAATAAATTTAGAATTATTTCACCACAATGGTCCCAATGGTACCAGATCCAAGTTTCCTATTCTTAACCCTCCTGTGGTCCTCGGGTCAAATTTGACCCATTTTCAAAAATGTTCTATATCAGAAATTTGGTTTTCTTTCACTACTGTCCAATAACATAAAGTGCATAGTTCCATATACAACCATTACTCTTTACAAGTAAAATAAATGATCAGTTCTCTATTTACATTGAATTTGGGTTTTTAATTCAATTTTATAGCGTTTGGAGGAAAAAAAAAGAAAAATGTCACAACAAAAAGTGCCGAAAAATCGACAATAACATAGGAAATTTGTGACAATTTTATTTGAAAAATTTGTACTCTGAAATAAAATATAAGTTGCATGGTCGATGTGAAGACAACACAAGGGTTAAGGGTCTTAGCCGGGGGCGGAGTGGGGGGCTTCAGCGCCCCCAATGTTTTTTAAAAAGCCCCTTATTTTTTTTAAACGTTAAAATAACTTTAACTTTGTGTCATTTCTCCTCAGTCTCTCTGACTGGATCGGCAAATCACTGAAGTTACTGGGGAATATCACCTTTGTTTTAGGATTAATAAAGCTCTTTACATGCCAAATTCCTACCCTACCCCTTTAAGTTATGAAACTCAAACATAGTAACATCAGACAATTTTGCCTCTTTTTTGTTGTTGTCAGAAGTGAGAATTACTCATCCTCAATATTAGTTGTGTTCAGGTTTTCAAATGATTAAGACAGTGGAACAATTAGATATAAAACTATGTCTATATGTTTTCTATATGATTTTTTTCCTTGGTGACCATCATGGTTTTCCCAAATGATGTACAGATTTTTACGTATTCTATTATCAAAAGGCTTGAAAAAAAAGTGCATATAGCTGCCGTAAATAGAGCATGCCTCCGGACATCTCAGAAGCTGCAATCAAAATGCTTTTTACCTCAAACTGATTTAATTGATTATCAAAATAGTTGCCGATTAATTTAGTTGTTGTAACTAATCGATTACTCTTTGCAGCTCTAAAAATGACCACGTTGCCTCATGTACTGTCCAACAGGGTATGGATTCGAACCTTCCTTGTTTTTTCCTCTTCATCTTGTTTGGCTGTGTCAAATGCTCTTCTGACGAGCACCCCAACAATGGCACCCGCCACTATGATTACTGCGTGCTCGGAGCCGGGCCCGCGGGACTGCAGATGGGATATTTCCTCTCCAAGGCTAAGAGAGACTACATCATCTTGGAGAGGAACTCCGGACCGGGCAGCTTCTTTAACAAGTAGGAAACTTTATGGAAGTATGTCATATGGTAATAGTCTCACATTTCCATCTCTATCTCCACAGCACTGTGGAGTAAGCTCTGGCCACGTCACAGATGCATTCTGGGATAAGAGGGGGGAAAAGGGTTGTTTGCATTTCTTTAACCAATTACAATCGTCTAGGGTGGCGCTAAGCTCCAGACGCAGTGACAGTGGCTCTGCTTAATAGTCTCAGGAAGGAACTTGTCTTGGTGGAACATTTGCTCCCCGCAGAAGAAAAGATCACATATAACTATAAATGAAGTTAACTGTTCAGACAATACGGCAACGTGACCTTTTTCCAGCTATACCAGTGTATCTCTGTATACTTCGTCCACCAATCGTTCCCAAAACGTCCCAGTTAGAAATGCCAGAAACATTCTTTCAAAATCTTTCAACAAAAGAGCCAAGCAAGCCTGACTTATTGAACAATCCAAATTTTCTTCAACACTTGCAATTTTTAGCGTGTAGTCTAGTCGTTTCCCGTAGCGATGGGATTTTCGGAAAACACAGAGAATAGAGGGTGAGGGGCAATGTGCTGTCAGCTTTATCCTGGAAATGTACTTCCATGAATTCAGTCTACAGTATATGAAATGAGACAACTGTCCCTGTCTACTGTCCTGAATCACCTTTGACACATGCCTTCTCTGCTCTGTTCTGTGTGCCCAAGGTATCCCAGGCACAGGAAGCTCATTAGCATTAACAAGATCCACACAGGAAGGCAGAACCGAGAATTCAACCTGCGCCATGATTGGAACTCGCTGCTGAGCGACAAAGCTGACCTGCTGCTCAAGAGAGTGAGCAGTGACTTTTACCCGCCAGCTGATGCCTTCCCGCTCTATCTGTCCATGTTTGTGAAGGAGCTCGGGCTGAAGGTCCGGTACGGGGTGGACATCGGAAGGATCAGAGCAGTGCAGTCAGCCACTGGCAGAAGATACATCCTGACTGATCAACATGTGTTGGACTACACATGCAGGTAGTTTGCTTCACTGACGCTACAATTACACTACTTACTTTTGGTTTTTGAGGGTCGTTTGTTGCCAAAAAACAATCTTTGTGCACACTACGGCACCGACCCCAAATGTTGTGGGCGGGACTAAGTTTGGCTGGCATGCAGCTAAGGACAACAGTGTTTGCTAATTTCTCCATTTTAGGGGCTTGGAAACTCTGGAGTAGTATTGAAGTGATGCGTAGACTGAACAAAAGGTGTTAGTTTTTTAAACCAAAGCTAGAATTGTAGATGTAGACTAAACCTAAAATAAAAATGTAACATTTGTTCGGCTTTTGGATTGCTTCATGTTGTACTTCTCTCCCTCAGCGTCCTTCTGGTAGCCACAGGTTTGTGGGTTCCTCACAAGGTAGAGTTTGTTGGGTCTCACCTGGTTGAAGGCTATGAGTCCATCTCCACTAATCCTGAGGACTACAAGGACCAGTCCGTACTGATTCTGGGCAAGGGGAACTCGGCGTTTGAAACAGCCCAGAGCATCTTGGGAAGAGCAAGTCATGTGCACATGATCAGTTCCAGCCCTGTTCGACTCGCTTGGCAAACACATTATGTCGGAGATCTCAGGTAGCGCTAAATATTTGGTCATTTCTTCTCTTATCTTTTCGGTCATTGTGATTTTGCTTTACTTGTACATTGGTAGTTCAAAGACAGATGTAGATCCCACAGTGGGAATATTCTTTGCATACAATTGAATTGTCAGTATTAAGGTCATTTTTTTTGGTTATGTCTGTGAGGCAGAGGATGGATATTTTAACCTATTTCTTTAAGCTACTTATTTGAAATCCGTTACTATTTTAGCTAACTATTTCAACTGTGTATCCATTACTTTTAGCTAACTCTAGACACATTTATCCTTACACATTTACCATTACTTTTAGCTAACTCTTGAAAACATGCATCTATTAATTGTAGCTAACAATTTACACTGTTTATCTATTACTTTTAGCTAACTATTTCAACAGTTTATGCATTAATTTAAGCTAACTGTTTATCAATTACTTTTATCTATTTCACAATTTACCACAAGTGAACTTTATTTGTTTTTCAGAGCTGTGAACAATGAGCTCATAGACACATATCAGCTGAAGTCCCTTGATGGGTTGTTGGAGGCACACCTGGATAAAATAGTCATCGCTCAACGAAAGGAGCAAGGCAGGACGAGGTCAGGTAAAAAGAAGAAAGAGAAGAAGGGACAGTTGTACGTGACTTTAAAGAAGTTCTTACAACACCAGGAACAGAAGAACAGCTCTGATGTGACAGGAGAAGAACTGCCAGGATATTACATCGACAACTTCTCGTTGCGGAAGCCCTACGACCGAGTGATTCGATGCCTTGGCTTCCGATTCAACTTCAGCATATTTGACAGGTATGGACTTACGAAACATGGTAGTGTGTAAATTGCAGCAAGGTGCAGGAGACAATTTCTCACGTTGAGCACACGAATGCGTGGTCTGTATATTTCACAGGAAAAACATATAAACAGAATAAGGCGCTGAGCCTAATGCCAACCACATAACGTCCCACGTAATCACGCATTCCCAACATTTAAAGGGGCCGTGCTTCCCAAACAGTTAACATTACCTGCGGTGACAAAGGGCAGTAAATTACATATCTAATCAAAGGTGTGTGGAACCACACTTAGCAACATGGTGATTTATGTATGTCACATTCACTACAGTAGGCTTATAAAGCTCAACAGTGACCGCCCACTTTTTTAATGGCTCTGGTTCTGGAAGTGACTTTTCACCATTCAATATCCCCATTAACGTTTCAGAAAATGCTTATATAAAGAGTTTTAAGCATGGAACTGAGCCAACCAGCTACGAGAAGAATAATGACCATAAAACATTTGATTCTGCGCAAAAGAACAATGGCATTTTTACTTCTGATTACTTTTACTGTTAGTCTATATTGTATTTTGTCAACATTCATACTTTAATGTAATGCCCTTCTCTTGTATCATATTACTATGTTTAAAAAGTCCAAGTTGCGCAGAATCCACCTGGCTTGATTTAGAGGCTGCCCCAGTGGCCCCTATTCTCGTGCACCGTATTTTAGATGCTTCTAACGGGAAGGCTCGCCTTCACTTAAAGGGCAATTTTATCCTACAGAATACTGTAAAAGTCTGGAAGACGATAAGAAAACTAGAAGGCCAAAGTGTTTATTTTCCCCTCCGTACACCTGTCCATTTGAACCCAGATTTTCCTCCTGGTCTGGCCGACCAAGCCTTCTCAGTGTGGTTTAGTAGGGGTGTAAAGACTGTGGGGGACTTGCTGGCAGAGTCCTTTTGATCAGCTTAGAGAGAAATACAACCTTCCGCAGAATAACTTTTTTAGGTATTTGCAAATACGCAGTTTCATTCTTTCTAATAGCAGGTCGTATCCTAATGGGGTTTCCACCTCAGCTGTGGAAAAGGCTCTCCTGAAGCCTGACTCCAGAAAACTCATTAGCAGGTTTTACCAGGCCCTGTCAATTTCAACCATCGACTGTACGGTTCATGTCAGATCTCTTTGGGAAGCGGACTTTGGGGAGGCTATCTTGTTTGGTCGATGTTTGGTCAGGCCCTGCAGGTTGCTTATTTACCAACAAAGCCAGGGAAATGCAATTTAAGGTCATACACAGGCTCCAAATCACGCCGGCAAAACGCCATAGGTTTATTAACCCACTGCTCTTGAAATATTGTAACAAATGTAAGCTGTCTGAAGGTACATATTTCCACTGTATGTTCAAATGCCCCTTTATTAATGACTTCTGGGGCAGAATATGTAAAGAAATTGATGTCATATTCAAGAAACAACTATCTCTAACTCCCGTTGGCTGTATTCTGGGGTTAAATCTTAAACCAATGGGTCTTAGTTCCTCCAGATTGAGGCTGCTGGAGGTGCTTCTCTTTAATGCAAGGAGATGCATTCTTCTCCTGTGGATCTCAGACTCTGTTCCCACGATTTCACAATGGACTCGAAGTGTGTTGGAGCTTCTCCCTTTAGAAGCTATTAGCTTCTGGCTCAGGGACATGCCTTTTCGCTTTTTCAAAATCTGGGACCCCTTCTTGGACTATATTGGGGAAGATGGTGCACAGACTCTTCAGAGCGGCCTCTATGGTCTAGCATGGTCTGAGATCTCGAAGTGTATTTCCAGATGACATGCAATGGCAACTTGGTTGTGCCTCAAGTGTGCAAACCTTCTATTTTATTTTATTTTATTTTATTTTATTTTATATTATTTTTTATTTTTATATTTATTTTTATTTTTTATTTTTTTATTTTTTATTACTTTTTGCTGTCTAGCCTTTTCTTTTTTTTCTTCTTTTTTTTTCCTTTTCTTTTTTTGTTAAGAAGTTGTGGGTGGGCTAAAAGGAGAGCTTTATTCTGTACTTAATGTCTGTCTTCTTTTATACTCTATGTGCCCTTTGAAAGAAAGCTTAATAAAGATGTTATATATATATATATATATAAAAATAAATAAATAAAAAAAGTCCAAGTTATTTGATTTATATAATCTTCCATCTCCCTAGCTCTACCTGCCCACCGAAAAGTGACAATGCCAAAGGGCGGTTGCCGGAGGTGACAGCCTGGTATGAAGGGACGAACACTCCTGGCTTGTTTGTGCTGGGAACGGCTGCTCACTCCAGAGACTACCGCTCATCTGCTGGCGGCTTCGTCCATGGATTCCGGTACACAGGTGAAAGGACAACAGATGTTTCTTACTTTGTGACATTTAAATATAAACACCGCATCATTTGTTCATAGCCTCCTTTCTGCCATAGCTATCACATCTTGGTCTGTTTCCAAATGCAGGACATGTAGTCAATAGACCGAATCCCCATGACATCGCGCTTTTACACTTTCGGGGTAGACAATAGCCGTGGATTTGAATTGCGGAGATATGTGAAATCAGAATATTTCTGTTTAAAGATATATAGTTAAACACTGAGGCATGAGCTATCTATTGTCTCTGATGTGCTTATTGTCTGGACTGTGTTGCCTCGCTAGCATCTTTGTTAAACCAATTCTAGTGTTAAAAACAGCAACATCTCACCGCCAGTTGGACTGACTGCTAGTTTGGGTGGCGTCATTTTCTTTAGTCTAAATTAGTTCTCCCAGTTAGTCAAAGTGTTGACATACAAATGCATCAAACGTGCATTTTAGATGAATGAGATGAGAGAATATTCAGTTGATCCTCGTATGTACAGGCAGGGGTTTTCTACCTGGATGTTATTGTAAACAATCCTTGTGATTGGGTCTATTGACCGTTGGCTAAGCCCTGTCTCTCTAAGCTACTGTTGCTACGGCTGTCATTAGTCATTATGCAGTTTATTTCAGACAGAGAGATAGACAAAGCAAACCAGGCTACTTATTTTTAGGCCACACACAGTTGGGGATTAAAACTGTTGCTAGCTGATTTTATCAGCTCAAAATAACATTAGCTCCATGAGCTGCTTAAAAACACTTTTAACCTTTTTAAAAGGACTTTTAACCCTCCTGTTGTCCTCGGGTCAAATTTGACCCCTTTAAAAAAATGTCTATATCTGATATATGGGTTTCTTTTTAACTAAATTAGCACAAAAAAATTGATTGGATTCCTTACAACGCTCTTTGCAAGTACAATTGATCATTTTCATTTCTCTGATCTTAACTATTAGTCCAAATAATTCATAATTTCTGCTTTTTTTAACTCAAATATTAGGTATAATTTTATTTAAATTAGGGTTATTGACCATGAATTCCAAAAAGTAGTGTAAACTACTAGTGGTAGTAAGGTGGTGGTAGTGAAAACGTAAAAAAAAAATCTGAAAAATGAAATGTTGAAAATGTCAAATGTTTGTCACTTTTTGACCCGGGAGGACAACACAAGAGTTTCCAGCTGAATCGTTTCAAAAGGATAATCTTGTAAAAGGGTCTTAAAGATTTTGGGTCTCTACCTGAACATGTTTACAGAAACATTGTGATTGGGTGTAGGGTCAGACGTGGACCACGTCACAGTTGCAATGCAGACAAACACAGTGGACAGTTGTGCATTTGAGTAAAGCAGCCCTTTGTGCCAATTATGTAAATTAGGTGATATTTAAATACATTGTATTGACTTTCTGCCACAGTGCGTGCTGTACATCGTGTACTTGAACAACGTTACCATAGTAACCCGTGGCCCTCGACAAAACTGTTGACATCGCAGCTGCAGTCCTGGATTCTGAAGCGGGTCGGCGAGGCTTCTGGGCCATACCAAATGTTTGAGGTGCTTGGGGACGTTATACTTCTCCGAGGGTAAGCATATGTTATTTTGATATCACCAGTAATAGTCGGCCACTGGCTGCAAACCACCTTAACCGGCTTCTTTTAATTAATACGATAGAATAGAATAGAAAGCATTTATTGTCATTATACACAAGTGCAGTACCTGTGCAACGAGATTGAAGCAATCCCTTTACAGTGTCAACACAACAATATAAAATATAAATATATCAAATGGAAGTAGTGCAGAAAAAAAAGAGAGAGGGGGAGTGTGGTGCACAGTCCTGAGAGCATCTATATACAAATATAAAGTATTAGAGAAAGAGTTTGTATACATATTATGTAGAAATATAGTTTGGTGTATCAAAAGTCCTCAGTATTAAATATTGCACAGTAATGAGATTAAGTGATTGAGTATTAAATATTGCACAGTAATGAGATTAAATGGTTAAATATTAAGTATTGCACTGTAATGAGATTAAATGGTTAAATATTAAGTATTGCACTGTAATGAGATTAAATGGTTAAATATGAAGTATTGCACTGTAATGAAATTAAATGGTTAAATATGAAGTATTGCACTGTAATGAAATTGCACGTGAGAGGGCAGTGGCTGGATGCCAAGGAGCAACATCGTTAATGAGCATCAGTCCCCCAGTATCACCTATTGAAGGGTTTCATTTTGGAGAAATATATTTTTATCAACTTCACACATGATCCGCAGTAAAACTGCTCTGCGCTGGCCGTTCCTCTGTTTTCTTATGGGGAGAGCGGTGCCGCCCGACTAGGGTGCAGCACTATCCTTGGCGTCGCGCACCGCTCAAAGTTAAAATGATTTCAACTTTGACCTGGTTGCCGCTGCAAATCCAGAAGGTTCCTGGGCTGTGCTTTGCCTCTCTGCTCTGTGGCCTACCTCACGGTTTCTACCGCGGATCATGTGTAGGTGGCTTAATGACAAGTGTAAAAGGTTCCTAATTCTAACACGCAATGCCTGAATCGACAGATAATGTGTGAATTGCAATAGTCTCGCATTGCCAGATCTATCTCCACAGCGTAGTGGAGGAAGGTCTTGCTACACCACAGGTACATTCTGGGATAAAACGCTGTGTTGTTTTGCATTTCTTTAAACCAACCATCGTCTTGTGTAACGCTATGCTCCGTACACAACGACGATGGCTTTGCTGAATAGTCTCAGGAAAGAACTATGTTCTGGTGGAACATTTGCCAAAGAAAACGCCACATACAGCATTAAATGAAGTTAACTGTTCACACGATACAGTAAAGTGAGCTATTTAAATGAGCTGATGCATGGTTAAACCTCATTTGCTCTGACCAGTGTATCTCCATGTAACTTCATCCACAGCAATCGCTGAAACGTCCCAGTTAGAGTAAATGCTGTAAACATATTTGTAAATCTTTACAATCATTCACCAAATGAACCGAGCAGACCTGCTTTGTTGCACGATTTTATTTTATTTTCAGCGTCAAGCTTGCTCGCTCAAAGTTATTTGTTGTTTAAAGTAGCGAAGGTATTTTGAGAAAGGCAACACACAGAGAGCCTTCCAATATCCTGAACATGAATGTACTTCTGTTGATCCAGATAAGAATTGTAACAACTGGTTATTTATTCATCCGGTAAGTATCGCTCCCTGTGTATACTGATTACATTGAATGTTGCTCTCCATAGACACAATGCTGGAAATGACATTGCCTGACCTTTTCCACAAGAAACAAATGTACAGTGTAGTCACTTTTTTAAGACCAACATATGTTGTTCCTTCCCTGTCTTCTTGACTCTAAGCTCTCACTGTGAATACGTGGAAGAGTTTACACTCCAGGCCTTGCCTCAGTTCTCCAATCTCTCGGGCCACGAGGTCTCAAACCATGGACTGATCGTTCTAGTCATGCAGTACGGGAAGAAGAAGATAGATTATCTGGGGCCGGAAAGGACTGAAGGAGACTGGACTAAAGCATGGAAATCCAACTTTCTGCACCCTGTTTTATACTACTATGACACACTTCCTACTGGTGAGTAGAAATGCTGTCCCGTTAAAAAGTGTACCTTCTTAGGAGTAAAATGACAGGAAAGCAAACTCGGATTGAAGGTTAATGTAAGTTATTTTGTTTGTTTTCCCCAGAGGAAGAAATGAAGCTCCGTCCCTCTGGCTGGGCTTTACCGAGGCCCAAGGCGATTCATCACATGGTCGAGGACTTCCTCGCTGAATGGGATAGTCCCATATCTCACATCCAGCCTTTGCGGCGCTTCCTGGAGCACTGTGTCCAGACTGACCTTAGGGCCTTCTATGCGGGTAAAGCTGTGTGTTTGTGCTGCAAATACTATTTTTATTTTAAAATATGAATTTAACACTAATTTCTATATTGATAAAAAAAAAAGGCCATTTATGTGACACTCCCAGCGCTGCAAAACCCTGCGGCGGATAGCCGGATCGCCAGATCTATTGCCAAGCAACAAAGTAGACCACGAAACTCAAGATATAGTACATTATTTATAGTCTATATCCACAGTGTTCCACCTCCGAGATTGCTCTGGTGGTCTCTTTTCGGGCCTGATGTCAGTCCCCTTCCTCTTTCTTTTGTGTTGGCTTTTTAAACTCCAGTGGATTTCTGAGGACTATGCTAGCTAGACTATCTGTCCAATCTGAGGACTATGGTTACCTGGTCCTAAGATCTCTGCAGGGTAAATCCAGACAGCTAGCTAGACTATCTGTCCAATCAGAGTTTTCTGTTGCACGACTAAAACAACTTTTGAACGTACACGTTTCACTAAAACAACTTCCTTCCTGAGGCTATTTTGCAGAGGTACTGTCTGGTGCTTGGCCCCGCCCAAGACGATTGTGATTGGTTTAAAGAAATGCCGATAAACCAGAGCATGTTTTCTCCCATCCCTGAATGCTGCGTGGACTAGCCAGACCTTCCTCTGCAGCGCTGTGGAGGAAGGTCTGGCAGTTCGAGACTACATTGGTTGTGACTAACAAGCTTGTGATGTAGGAAATGATAGAACGGCAGATTTTAGTGTGACTCATTCCTGTGCTTTCTCATTTTAGAATCATGTTTCCGCTCAGCCCTTACCCACCGAAAGCCGCCGCTGTTTTGTCAGCAAGGATACTTGAAGCAGCAGGGTGTCGCTCACATCAAACAGCCGTGGCAGCCCATTCGTGACGCTGGACTGATGCCTACTGAGCAAGATGCAGGCACATCCGTGGCTGACCCCGCATTCCCCAACTGCCTGGCACAAGCCGGAGCCTCCGAGTCCTCAGGACTGAAACTTGGCTCCTGATTGTTTTTCTCAAGCGTTTTAAAGCCATGCCTCTGATGCTGTTTAAGTTACTCAAACTTGCTACCTCCAGCACCCATAATTCCCTCCACAAAACCAAATATTTTGACCGGATACTATACCCTAAAAGTAAGGCAAACCTGTCTTAGAAACCCTCGTCACCTGATGTAAATGTCTAATGGTGCGTGTCCACCGTGGCGTTTTTTTGACACTAGGGATCGTCCCGCTTTCCAGGATGGGTTGTTGATGGGCTTGTGACAGGCAGTTATCAATTCCTCTTCAATGACAAGTAAGGAGAACAAGCTACACCCTCAGACAACCACTGTGGCTGAACCTGATTGGATGATTGCTTTACTCGTGGGCTGTCTGCTCCTGAATTTCAAAACAGGCCAACATGGCGGCTCGTTTGAAAACACATGAAATAGCTCCCCGAAATGTGTTTCTGAAAACATGTTATGTGAGAAAGCTGCAGGTGATGAATCCGTCTTCATTTCAGATTGACAACGGTCACATTAAAAATAAATCTGAGTTTTTGAGAAGCGGAGAGTCCAGCTGGAGTAGAAAGTCCAGTAGCCTGGACCTTAACTTTATGCAAATGAGGGGCGAGAAACTCGACTCCACTACCAGAATTCATTGCACGGCTGCTTACACAGACGATGAATGGCACTTGACTTTTTTTAAACCAAAGAGTTATTTTCCTTTTTTTATTTTGATTGTGTTTAAATGTCCAAAGAAGTAAAATTATCCAGTAATTCACAAGAAATAATCAAAGATGATAGGAAAGTCTAAAAAAAAAAGAAAGAAGCATAACATTGTCTTCTTTCTTTTTTTTAGTAATTATCTTGTGGCCCCTCTGACTTCATTATCATCCTGCAACCTCTTGGGCATCCATAGCTTATCACTGGAGAGGCACTTTGTCCTTTGAATGTCCCTTTATTGTCATTCCTCACAAAATATGGATATACTTTATATTATGCCATTTTTATATCATGGGAATCTAGATTATATGAAGCTGTATAGGTGGTGGGTGGGTGTGTCATTTTACATGATGTTACCTGCTGAGACGTACATTAAAGAGGAAATATGTTTGTATATGTATGTTTTGTCGAATATAGTACTTTCACGGTGCGCATGCGCGCATGCAACTGGTCCAGCACAAGGACTGTTTGATTGGTTACCTGGTTGCGTAGCTCCTATTGGACAGGAGCAAATGAACAACACGGAATCTGATTGGTCGTCATTGCACTGGGAGCTGTTCACTGTACAATGAGTGTGCATTTTACTACCTTTTTAACATGATAATGAAGAAGTGAAATAGTGGACATTTTGGTGCTGTAAAGGAAGTGTCTTCTGCTGTTGAAATACTGCAAATTATAGGAAATTATCCAGATTACAAAGACTTAAATGGGGGGAGTTTCTGTGTTGACGTGCCGTGCAATGGCCCCATGGCGTCGCTGACGGCGCAGCTGTCATGTTGTTAAAGGCGACTGTATTTCCTTTGGCTTTGGCGGTAGTAATTGCAGTAGTAGTGGTAAGGAACGTAGTATAAACACAACATACATATGTCACGGTAAAGCATGGACGGGTGGAGCCCAATCGTTGCTGCAGCCTCGGATAACGACCGCTCCAGCTCCGAGGGGGAGTACATGGTGGAGCTTCGACCCGAAGGCGAAACCCGGGAGGTGTTGGACAGAGAGCAGCGGGGTGACCTGGAGAGAGCGGACCCGGGTGGTACCGCTGCTGCTGTTGGCTTTGGGATGAGTGGGACTGGTGAGGGCAAAGTGGTGTTGGGTCGAGGAGTCGAACAGAGAGACGACAAAGAGCTCCGGTACCTGCACTTGTTATGGGAGCCGGGGCGAAGTGAGCTTGGTGGACCCGGTGGGGTGGCGAGCAAGATGGGGAAGGTGACGGGGAGCAGGGCCAGGCGGCACCACAGAGTTTTCCGGAACCTCGGTCCTATGGGTAAAGACATTTATGGTAAGGGACAGTTACATAGTCTAGTAACTTAAACTTAATAAACAAGATGAGCGTGTGGTGTGGAGAGAGCTAACGTTAGCTATTAGCTACATTTTTTTAAGCTGCAATTTATAGACCTACGTAATGTAATTCTATTGCTAAGCAACAGCCTGCCCCCCTATTTACTTCCTGTCCGCTTATAAACTGTGTGTTGTGTTTAATAATATTTAGACTTATAGGTTTGTGAGTATGGGGATTTTATACAAATGACAGTTGGGTTATGGTGACTTAAAATAAATACGTATGAGAAATATAGATATACTCAGATATATACTATAGATACTAACCCTAACCCTAACAGATAAAGGCAATTTAGTTTTATTACTGTGTTATGCAGTGAATGCAGTGAAATATTTAAGCTAGATGTATGTCAGAGTAAGATGTAATGACGAAAATCTCAGTAGCTATCTAGTCTTATCTCTGATTATCTGAGGCAACATGTTATCCACTATGTGAAACCGCCTAGGCCAACATGTAATACTTGACTTGCACATGAAACATACACTTGCGTAAGCACGTATACTCTTATGCACGTACGCAAACGTCACTACATTACCACAAGAGTTCCTTCTAACTGATAATGTAAAAGAAAGAAGTGCCATTTAAGTTGCTCTGCAGATTCTATCCAGTGAAACATTTCTTACAAAAGTTAAAAGGTGAGATGTCAAAGTTCTGTGAAATACATCCGGAAACTTTCTCCCGTTTATTTTGGTTTTGTTTGGGTTAAAATAAGTACTGAAAGTAATCAGTTTGCTGATATGTATGTACAAGTCAAGTACTCCATTTTGGCCCTAGCGGATGTCCAAGGTTACATGAATGAAGTCTTTGTTGCTCCGATGTCCTGCAATATGACCCCATTCATCTAATCACAAAGCATTATTTACATAATTGTCACTTATTGTCTTATCTCCACAGCTGTCAAAAGACTGAGGGAAGCAGCAAACAGCAATGACATCGACACAGGTAACAACAGGGAGGTGATGCAGTAAAATGCCTTGCAAGTGGTGTGAGGGAAAGATGAAAAACGTGTTACCTTTAAAAAATGTAGCTGTGTTTTGCTAATACAATTGTGTTATTCCAGTTCGAAAGCTCCTGCAAGATGACATAGACCCCTGTGCAGCAGATGACAAGGGGAGGACAGCCCTCCATTTCTCTTCCTGCAATGGCAGTGAGAGCATAGGTAGGTTGGTATACTGCAAGTATTTCTGATATACATGAATTTGTTTATACACTTCCCCTTATTGTACAATGCATTTTTAGAATCAGCAACTGTTAGTCCAAATTTATTTTATTTTTTATGTCTGTAGTGCAATTGTTGCTGAGCCACGGCGCTGACCCCAACCAGCGAGACAGTCTGGGGAATACCCCCCTCCATCTGGGTAAGAGAGAACAAGTCCCCACGGCCCGTAAAACCTGTAGCACTGTGGCCAATGATGCATATGACTGTGGTTTCACTTTGACACACAACTGTGCAGCTGCTGTAGGCTCACACCTGCTAAACATGAACAGCTATTCTGCAGAATGACATAAAGGCAGTTTTCGTGATAGTTTTGCATGCAACAAGTGTTTATTCTTGCATTTTGTGTTGCAACTTGCCCATTTTCACCTGTGTTTCTGCAGCGGCCTGTACCAACCATGTGCCTGTAATCACCACTTTGCTGAGAGGAGGTGAGACCGCTGTAGATGTGTCGAATTCTGTGTGTATACATGCATGTAACTCAGTTTTCCAATCATATATACATGCAAGTAAATTAGTCTTGTGGAGAGAACCATCTAGAGGGGCTGTGAAACTGAACTTGCTAAAAGTGGTAATCTTAAAAAAAAGAAACTGAACTTGCCATGCAAAAGACCCCTTTTCTTTTATTGATTCATGCACATGTATTTCATAGCGTCCTCCCTTCTGCGCATGTGCTGCAGATAGGTTTCCTCTCGCTCTATCCATCATGCACAGCTCTCCCCCGTGGGGGGAGGGGCTTAGGAGACCGTTTTGGGCTTTAGCAGAAAGCGGGGAGGGACTGAGAAGTTGTCGATGTTCAAATTTGTTGTCTAAGTCCTGGATCTTCGCAATCCTACCTACAACACCTTTAACGTTACTGTTAGCTAATTATTTGAACTTTTTATTCACTACTTTTGGATACCTATTTAAACTTCTGTGCTCAAGCAACAGCTCGCTTGCTGACTAGTTTTCACTCTCATATGACTGCAATATGTAGTGTTCAGGTGTTATAGTTTTAACCCTCATAATATGTGGATATATTTTTTTAAATCAAATTGTAATTTTTTTTTACTACTCTCCAATCTTTTCACATGGCAACAACAAGTACCCCTGGTTGGGAATCTCTGCTTTAAGACTTTAGATAGATTTTATAAATCCCACACTAGGGAAATTCCCTTGCTACAGCAGCTCAAAAAACTTCACACACATCAGAATAAGACAAATACACAATAAATAGAAATAGGAAAAATATAAAAAAGTATCATAAGAACTTGAAAAACTAGAATAACAGTAATAGTAATATATACATTATACACACTATATAACACCCTTATTATAAACAGACAGGTAAAACAGAGTAATAAACAATAATAAACTCTAGTATAAAATATAAAATAATAAACTCTAGTGTGATTAATATTCAGTTAGAATGTAGAGTGTGTGGATACTATATGTTTAACTGAGAGATTTGTGTTCTTCTGGTGTCTGGTTAGGAGCCCGTGTGGACGCCCTCGACCGAGCAGGCAGGACCCCTCTGCATCTAGCACGCTCCAAGCTTAATATTCTGCAGGAGGGAGATTCACGCAGCCTAGAAACCCTGAGAGGGGAAGTCACACAGGTAGACAATGCATTAACTTGCCTGGCTTTAGGCTTCGGATAGATCCTGATTGTTTCGGCAGCTTCATTCTTCATTTTTAGATCGGTAGCTTTGCTGAAAAGTTTATATCCGACTTTCCCTTCGTAGATCATTCAAATGCTGAGGGAATACCTGAACTTAATGGGCCAGAGTGAAGCAAAAGAGAGGCTGGAGCACATTTCTTCCCAGCTGCAGCACACACGCACCAAAGAGCAGGTGAGACCCACATACTACCAGTTGATTTGAAACCAGTAAAGTGAGGACTAATGTAAAATATAGATGTGTTTCAGTTTTGGGGGTTAAATTATGGATTGAACTTAATGATGAGTTGAAAATGTATTACATGTTTTTAAACTTAAAAGTTTCAAAAAAGCTTTAAAATCTAGTATTATTAAAGGACAATTCTGGCACAAAATGAACCTAGGGGTTAATAACATATGTGTATTTTATTTTATTTTATTTTATTTATTCATTTATTGAATGCACATTGATGAACAAGCACAACAGTACACGTAAATGTGCCAGATTGTAGCCCAAGAGCTAATTTCCATCTGCAGTCCAATAGGCAGGTTGGAGTTACAGTAAAAAAATACATAGGATAGTTACATTTAGTGTATAAAAACAAGAAGAAACAACAAGAAAAGAAGAAAGAAAAAAACAAAAACAGGACAATTCATTAGTAAAAGTGAAAGTGGAAACACAAGTTAGCGGTGGTTAGCGGTGGTGTACCGAGTCAATTGTTCTCAGTGATCTGTTTTCATGCTAATCGAATGTGTTATAATCTTTTTAATAAACTGTCTTTACACTTACAAAGTTCTCAAGGCTTCGGTTTACATGTAGGCACCCTCATAATGCTACCGTTGAAGTGTGGTGCTATTTATAGACTAAGGACAGCCAAATCCGAATCCTGGATTTGGGCCATCCCTGACTTAAATGTATGGTGTTTTTTTAGGTTTGCATGTATTGATTAACTCTTATGTATTTACTTAGATTTCTGTAACACACACGCTGCTGTATGTTTTTTGTTTTTTTTCCCCCCAGGTGGATGAGGTGACCGATTTATTGGCCAGTTTTACATCACTCAGTCTACAGAAACAGAATCTGGGCGATAGGTAGAAGATATAACGTGTATGGAGAGCTGAAGTCCTGCTACTTTATAAAGAAAGCCCTCTGCCCCCCCTCGGCCAGACGAGCAAATGCTGAACCATGTTCTGTACCGCTGCTTGATCTGGGAAAAAGTCACAATCACAATTATTTTGGTCAACATTGAAGTCACATTTTTTTTAACATGATTACTACTTAGTTTGTTTTTTTTTCATTCAGAACACTAGACAAAATAAGAGTTTACTTGCAAAACGTGATGTGCGACATAATTGTTTTTCTCGATTACATTGTTTTCGTGATTAATTGCACAGCCCCAGGACCATGATGCGGAGGTTTTCTGTCCATATTCCAAACTAAATATTTATCTACAATACTACTCTACAGGACAGTAACATTTGAACACCTTTCCATTTTAACCAACGCAACACAATATTATATTTAGTTAGTGTTCACAGCTATGAGTGTTTTTTATAGTATGCTTGTGGCTAAGACACATATGTAAACAATGCGGACAAAAATATTCTTATCTTGGTTAAAATTAAAAGATGTAATGGCCGGTAGTGCAGATTAGTAGATATCCATTTAGCTTATGGACAGAAAAGAATATTACATGTTTTTTTTTAGAAAAATGATGAAAGAAACCTCTTAGGGAAATACATATTGACAACAGGAAGCTAGTGGAACAGAAGCCAAGTGCAGTAGGATCTCAGCTCTGTGTGTGTGTGTGTGTGTGTGTGTGTGTGTGTGTGTGTCACAGCTGTGTCTTTGTGCTGACATGTTCTCTTTTTGCCTGCCTTTATTAGCTGCGTTTAATGATAATTATGAGACGTATATCTCTTGAAGTGATTTAAACAGTTTTCACGGTTGTATTTTTGCTTTTCTTATCGACAGCATCGTTGTATCTCGTTGCCTTTTCTCTTGTAATGCATGTTATGTTTGTATGTGAACTGTACTGTAAAATGGATTTAATTGTTATTGGGAGTGGGTATATGAAAATGAATAAATCCATATGTTTGTCTAAATTTATGAAATATTGTCTTTTATACAGTGCTTTAAAGATTGGTCTATCTGTCTGGGTTTCTGTTTGAAATCTATTTCAACATCAACATATTAAATTAGACTTCATTTAGCAAACTATGATATTTCCTGTCAAGTTCAGGATTCATTTTACGGTTTCTGACCAAGATCTTATTTTTAACAATTTTACTCTTTGTGACTTTGTTCTGTAAAATGTGCCATATTAAATTAATAGTATTATTATATCAGAGCTTTGTCCAATGCATTGCTAATATGGCTATTTTTCTATCCATCGCTGATTGGCTGCCATACCAAAGCCCCTCCCCCTACGTCGAAACGTATTGTCGCTTGCCCATAATAAAAGATGGCGACCGGACCCGCGTAAATTGGAGATCCCATAGAGGTAGTAACATTTAATAAACAGTATTTCTGTTCTTCCTGGTGTTTATAAACAACACATGTTATCACAACAAAGGGGATGAAGATGTGAGCAGAGTTGAATGCATGTTTGCCACATTATTTACGCACTTGCGGCGACTGCGGCCTAGCTGCGGGTGTAAGCCTCGGGCTTTCCTGAGTCGCTCTCCCCGGCAAGCTGAGGGCACGCTCAGCGAGACGCGTCCGAGTGCTGGAAACGTTGGGAAGCCAAGGAGTCCTAGTGAATGGAGAGGGGGTGTGTTTGTGTACCTTTATGAAAGTAGGCGGGAGTTTGTTTAGCTATTAGCTAATTTTTTTGCACTCTTTTTGTAGGTGACAGACCACATTATTATTGTAATATAACGCAACTTGTTTCACCCTGAAGAAGCAGCCAATCATTCACACATTTGACGTTTACCTGCAGGTCCAGTGGTGCTTAGCTCAGTGTAGGACTAAGGAATAGTTGTAGCAACCAAGACCCAATTAAGGTGTAATTACCTTTGTTGATTTAGTTAACGTTAATGCGAAATATTAAAGCATAAACGGACCAATTTTACACGTTGTTAGTGTGTAACTTAACGTTGAACTGCTCTGATTCAATAGATAGAATATATTCAGACATTAACTTGTATATGTTCGTTTTTCTTTGTGTTCACTTAACAGGTCAGTTAAGTCCTGCCTTATGTTGTCAGTGACATACTGTGATAAATAAACGTGTTGACAAAGGAGGAGCCATGGCTTTTGAGGAGATCAAGAATAAAGGAGGAATGGGTAATGTCTGCATGTCTTACTTAATAATGTCTTACTCGGTTTCTACTATACAGGCTTACACAATTATAACAAAGAACATTTCAAGATGCATAGATAAAACGAGACCCTTCATAGGAGCTGTGTAAAATATTATTTCATCATACTTTTAAGTTAAGGATTGACTTCATTCATTCGTTCATTTGTTCTAGATGTGGGGATGGATGGAGACAGAGGCCTTGTAGCGGGTCGTAGCCAGAGGGAGAAGAGGAGGTCGTATAAGGATCTGTTAAGGGAGGAAGAGGAGATTGCTGCTCAGGTTCGAAAGTCTTCAAAAAAACGGCCCAAGGTAAGGTATCTGTCCACGTTTACCTGACCTTATGGTTTGATATCACAGAAGGAGACCCTGCTACTTATGGTGTTTTAATATTTGAATCTAGGTTTTAATTTTTTGTAAACAATATTTTAAACCAATGTGTCTATTTTTTGGTAAAAGGAAAGCAATTGTGTTGTCCCAAATCAGGATTCAGAATTGTTCATGCTGGGTGGGGACTCGCACAAAAAGAAGAAGAAACATAGTGATGACTATCATTACAGAGGTGAGAGCTTAAAATAATCTTTTAATTTCATCAGAAATGACTCTGGAAATGTATTAATTTTTTTCCTTTACCGTCCCTGTATCAGACCACGATGGTTCAGGTCCACCTCCCCACAAGAAGAAGCACAAGTCAACCGATCGTTCCCCTCCTCTCTCTTCCCCCTCATCCTCCCACCCGACAGACACGGCGATGGGCCTCCTGCAGGCCATCACCTCTCCACTGGCCACTGGTTCGGACCCCAGCCCCCACCTGCACAAGAAGCCCTCCTACCCACCTTTCTCCTCACACTCCTCCAAGGACCGCAAACGTGAGAGCAGCGGCGGCGGTGGCGGCGGAAGCAAAGGGAGCCACTCCTTCCCTCATTCCCGCCCCGTGTCTTCGTCGTCGTCATCTTCCTCCAAGAAGCACTCCTCTTCCTCAAAGTCGTCCCTTTTCCACGGCGGAGCGCCCAAAGAGGAGCCCCTGACGTTACGCGAGGCTGACGGGCTGAAGATGAAGCTCATCATGTCGCCAGAGAAAGAGGAAGGAGAGAGCTTCCCGTTCAACCCCCACTCATCCAAAGGTGGCGGAAAGAAAGAGAAGGACAGAGACAGGGTGCAGCACTCAAAATCGCCCAAGAAGAAACTACTGCAGAGTCGAGAACCTCTGCCTGTAGTGGGGAAAGAGGTGGAAGTGGAAGGTAAGATAATTAGGCTAATCTGGGCTGCACGTTAACTACACACAGGAGTGTGGTATGGCCAAGTTCATGTGTGTTTCTATTGTACTTATTATAACGTACATGTTTACTATAAGTGTCAGGTATAGCAAACCACAATGTAAAGAAAACATATCCAGAATCGGAAAATGATTTTTACTCACTGACAGTGTTAAAACGGTTTAAAAAAAAAAGTGTATATATCAACGTAAATGGCAGGAACGACACCATGGACACTGAAATGAAATGCCTTAAATAGGTATTTAGATAAGAGGCTGGGGGAAATCTTGTTGAGATTTGGGAGGTGTGCTCTTTTCGACAGTTTTCTACAGTGACCCATAACTCCCTTCTCTACGTAGGTTTGCAAAGACGTTTAAGTGCATCTTCGCAGAACCCTAACTCTAGCACTAATCAATCATTTAACATCCAAATACTGTATACATCTACTAATTAGGGTCAAGAGGTGGACAGGGTCTTTCAAGTGAAATAAAATGGTGCAAATAGTACCTTACTTGTTAAGAAGGAAACTGAAAGTATGTAAGATACAACTACATGTAATTGAAGCCATGGATATTTAACCATTCAATAGACTATGGACCATTGTTGAAATAATAATAATAATAATAATAATAAGTACATCAACTTAGCTTTTACTCCTAATGCATTCCTTTAATACTTGTGGTATCAGAAACACACATTTATTTGCTCAACAAACAAGTACTAACGAGCTGCATAGTGTAGATATATGTACTTTACCACCTTAAATTATTTAGAGCCCCATGGTTTGTCATGTTTAATATATTCATTGCTGTGTTCTCTGTTCTACAGGTCATTATGGAGGTGGCATGGGAGACGATAGCTCTTCATCCGGGGCTGAACTGGAGGCCGGGGAACTGGTTATAGATGATTCATACACACACCTGTCGAAAAAGAAGAAGAAGAGCAAAAAAAGCAAGAAGAAGAAGGACAAAGAAAAAGACAGGGATAAGGACAAAAGTGGAAAGGACAAGAAGCACAGCAAAGGATTTGGAGGTGAGTTTACTATTTAATACGGGGTAGCACTACTGAGCATCAATAGGTTTGTTAGGTTGGGCATCGTTTTGATTTGATCAATTTTGATTTCAATATTGCAGTTTTAGCAGGCTTTTTCAGTGTAAAATCAAGCCACACAACACTGCGGGCACCTGGAAGCATGGAGGCCGCTACAGAAACCAACATTTGCATGTGTTAAATGTGGAACCGACAATCGGATTCAAAACCTCATTTTCCAAACAATTCCGATAGAAAAAACGATTCCATTGTAATTTTTGAAACTATTCCATGTGGGAACCGATTCTCGATGCCCAACCCTAGTTGGTTGTTTAACGTCTGTACAAGGTGGAGCTTTTAACTCTAATTTAATTCCGGATAGTTTGCCCAATAATAATAATACTGTATTAGTGGCGTAGTGTATTACACCATATTTGTTATATTTTGTGAATAAAATCTGAATCTACAAAGGAACCAGTTACACTTCTTTGTCAGGTAAATGTAGTAGTCCAGTGTTTTGGTTTGAATTAGAAGCACAAAGTAAGTCAGTAGTATAGAGTGGGGTTGCATATGAAGTGCTTTAAGGGCCCTCTCAGGGTACAATGGTTCTGGAGAAAGCTGCAAGCAGCAGTACAGGAGGCCAACGGGCACTGCACTGGTGTGAACTCCTCTTTTGAGGACGTCTGTAAGAAGTCATTGCAACACAGTTGAATACGGTGTAATGTAACGATGAGTCGTGAATCGTGAATGTGTAATGATTACAACCGGTTGAGATTTTTAAAAAATCTGATGCAATTTATTGATTTATTTTTTTTAGGGTGTACTTTACATTTTAATTGTTTGACGTTGTAGAGCGTCCTCTGGTGGACAGACTATGCAACACCAAAACTCAGGTTTTTATTTTGATATGGGAATTGTTTTAGAACTCTAATTAGAGCTGCGCAATATATTATATCGACATCGTGATATGAGTGTAGATATTGTCTTAGATTTTGGATATGGTAATGTGGTAATAAGTTGTCTTTTCCTGGTTTTAAAGGCTGCATTACAGTAAAGTGATGTCTTTTTCTATGTGTCATATAATACTTGTAATCATCATGGCTTTGTCTTTGTGTGACATTCTTCAGACTCATCGAGGGGCCACACCCACTCCCATCCCACGGTCACTCACAGCGCCGTCGGCCCGATGTATGCCATGGGCACGCCTGTCCCTCCACACCACCATCCGGGCAATGAGGGGGTGACAGTGAAGAAGAAAAAGAAAGAGGAGAAAGATCGGGAAAAGCACGAAAAGGACAAAGATAAGGTATGATGCTGACCGTGATGCTCTCTGTTGGGTCGGTAGTTAAAGTTACAAAACCGCCAAACTGGAAATTTTGTATGAGTGCCAATAATCTCAAATAACTGTGGGCTGCATACTGCTTTTCGGGTTCTCTAACACACATTTTTAAGCAAAATACAAAAAAACTGACACAAAAACACTTTTTCATTGTTTGTTTTTCCTGCATTATTGGTTCATTTTGTTGTCATCTCTTAGCCCAAGAAGAAGAACACATCAGCATATCAGGTGTTTTGTAGGGAGTACAGGGTCAACATCAATGCTGAACAGCCGGGACTAGGTGGGTAATATAAAGACTTACAGTTTAACGCTTACATATTGTCCTAATATCACTAAAATACACAATTCAAACAATATGTTTGTATGTCTAATCTGCAGTCTTTGGTGAGCTCAGCAAAAAGCTGGGGGAGGTGTGGAAGGCGATGCCAGAGAAAGACAAATTGGTAAGTTGTTTTTGTCGTTTCATGGTAATTAACTAGGGCTGCACGATTAATCTAATCTAATGGTCAATATCCTTGTCTGAGTTTAGCTGTCCAGTAATTTCCGGTCATTGACCCAAAAGAAAGTGATGATCCCCGAAAACTCTATTAATCTCAGATAGGGCTCGGCAATATATTGATATTATCGATATATGAGGCTAGATATTGTTTGGAATTGTTCCTGTTTTGACCGGTAAAATGAAACCTTACAGGTCACATAATGGACCCCATTTTTTTTCTACTGGAAACTCTGATCCTTGTTAGGCTCGTAGTTGTGGTGGTGCACTAAATGTCCCATGTTTTCTTTTTGTTGTTTCTGTGCAGGTTTGGAGGCAGAAAGCTCAGTATCTGCAGCACAAACAGAACAAAGCTGAGGCCACCACCGTCAAACACAAGACGGCCACTGAGGGCAAAAGCAAAGGTACCTTTGACTCTTAAGGTTGATGTGGCATTTCTCAACTGTTTGTCCTCTTAACTTTCAGTTCTCATAACAGTTGTCTTTAAACTGTGCTTGGTCATGAAAGTTGTAGGAACGGGAACAGGGATGGTGTCCCCGAGCCGGGCGCCCAGCACTTTGTCCCTTTCCCCAGCTCGAGTCCCAGAAGTTGACCCCATTGATGCAGCAGCTCACCTGCAGCTACTGGGAGAGTCCCTGTCTCTGATTGGGCATCGGCTACAGGAAACAGAGGCAAGTTTCCCCGTGTACAGTACTGTATTCGCAAGCCAATTTGATTTAATTTATAATTTCTACACAACAATTGCAACATAAAGACAGCGGAACAGATCAGTAGTTAATAGTTAATAATCACGTTTTCTATTTGAAGTGTAACATGAAGATGTTTCATTACTATGAGTAGGGTTGGGTATCGTTTTTTTAATTTTTTTATTCTGGTGCTAAATCTATACTTTTGAAACATAATTGCTAGGGTCATAAGGTCAAATTTAAAATGTAATAATAACTTACTGCACCAGTTATTTTATGTTAAACAACAAAAAGAAGAACCAATAGATGCCAGAAGGGTACTTTACAGTAACATTGAATGCACCGTGAGCTTACGAATTGCAATTGAACGCACCATAAAGTCCTGCGACAGTGTCCATGGAGTCTCCTCCGTGTCTTTAGCTGCAGACTGTTGTACGTCTTGATATTGAAATACTTTCTTAGTAAACTACAGCCACATGTTTATCTGTCAGCATTTTAACCGTGTTTAAGCTAGCTGCTAGCTAATGGTAGGCTAACAGGTGCCAAGTGTAACGTTAACTGGCGTCACATGCAGCGATGCTTCTGGTGCCTGTAACGCCCATTGCGTCCGGAGCACCAGAGAGCAGCACAGGCATTTAGCCCTTGTGTTGTCTTCCCATCAAAATTGAAAATCAACACTTTTGTTGATGCTTTTTAATCGATGTTTTTAACTTTTTCGTAAGTTTTTGTCTATTTTTCCAACACTTTTTTCAATGTTTGTCACTTTTTTTATGTATAACACTAACTTATTAACTTTAGTTTTATAGTTATGTTTGGAATTTATGGTCAATACACCTCATTTATAGGAAATTATACCTAATATTTGAGTTTTAAAAGCAGAAATTAGGAATTATTTAGACTAAAATTAAAGGAATGGATGTTGATGATAATCACAGACTGGAATATGTCAACTTTTACTCAATACTATTTCAAAAACACTTCCATTTGTTTCTCCAAATGCTGTAAAATTTAATAAGACGCCCTAAAATTAATGAAAGTAGAGATTTGTACTTGGCAAAGAGCGTTGGGTGGAATCAATCATGTTATTTTGGGGAATTAAAAAGAACATTGATATAGGAAAACGGGTCAGTTTGACCCGAGGACAACATGAGGGTTAAGTGGCACTGAAATCTGCGTTGTCATTCGGCCCGGCAGATACTCTGCATTTATAGTAATATTATTAAGAGTATTTATTAGGAGGCTGACCCCTTGAGATGACTCATCTCATTTTCGAGGGGTCTTTAGAACAGCACCAGGTTTCGGTACCCGACCCTACAATGCAGTGCAATGAGTGAGTCATGGAAATGCTGTTCCTCTGTTTTAGGGCATGGTGGCCGTGTCCGGGAGTCTGTCCGTGCTGCTGGACTCCATCTTGTGTGCTCTGGGACCGCTGACCTGTCTCACAGCGCAGATACCACAGTTAAACGGATGTCCTCGAAACATCCTGGTAAAGTTTTTCAGCATTGGAAAACCTTGAGATGCTCAAATGTATTTCAAGATGTTTATTTTGTTTCAAAAGGAAACTTAATGTTACTGCTAATAGCCCACTGTGTTTTATTGTGTTATGCACTTTGTTATCAGACAGGTCAGCTATGTAGCCTAGGTAGGCCTAGGCTAGAGGTGCCTATAGGTCAGTTTTTCTTCTTCTTTTGTAAGTGGACAAAATAGGGGCTACCTCAGATTCTCTTCAGTAGCTTTAATTGTTTTCTATGCACATTTTGCTGTGCAAACTGAACAAAGTTGAAAGAGAAGCCATGAATAAAGCTCACACGTTTTTCAATACATCTGTTTGTGTCACTGCGAGCTGCTTCGCCGCTGAAAGGACCGGCCCAGATAACCTGGGTTAGAAAATCTGGCCCAACTGAATTTGTAATTGAATAGCCCTGTTGTATATAACTTTGTTTTTTCAGATAATCTACAGTGTGTAAGCATTCAGGAGTTACACACTTGGCCGCAATCAGTTTTCTAACAAAGCTCTCTCTCTCTCTCTTGTCAGTCGAATACGTTGGACAACATTGCCTACATCATGCCAGGGCTGTGAGGAAGCGACGCTAATCGAAGTGGAGCGTTGTTGCGTCAGACGTCAGCAGATCCGACTGGAGTGGTCCTTAACAGGAGTGACTCAGACTTTAATTTAAGCGCCACTTGCTTGGCATCTGAAAACGTGGGATATTTCTAGCCTCAAGGTGTTTTTACAGTGTATTTTAAAAAAACAAACAACCTTATTCTTTTAATTTTCTAATTATATTTTTTAAATCAAACATTTTACATCTTTCTTGGCATGTCGGCTTAGTTTTATTGTGACTGTACAGTGTGCTGTTGTGAGTGAATGAGCGAGCGCTTGCGTGTTCTGTATGTGTGAATTACTGCAGCTGTTAACTGGGTTTGACTTTTAAGCGTCCTGTACATCTTCTTCTGTATACATCTTTGATTTTTACCGAAATGTAAAGGAACATGCAAGTCATTTGTTCATTGTCAACGTAATATATTTGACAGCTGCTTAGTTTTTCTTTTACCATGTGAAAAGTGGTCATGCCTTGCTGTTTTATACATTTGATATTGTACTGTGCATACAGCACATTTAGATTTTGACTGATCTGTAGAAAAGTGATAGAAAACTCCTTTAGGTAAAACCTTGTTTTAATCAGAGCTGTTCAAACAGATCACTGTCAGGCATTTAATGAAATGGCAACATTAAAACTGTTCCCAAAATTCAGCTTCCACTTTGTTTTTATTAGTTTATTAGGTTCACAACTTTGGTCCAGGCTGAAATATTTCAACTACTTTCTGGATAGATTGCCACTAAAGTTTGTACAGTTGTTCACGGTGATTACCGGTAATCCTAATTTGGTGATGGCCTAGATATTCATCTAGTTTGAAATGTGTTTTTTAGTGAAATGCCTTAAGGGCTTTTGGATGGATTGCAATATAAATGTATAGAAATCAATGTTTCCCCTCTGAATGAATTCTAATGATGTTTGTGAAAACAGTTAACTGTCTGTGGTTTGACGCACACCTAGGCAGGCCAAAATGTCTTGTGAATGTAAAGTGATATTCGGGCCAATTCAAAATTTCCGAGGGGCTGGATTGGAGTTTGGCACGTGCGATCTAAAGGAGTCGAGAAAAACTACAAAAAAATGCCTGAAGGCTGTTGTGGTGATATTCACCACCAATAATGCAAAGAACACATAGTTTTATAATCTGACAACCTGGACAATACAAGGCAATGGAGAGTTGTTGCCCCCCCCCCCCCCTGAAGGACGTGGCTTTCAGAGTATGACACAATGCGCTCTGTCACTATATGTGCTGAAATGATAAGAAATCATTTTTTCCAACGATCCCCGGACGGTCCGCGGGCCCGAGGTTGAGACGCCCTATACACACAACAGCCCCCACAGCAGATGGAGGTGTGTTCACTCTTTCTTAAAGTCAAGTCGAGTCCACGGGCAGGAACAAGGAAGTGTGAGGCTCGTCCCTGAATTCAACCCTAATCTCGGCAGTGAACAGGAGCCGATCATGTCAACATCTGCCGCACAGTCAGGTAGGCTGGATGTCTGGTCTGAAAGAGGAAATATTCTAGAAAAGTCCGCTGGGGCGGCTCCCCGCTGCGTGTTTACGGTGTTTGTGCGGTTTGAGATGAACAGAGAGAGAGAGAGAGATGCGAAAGCTATGCTACATGGATCCATGACACAGCATTTAAAACCAGCTCACAAAATAAATATATATATATATACACACACAGTTTAGTCGATCAAACGAGTATTCGAATAACTTGTCTAATCCCCGGACAACATAGGCTATATAGGCCTACACTCAAACATTACAGAAGCACAAAGTAGGCTACAGTTGCAAACTTCTGCTTGATGTACATAGTTACCCACAATCCTGCTCTTCCACCACTGGGAGGACAGTTTGCCTCATTATGCATAGATTACATCAGGCCATCAAGAGGAGCATACAGTGGATTGAGGAAGTTTACACACACAGGTTAAAAATGATTAAAAAGAGGAATAAAAAAACATCTTTTGGAAATTGATCTTAATGCCTTAATTCCAAAAATGTAGGAAAATCCTACCTTTTACGGGCAACAATTTTCTTTGTGAATGAATAATGTGTTGTTAATAAATAAATGTTCTTCCTTAAAATACAGGGGCATACGTATACACCCCCCTATGTTAAAATACAGGGGCATAAGTATACACCCCCCTATGGTAAAATACAGGGGGCATACGTATACACCCCTCTATGTTAAAATACAGGGGCATAAGTATACACCCCCCTATGTTAAAATACAGGGGCATAAGTATACACCCCCCTATGTTAAAATACAGGGGGCATAAGTATACACCCCCCTATGTTAAAATACAGGGGGCATAAGTATACACCCCTCTATGTTAAAATACAGGGGGCATAAGTATACACCCCCCTATGGTAAAATACAGGGGGCATACGTATACACCCCCCTATGTTAAAATACAGGGGGCATAAGTATACACCCCCCTATGTTAAAATACAGGGGGCATAAGTATACACCCCCCTATGTTAAAATACAGGGGGCATAAGTATACACCCCCCTATGTTAAAATACAGGGGGCATAAGTATACACCCCCCTATGTTAAAATACAGGGGGCATAAGTATACACCCCTCTATGTTAAAATACAAGGGGCATAAGTATACACCCCTCTATGTTAAAATACAGGGGGCATAAGTATACACCCCCCTATGTTAAAATACAGGGGGCATAAGTATACACCCCCCTATGTTAAAATACAGGGGGCATAAGTATACACCCCCCTATGTTAAAATACAGGGGGCATAAGTATACACCCCCCTATGTTAAAATACAGGGGGCATAAGTATACACCCCCCTATGTTAAAATACAGGGGGCATAAGTATACACCCCCCTATGTTAAAATACAGGGGGCATAAGTATACACCCCCCTATGTTAAAATACAGGGGGCATAAGTATACACCCCCCTATGTTAAAATACAGGGGGCATAAGTATACACCCCTCTATGTTAAAATACAGGGGCATAAGTATACACCCCTCTATGTTAAAATACAGGGGCATAAGTATACACCCCCTATGTTAAAATACAGGGGGCATAAGTATACACCCCCTATGTTAAAATACAGGGGCATAAGTATACACCCCCCTATGTTAAATTCCCATAGTGGCAGGCAGATTTTTACTATTACAGACCAGTTACTACATGGATCAGGATACTATGCATCCTGATAAAATTCCCTTTGCCTTTGGAATTAAAAGTTATCCCCCCCCCATATCATCTCATACCTTCACCATACCTAGAGATCGGCATGGGGAACTTTCCATAAGATCATCTCTCAATGCAAATCAAACCGGCTATTAGTCTAACTGAAATAACACCATTTAGATCTCTAGGTATGGTGAAGGGTATGTGATGATGATGGGGGGGGGGGGGATAACTGGCTCCCCAGACCAACGCTCAATCTCAAATGTATTGGTCTTGGCTTGGTCTGGTGCTAGCCAGACTAACTGCCACCCCATAGATGCCATAACTCCCCTTTGTGAATGATATGTAGCTACTGAGCTAATTCTGTCCATGACTGTCTTACTGTCGCTGTTATATAAATAATTAAAAACAGTATACAATGAAAAGCATAATGGTATTTCTGCTTTGTGTCTTCGCTCAGCAGAGCTGAGGCTGGTGGTGCTGGGCCGGGCGGGGGCAGGAAAGGGATCAGTAGTCCAGACCATCCTGGGCCTGCAGGACCCTCAACCCGGCACAGAGGCTGCCATCATCCAGGAGTGCAGCAAACACAGAGGAGAGGCCGCAGGCAGACAGGTAGGACGGAAATACACACAACATCACACTGCAATTACATTTTCAACACTCTTTAATCTTTTTTTCTTCTTCAAATGCTATAAAATTGAATAAAAGACACAAATTCAATGAAAGTAGTGAAGTTTAGGTTTGAATCTATCTGGAGCAATGGTCCCCTTTAACTTTCACATCTCGGATTATAAGCCTCTTTATCCAGAATGTAATCATGTGTGTTTCCTGTTGCGCTGGTCTCCAAACATCTGGCCAAAGGACTACAGTTAAAAACGGATCCAGCTGGCTAACACTGGCACATGTATGGAAAGGTTGATCAGTGTGCGTTGTCCTTTTTATAAAAAAAAATAAAGACAATGAAATGAACCTGAGGCCACAAGGTGCAATTACTTACCTTATATTTTTTAATATAAATGTTATCAATAGATGTCAATACATTTGTATACAAAATCATCATAATTTCAATTAACCTGGACAGTTTTTAAAGTTATAATTTGTAAAATGTGCTTACTCATATACTTAAACATGCACCGACATAAATATTTACCGTCATGCTTTCCATAAACTCCCGTCTCCTCCATTTTGTTAAGAGTAACGTATCGATTTGTTGCAATAATGTACTTTAGAAGCAAATAAAAGCATTGAAAGCTAAAAAAAATATGCTAATAATAATAAATAATAATAACTACTAATGGCACTTACCTTGCTCGGCCGCTGTGTCTTCATAGACAGTTAAAGAAATAGACCAACAGATCCCGATATTAGAAGCACTTTTCCGGTGATGGCTGAGCGTGCCCCGTCCTTTTTACAGTTTTTACAATTTTTACAGTTTTTACAAATTTTACAGTTAAAAACGAATCCCTACTTCCCCCCTTTGATGATGACACAGTGATTAGTGACAATTCTCTCCGACCAATCAGTAGTCTGCAGGTTTCTACGTCACCTTTTGGTTTCGCCTCAGCTTGCTTGGAGCCTTGACTGAAGTGGCACTAAAGTGGTACCAGGGACTTCTCTTCATAATGGAAAACCAAAAAAGTCGAGTCGAGTCGAGCAGGTACCATGTAATTCAAAAACGCCATAAAAGACTTTTCTCCGAGTGAGTGTTATTTATATATGATCTGCTCTAGCTTTTCCAAAGTTTTAGACACAGGTATGACAGGTATGGTGATAATAACGTGCAAAATTATGTTGAATTGCATTTTTTTATTTTTTTATTTTTTTTTATCAAAAAACATCACACTTTCTTGAGAATAAAAGAAGACAAAAGACGCTTAAACCCCTCTGCCAAACATGCACACCTCAGTCGTCGATGTACCCGGGGAAAACACTGTACTCAACCTTGATTTTGTGCTTGTGCCACCTCTCGGTAGGTTGTGGTCGTCTCCAGTCCACCGTGGTTCGGCTCAGGCTGCGACCCCGAGGAACGGAGACGGCACATCTCGTCCTTTATCGCTCTATCCAGCCCTGGGCCACATGCCTTCCTGCTGTGTGTCCCTGTGAACCAGCCGGCCGACGCGGAGGCCAAGGCGCTGGACGTCCTGAAGGAGCTGTTTGGCCCCTCGGCGGTCAGCAACAACACCATCGTGCTCTTCACCTACACCGAGGAGCTGGCGGAGGACGAGCAGCTGGAGGAATACCTCGTTACTTGGCGCAAGGACCTCCGGGCGCTGGTGGAAAGATGCGACGACCACTACCACACCCTGGAGACGCGCGGCGGGGAACCGGAGCAGGCGCGGGCGGTGGAGGAGCTGCTGGAGAAGGTTGAGCAGGCAGCGAGAGAGGGCGGGACGCCACACTTGAGCTGCGCTCTGTACCGCGAGGCCGAGGAACAAATCCGAGAGAGACAGGTAGAGATCGCGAGACGGAGGAGAGGAGAGGACTCACAACCTGAGGACAACATCACGGAGGAAGAAATGGAGGCAGTGCGGGACGAAGCGGAGAGGAGCGTAGCTGACTTAAATGTGAATATAGAAAGTGTTTTCCCCTCTGCAGTCTCCCCTTCGTCCCCTGCTCACGCTTCGTCTCTCTGGGGCTTGTGGGAGAAGCTGAAAGCCTGGATGAGGTGGCTGCCCATGATGGTGAGAGTGGAGTCCCTGCTGGGATCACTGGTCAGCCTGTTCATGGGGGGGCAGTATGGAGGTATGGTGGGGGCCACTGTGGGATCGGTGGCTACTGAGGTAGGGAGAAGAAAAGTAAAGAAAACTAAATGAGAGGCCAATTGTGTTAATGTATTATGCATTTAGTTGCACTTTAAAGGGTAACTTTGGTGTTTTAAAAACTTATTCCCCCATGTTTGTTGTGTCGAAGTGACTGACGGGAACAATCTTTGAAATTGGTCGAGTACTGAATAAAACTGCAGCAGTCGGCAGCGGGGAAACAAGCTGCAATGTAACGTTATTGGGCAATTGCGCAGCGTCAATTTCCGTCCACTAAAAGTTCTGTTTTTGCCGCTGAAAGGCTCAGATTATTCATATTTTATTTATAAAGATTTTATTTTTGGGCATTTTAGGCTTTTATTCGACAGGACAGATGAAGGGTCGCTAAAGGGCCGCTTGTCGGAGTCGAACCCTGGCCCCTGGAAAATTTCTAAATATGGGTGCCCGCTCTACCAACTGAGCTACCTGGGTGCTCTCAGATTATTATTCTAGGTGTCTGACAACATTATGGAAAGTATCCCTACAGAGATAGACCTTTTTGTTTAAAATGAAACCTCCCAGAAATCACCATCGCCAAACCCACCAGGCTCCATTTAAATAAACAGTCATTTTATCATCGTAAAACACACTTCATTTAAAGGCGACCGAAATGATGGGCCGATTTGGAATCTTCCCCTTATACCGTCATACGGGGCAAAGTTACCTCCCCTTTCTCTGATTTGCCCGACTAGAGAATTTGGCCCACCTATGAGAGAGAGACATCATGACTTTCAAACGAGCAAAGTTGGTCAGATACACTGTTAGGGGACCACTAAGGTCTATATAAAAGAGACTTCAGATACAGTATTAGGGACCACTAAGGTCTATATAAAAGAGACTTCAGATACAGTATTAGGGGACCACTAAGGTCTATATGAAAGAGACTTCAGATACAGTATTAGGGACCACTAAGGTCTATATGAAAGAGACTTCAGATACAGTATTAGGGGACCACTAAGGCCTATAATCTGAGCCTGTCAGCAGCAAAAACTGAACTTTTACTGCACAGAAATTGATGAACATTTGTCCTGTAGGGTCACATTGCAGCCCTGTTTGTGACTGCCGGTTACTGCGTTCTTGCTCAATACTGGACCAGTTTCAAAGATTTGTGTCCACGTCACTCACTCATGGCATTTTTCCACTGCATGGTACCTACTCGACTCGCCTTGACTCTACTCGCCTTTATTGGGGGGGGCACTCTTGTTTTAAGAGAAAGGCCTAAGACATTGCAATTCAGTGTGTTTTTAACCCTTTGTTGAACAGAGAGCGTCATCTAGTGGGCTCAGAAAATAAAGCTGGGAGTGAGAATGTGTTGTCCCTACACACACACACACACACACACACACACACACACACAAACACAAGAAAGTTTCTGTTACAGTACAAGTTACAGTATAACAGCCTGCACGCAGGTGTTATACTGTAGGAGGATGCACACCGGCTTGGAACCTTGCAACAAAAAACAAGTCTTTCCAAGTGGATTATTAGTGATCTACATTATTTATTCAACATTTAAATATTATCCGCTTCGAACCGTCTATAACTCTGGTGTTGTCCTCCTGTCGGCCGTGTAACTTTTTGTTTTTCTGGGTCAAAATGTAAAATTAAAAAAAAAAAATGTCAGCGTTTTTGTTCATTATTTTTTATTTTTTTCCCACGTCATACTGTATATATGACACTTTCTGCGTTTTCCCCCACGTTTTAAAGCTTTTTTTTAAAACTTTCTTTTATCAATTTTTTTCTCAAATGCTATTCTATTGAATAAAGCACTCAAATTAAATTAAAGTATTGAACTGATTGTTTGTGGTACTTGTGCAGAGCATTGCAGGGAACCTCCACATTATTTCTTTTGACAATTTGGTTGAAAGAAAACCCAAATTTCTGATATAGAAACTTTTTGAAATTGGGTCAAATGTAACCGTTAATTAACCCTCCTGTCTAGAGTGGCGTTACAGATGGTTGAAAAGATAAAGCACTACCCAGAATCCTCCACATGGTGGAGACGTTGACCTTTATATTGGAGACGTTTGAGGTGAACTTCTTTATGAGCAAATAAAAGCTGCTGTTTCAAGTCCGTTTATCATTGTTATGTTTCTTAGATCTTTAATTTAAGGATTTTTTGTCTTCTTTTTACAGAGTTTGATCAAGTTCTGGAGCATTCTCTCTAACTTAAGGGTGTCTAACGTTATACAAAAGGCAAGTGTAAAGCATGAGGGCGCTCCTTTTGAAATTTGAATGTTTGAAAGCAGAGTTAAATATGCTGCAGAATGAAGTGCGTGGATAAAGTTCGCGGGAGGATTCATGCTGCCTGAACTCGGCTGAAAGCAGCCGTCTACCTCTCTCTCTCTCTCTCTCTCTCTCCTCCTCCTCCTCCTTACACAATGGCAGGTTGTGGCTTTGACATTGATGTAATTGGTACTCTGCTAAAACCGTCAGTCATAACCCATCCTTACATCTCTCTCTATCTCTCGCTTGCTCTCCCTCTGTGTCTCTGTGCCTCAGGAACAGCTAGGCGTTTCCGAATGTGGGTGGTCCGGCCGGGCGGGGAGGGAGGGAGAGGGAGACGGAGGGAGAGAGAATTAGCCCAGCTCTCATGTTTCCCTAAAAAGAGAAGGGAGGGAGGGATAGACGCGAGAGAGAAAGAGAGTGAGTGAGAAGCAGTGAATGCGTGGGGGGGGGGGGGGGAGAGCGAGAGAGCGAAAGTCAAAAGGCACAGAACAAGCTTTGGGACTACATCTGTCTTCCAGATGTGGCCTCCACAGTTGTCTGAAACAGGAAGATTTTAAAAGTAAAGGAGAATGGGTGCTAAAGAGTTTTTTATTGTTGGGGATTACACATGCAGCATAGACTACAGTAAACAATCGCAGCTTAAGAATCCACCAGGATATATGCTGCTTTTCTTCTTCTCTCTTTATGAAACTGCAATGAAACGGCACACTCCTTGAAGTTAATGTCTATGAACGAACACCTGTCCAAATATTATTCAGTCTTAGTGGATATACAGACGGAGAGGGAGCAAATGATGGAGTTGGCATTATATGGAGAGAAATTAATGAGAATTTCTTTAGGGGGGGATTTATTTCTTCAGAAAGATATGAACGTAAAAAGATAAACAAAATAAATAAATGAAGACCAGTTCTGTGTCAGGAGTGTCGGCCAATATCAGTTTCAGGAAGATGAGACATCATAGGGATAAAAAAAAAAAATAAAAAATAAGGGATGGATGGATGGAGAGAGTTTGATTTGTGCCTGTATGTATAAGCAAAGCCAAAATCTGAACAAACATATGAAGGAATCACCAGTGAGCCATCATTAACACGCAGGCTGTAACTTCTGCTCCTCTCCCTCGGAGCAAAAATGTTGTTCTAAGGGCCTTGTGGTCCCTCGGGGGATTGGGGGGGTGTGGGGGGGCAAGTCCGCTGTGAGACGTGGAAGGCTGCAATATATTTTTTTGTTATTATCGCGCCCTACGGGCTTAAGAAAGACAGCAAACCAAAGGAGAATACACAAGATGACAGACTTTTTCCTTTAAAGCACAGGGCTATTTCCCCTCACAGCTGGTTTATCAAACTTCATCATTACATGCTCCAGAGATAATAATGGCATTCATTTTTAAAACATATTCCAGATAACTTTCAATATTCATCATATTTGAACGTTCAAATCGGATGATTAATGTGAACATGATGTGATTAACCTAAATTAAAAAATGAAAAAAATGCACAGCTGTTCTGGACTCAGAGAGATTTTACACATAATACAGAAAACTTCAAAATGAAGTTAAAATTCAGTTGAATTTTATTTGTAGTGTTAAAACATAAGACACTTTCCAGAGTAGGTCTGTCTAAAACCTCTGTCAAAAGAACAAAAATAAAAAAAAGGACACTGATATGAGTCACGTTAGTTTTCAGTATTTCAATAAAAAAAACACTGAAATCTAATTTTTTTATTTTTTACTTTGAAAAAAAAAAGTTGGTGTAAAGACAGCAATGGCAATCACAAAAATTCAAAAAATATACATAAGCATTAACCTGAGAACAAAGGATAAAATACAGTATCAACACAAGACAATCTGTCTTGACCACACACACACACGCACACACACACATACACACACACACACAGCCTGAGAGGAAAGTTTTGAGATGGATAGAAAGACAAATAGATGATATTTTATTTATCTGGGGAAATATGAGTGTCCAGCAGCAGCTCACATTTTAACCATGTATTTATGTCCACATGAAGAAAATGACACGGGGACACAAATATGACAGAAGCAGGACAACACATACGCAAACCCATAGACCAGTGGCATGCTGCACGTCTTTGCAATATCACTTCATAAGCACAATACTCTTCTAGTTCTTAAGGGTAGAAGTAGCACCGTCTCCGCTGTATGTAATAACAGAGATGGCACAGTACACCGTCTTTTTGGCCATCCCAAGTAGTTGCAGCCCTCTTACTACCAACTTGTGTGTCCTTGGCTCCTAAATATGAAAACGGGTAGTCAATTCAATTCAATTCAATTTTATTTATAGTATCACTTCATAACAAGAGTTATCTCAAGACACTTTAAAGATAGAGCAGGTCTAGACCATAGTCCAGAATTTACAAGGACCCAACAGTTCTAGTAGTTTCCTCCAGAGCAAGCAACAGTGCGACAGTGGCGAGGAAAAACTTCCTTTGGGAAGAAACCTGGGACAGACCCAGACCCAGACCCAGACCCAGACCTAGACCCAGACCCAGGCTCTTGGTAGGTGGTGTCTGACGGCCGGTTGGGGTTAGAATGAAGAGTGGCAATAACAGTCCCATAAAATAGTAGTTTGTAGTAGTTCTTTGTAGTAGTTCATGGCATAGCAGGGCATAGTCTGCACCTCTAGCCTAGCTCTGAGATGGTGTGTAGGAGTGGTCGGTATTTAACCCTTGTGTTGTCCTCCTGAGTCAAAAACGGACAAAAATTTGACATTTTTGTCCCTTTTTCAGACTTTTTAAATTTTTTTGACTAAAACCACTGTACTACCACTTTTGGAATTCATGGTCAATAACCCTCATTTATATAAAAATGTAACTAATATTTGAGTTAAAAAAGCAGAAATTATGAATTTTTTAGACTAATAGTGTTCAGATGAGTTTAGTCAGGAATGAAAGTGATCAACTGTATTTGCAAAGAGCGTTGTATGGAATCCAATCCATGTTTTTGGGCTAAATTGGTTCAAAAGAAACCCAGATGCTCCCCCCACGACCCGATACCGGATAAACGGACGAAGATGGATGGATGGATATTTCAGATTTTACCCGAGGACATCATGAGGGTTAAGTACCTTGGTGTAGAAAGCCTCCTGCATGCTGGAATCAAAGGTGCAGCCTTCCTCCCAAAATACATTTTGATTCACATAAACGCAACACTTCAATATAATAAATAAGAATGCACACAAAGGATAAGAGCAGCATAAGGGTTAAGGGGTGTTAAAAAGACTAATGGCTGCGGGGATAAAGGATCTCCGGATTTTCAACAAATTAAAACAATTCAAATAAAACTCAAAATGTAAACACATCTCCACTTTCCGCTGGTTTCTGCTAGACCTTCATTCTGGATCAAAAACCCTGGGTACCCTGGGTACAGCAAGAAGACCTCTGAGGCCGGATGACCGAGCAGGAATGCCCTGTATGTGAATAACAGATAAATCCCCAAAAGACAACAAAACAATGGGATCCACAAGAGAGAAATTAAACACACAGATGCCACATCTCAAAATATCAAAAGTGTAACATTCGACCTGTGGCTGTTTGAGTGGACTGAGTTAACGATGTGACCTCAGGCTGAAATCTCTGTAGCTGATCCCAGAGTGTCTCTCTCTCTCTCTCTCTCTCTCTCTCCCTCTCTCTCCCTCTCTCTCTCTCTCTCTCTCTCTCTCTCTCTCTCCCTCTCTCTCTCTCCCTCTCTCTCTCTCTCCCTCTCTCTCTGGGTGTGCTCACTGCGAGCCCTCTCATCTTTTTCCCATTAGAGCTGTTTTCATGTTCCTTCTTAGCGTGAGCCGCGTGTGTGGCTGCAGTTGTTTATGAAGCAATGCTTGCCCCATCCGTGTGTGTGTGTGTGTGTGTGTGTGTGTGTGTGTGTGTGCGTGCGCAACATGGATTTTCTGCAACAAGTTGGCCAGAATATCCCAGAAAACTAACTATAGTGATAGCATGTTAAATAGTATTTATGTATGTTTTAAATTAAATTATCATAGTGCACAAAATGTAATTTAGAAGTTGTCTAATAGTATATGTTGTAGAACCATTTTAACACTTGGAGAGCCAGAATATGAGATTTAAAAGCAAAATCTAAAAGCAGTGGTTGTCAACCTTATTTTCTCCAGGCGTACCCTCACAGCGTGTCAGATTAACTCAAGCCTTCGTCTTCATCACCTCCACCCGTCCATGTTTCCATGTGTCCATTTTTTTTGAAAATATGTTTATTGATTTTCAAGAAAAGAAAACGGAAAATAAAAACCTAACAAATACAAAATACTAAATATACTGAACATACAGAACACAGCACATCTTGGATTACAATAATGTTCCACGGTCATGGTAAGGATGGATAAAATAAACAAATACATCTTAAGATGAAGTTAAATGAATAGACATTTTCAAATCACACACCCATTTTCACAGTGAGGTCTTATAAAATCGCCAACGTCTAAGGGTTCACATTTTTAAGATGATTCAGTATTGGGTCCCGTGTCTTATCAAACTTGTCTCCTCTGTCTTCATTATAAAATCTCAGTCTTTCCAGATGCAAAGTATTTAAAAGTTCTCGCAGCCACAAACTATATGAAGGCACAGAATCCATTTTCCATACATGTAAAATTAACATTTTTGCAATCACCATCCCAGATTGAATGGCTATGGATTTAAATGTTATTTAACACTTTTAACTATTTGGAATATTTTTACAGTATGTGTTTGTCGGTGTTTTGGTCGGTTTGGCCAAGTGGTTAGTAGTAAGAGAAGTATTTATCTGTTACTCGTAGCTACAGTGGGGTTCAAAAGTTTGGGCACCCCAGGTAAAAATGTGTATTAATGTGCATAAAGAAGCCAAAAAAAGATGGAAAAATCTCCAAAAGGCATCAAATGACAGATTAGACATCTGTATAATATGTCACAAAAAGTTAGATTTTATTTCCATCATTTACACTTTCAAAATAACAAATAAAAAAATAAAAAATGACGTCTGCACCATGCTGCCTCCACTCTACCTGTGGCTAACTGCATGTCACCTGCAACCTAGTGTCCAGGTGTTAAAGCTGACTCAATATGTGGATATATACTGTATGTATATATTTATATATCTGTATATAGATATAGATATACACATACAGTGTATATATATATATATATATATATATATTTTTAGGGATCTAACTAACTATTAACTTCATTTTAAAAACTCAGATTATTTTATCGATTAATCGTTTGGTCTTTGAAGTGTCCGAAAGTGAAAAAGGTCCATCCCAGTTACTCAAAGTCAGTCCAAAACCCAGATATATTCAATTTAAAATCTCCATATTTGAGTGGCTTGAAAAAGCATTTTCTGCCACGTGTGCATGAAAAATTACTCTTCCAAATAATCGATTATTGGCAATGATTTTTCTTGTCGATCAACTAATCGATCAGTCGACTAATCGATTAATTGACTAACCGTTGCAGCTCTATGTAGGCTACTTTAATCAAATCATAATTCCTGTTGTTTTCTTTCTTTCCACACACCCCTGGTTGGAAATCACTGGTTTAAAGTATTGTAACCTTAGTTACCGTAGACATCACATCTTTGCTTTATTTGAATGACTTAACTTTGCCATAATTAACTCAGCGTTGCCATTTTGGATTACATGTCTACTTTCTCTCAAAACGAAACAACGCCAGGTAGGAACTATAGTACTGTACCTTTAGTTCCTACCTGGTGTTGTTTTGCGGGGGACAGTTGTGAGTAGTGGGTGATACTGAAAAATGTGATATTGATCTGATACCAAGTAAATAAAGGGCCAGTATCGCTTTAATAATTAAGGAGGAGGAATTTTCATAGCCTTTAGCTTAAGTGTTTTTGGTGATTTTACATTTGTGTTATTAATAAGTTAAAACCCAGGACAGAATCTGTATAAATGTGTTGTGTAACCACTGTATCTTACAGCCTTTTTACAAATTATACAGCTTGTCGAAAATATAACCACATGGTGCTCCTCTTCCTCTCGGCTATTCATCTGCTCCGTCTCTGTCCTGCTTGTGTGTGTGTGTGTGTGTGTGTGTGTGTGTGTGTGTGTGTGTGTGCTGCTGGCCGCCGCCGGGCCTGGCTTTCCATGGCTGGTTGCTTGCTTGTTTGCCTGGCGCCGCTGAGTCATGTGACGGTACAACATCAAAACACAAGGAAGGGGGGGGGGGGGCAGCAGTAGTGTGCCTGAGAAACCGCAGCAGTGCTCACTAGAGAGTAAAGTATCGATCTCATCACACTGGTATTGATCGATCAATATTGATATCGGGGTTGAGATCAGGAGACGATGATGGAGACTTTAAAGATTTCAGATCATTTGCAGCTTTATTCAAGAGTGACCAATGGACATCAGAATAACTGCGTCTTAGAGTCTTCTTGTCCTGCACCGGTCAGTTGATCTGTTTGTCGAGGAGTCTTTATTACCCCCGAGGGGCAATTTGTTGTGCAGCAGCATGTAACACACAGGTTATACAAGCCAACAGTCGTACATCTAGAAACAAGTTTAATACGTCCTACACGGAAGACCACACCTCTCAATGACTTATTAAGAAAGCCTATAGCAGCAGGGACAACAGAGTTTTTGTGTCTGTTTGTCCTGCATTTAGGCTTCAGACTGAATCTGCGGCCAGATGGCAACAAGATGAAGCAGCTGTTCAGGGGGTGACAAGGGTCGGCCAGGACTGACTGGGCCTTCTTGAGGGACCTTGTCTCATAGACAGAGTTTAAGTCAGTCTGTGAGACAGGGTTGCCTTTAAAAGGACTCCTTATGTGTGAGACTCAGTTTCACACATTCCGATCTATTCCTGTGGCGGCTGTGGTTCAGCGGTAGAGCGGTTGCCTGCCAATTGTAAGGTTGGTGGTTCAATCCCTGGCCCTGCAGTCCCATGTCGAAGTGTCCTTGGGCAAGACACTGAACCCCGAGTTGCCCCCGATGCTGTACATCGGAGTGTGAATGTGTGTGAGTGTTTATCTGATGAGCAGGTGGCACCTTGTACGGCAGCCTCGGCCACAGTGTATGAATGTGTGTGAATGGTGAATGTTTCCTGTATGATGTAAAAGCGCTTTGAGTAGTCGTTAAGACTAGAAAAGCGCTATATAAATACAGCACATTTACATTCCTGCAACCGAGTGTCCTCTTCCTGCTGACCCTGTCCCCAAAGCTCCCGAGAATGGTTAAATACATTTAGACACTTACATGCAAAAATACCAACCTATCAAATATCAATACCGACGTCGGTACCAACGATGTTATCGATATTTGGATCGATCCGCCCACCACTATCTGTGTTACAGAAGAAGAGTGACCCCCACCCCCAATTTCCACCGGTTGCGGAGCGTCTGCGGATCCGGATCGGCGGTGGAGTCATTAGGTTTCCATTAAAATCATTGTGTGTATTTCCACTGACTGCGTTCCGCAGCAATTCAGCACAAGGCCGATAGTGCGGGACAGGAAGTCGAGCTCAGAAACAATATAAAACATCCGGTTCATTTTCAAAATAAAACAGAGCGTGCTCACGGCGGATCATATCTCCCTTCACTACACCTTGAAAACACAACACAGAGTGGTTTCCTCTCTACTCCTCTGGATGGAAAGAAACTGTTGTTGGTTTTGTGGTTCTATTCTACGTGAATTCGCGAGATCTCGTGGGTCCTCGTGACGTCAGCTGTCAGTCATGGCCGCTGCCGTTCCACAACAAATCCAGATGTGGTGGGTGTTGACGGACGGAGCCGATCCGCAGCGGAGCCGTTCTGCAGTTGGTGGAAATCCAGGGTGACGTGCAACAGCTGAGTTAAGTTGGGTTCTGTTTAGCGGTACTGGTCGTTTATTAACCCTCGTGTTGTCTTCCCGTCAAAATTGAAAATCAACACTTTTGTTGACGCTTCTTATCAATGTTTTTAACTTTTTTTGATGTTTGATGCTTTTGACGCTTTTTTCAACACTACGTAACACTAACTTATTAACTTTAGTTTTACAGTTATTTTTGGAATCTATGGTCAATAAACTTCATTTATATGAAATTATACCTAATGTTTGAGTTAGAAAAGCAGAAATTAGGAATTATTGAGACTAAAATTAAAGGAATGGATGTTGATGATAATCACAGACTGGAATATGTCAACTTTTACTCAATACTATTTCAAAAACACTTCCATTTGTTTTACAATGCTATAAAATTGAATAAGACGCCCCAAAATGAATGAAAGTAGAGATTTGTACTTGGCAAAGAGCGTTGTGTGGAATCAATCATGTTATTTTGGGGGAATTAAAAAGAACATTGATATAGGACAACGGGTCAATTTGACCCGAGGACAACATGAGGACAACATGAGGACAACGTGAGGACAACATGAGAGTTAAAGGAAATGAGCTGAACCCAAGAGAAATCGTTGCCTGCTTATTACCTACAGGCAAGAAGGACTGGAGAAGGATACCAAATCAAGGGTTACAGTATCTCCGCCAACACCGAAATAAAGAATAGGTGACGAGATTAAATTGCTCAAAAATATCTTTATGAACTCTAAAACAAAGACAGAGATGTTATCTCCCCAACTTTTAAACAACAGAAAGAGAAAACATCTGCACGTTATCTTCGTCGTCACAGATGACTCTGATTGAAAATTCAGATATCGAAGCACTGCAGCTGACGTAAAGCAGCTAAACAAGGTGTCAGGACAGACAGGAATACAAAATACAACAGGAAAGAAGCCCCACAGACAACATGAATAAAATCACACCCAGCTGCTGAGGATAGGGCTCTGACGGGCACACACACACACACACACACTAGCAAAACTGCTTTTAGGGATCAGCAGAGGCATGATATATGTATCTTATGTGTGTTTTATGCTGGTGTACATGTGTTTTTTTGTCTTTGGAGCACTTTTGTAAACTACGCATATAAATAAAATGAACTTGAAACTCAATGTAGGCTAGGTGGAGTTGCGCTGGGTGAACCAGCCGGCATGAGAATCACCTTTCCTCCCGTCACATCAGGTGTGACGGAGGAAGTTCTCTCATGGAAAGAGACTGGAGAATAAAAAGACAGAGGAGGAGGAGGAGGAGGATGAGGAGTAAAGCTCCTCGCACACTGAGTCAGACATTTTTTGCATGTTAAAAAATCTGAACAGAAAAATAATTTGCACATGTATCACTTGAGACGGATGTGTCGTAGGGGGGGCAGCTTTATTTGTGTAGCACATTTCAGCAACAGTGCGATTCAGAGAGCTTTACACAAAAAGATTATGTTGTCTTAGACTTAGACTTCTCTTTATTAATCCTTTCGGGATGTCTCCCGCAAGGAAATTGAAGTTTCCAGCAGCAGTTTTGGCAAGAATACAGCTCAGAGGACAGTATAAAGATAACAATAACAGTAATAATAATAATAGCAATAAGAACATTTGTCAATAAAAAGACCTTAACCATAAATTATCAGTCTTCCCGTGGACCAACACTTAGTTTTTCTGGGTCAACATTTTAAGTGAAAACCTCCTTCAGATTTTTTTTGGGACTTTTTGTTGTTGTTGTCAAGTTTTTGAAGCTTTCTCCGACATTTGTTGTCACTGTTTGACGCTTTCTAACTTTTCCTGAAGTTCTTTCTCACTTTTTACAATGTCTTTGTCAATTTTCTTCTGCATTTTTGTTGTTTTTTTCCCCTACATTTTTCTTCTTCTTAAAATGCTATGAAATTAAATAAAACACCCAAATTCAATGGAAATACTGAACTGATCAGTTATTTAATTTGTGAGGCGCGTTGTAAGGAACCATCCACGGTATGTTTTTTGGTTGAAGGAAACCCAAATTTCGGATTTACAAACTTTTTGAAAAGGGGTCAAAAGAGGACAACAGGAGGGTTAAAATAATAAAAGTTACAGTGCAGTACAAGAAATTAAACATTAAAGATCAGTTAAAACAGTCAAAATAAAATAGGAAAATTGCAGTATGAGAAATTAAACATTAAAGAGCAATTAAAACATATAAAATTTTAGGCTGCTAGTGTGGGACAGTGTATAAGCCGCTGCCCCACACACATTATCGGAGCGCAGTAACCATTTTGTGGAAACCCAAAATTTATTGACCAATAAGGTCGCTCTGTACAGGCAGAACCACATGTCTTTACCATCTCATCCACCCACCACGGGCCCCGCAGGATCACGGGACTTTGTACTCTGGTTACCCGTAACCAAGAGTACTTTCACTCTTGGTTACCCGTAACCAAGAGTGGAAGTACTTCTCTTTATAGGTCAGGAGTTACCAAGGAACTACCGCACACTGCCTAACTTGCACACAAAAAAAAGGAAGCTGGCAACGTCAGGCGTGATGATGGTGCAGTACTGAAACGTCAGCTATCACATTTGTTTTTGTAAGTTAGACAGCGTGCGGGAGTTTCTTTGCGCGTTAAAAAAACAAAACATCACGTTGTGTGTATCGCGTTTACACACGGCCTCCAGGAACTTTCGGCTGTCATTAATTTTGTTTATTTTTTTCTGCATTTTTTGGCCTTCGTAGCAAACATTTTGAGGTGTTTTGATACTTCAGAGCCACCGTACAAAGCAAACATCAAAATCAAGTATGGTGTCTGGTCTGACAAGTAGATTTTAAATGGATGGAGATGCTCCTTGATAAGGAGATGAAACTCTCCTCACTCTCTGTGGAGGATTGGAGAAAACCCAATATTTATACTGTTTTGTAAACCCATTAATCAATATGCATCTTCCTCACTCAGGGAGGTTTCTGCGTGTGAAGAATTTTTTAGGATGACAGATACGGAAAAAAACCATTTACATCCTGCTATGTCCTGCAGTGCTCTACTACAACTACTATTTCAATCAGGAGCGACTTTGTTGCAGATATGCAAAGCTTTATTAGTAAGCTACAAATGTACAAAGTCTTTTGAGATTAGACTCCATCATATAAAATATGTTTTCAAGGGTTATGGAAACCCAGACATATCCCCCGATGGAGTCCACAGGTGAAGGAGCACGAAGACGGGAACTAAGGAACCGTCGGATGGGATAGCCGGAAGAGAACCCAGGGTGCCGTGAGCGAAGATGATTGGAGGAAGAAGGGGAGGAGGCGGGCCGCACTCTTCCTGAAATGACAACTGCCAGCCGCAGAGGAGAGAACAGATTTAAAGCAGGGACGTCCCGCTGTGATTGGCTTGGGAACACATGGCCGATACTGATTGGTTTAACTGAAAGTAGCGCCAGGAAACAGCTGATCAGCATATGATATTAGTGATAAAGTTATTGATGTCTCCCTGACAGAATTTACGCTGAGCTACACTTCTAGTCACTGTTCCAGGATCTTGATTGTGACTGTTCATATCCCCCCCCCCCCCCCCACTGGCCCGTCAGACACCGCCTACCACGAGCCGAGGTTTCCTCCTAAAAGGGAGTTTTTCCTCGCCACTGTTGCACGAAATGCTTGCTCTTGGGTAATTACTGGAATTGTTGTCTCTTTGTAAATTATAGAGTGTGGTCTAGACCTCTTCTATCTGTAAAGTGTCTTGCGATAACTCTTGTTATGAATAGATACTATAAATAAAACTGAACTGAATTGACTAAGAAGACAGATACGATAGAAGGACATTTTGGACTTGTGTACTTAAGGCTTGGATAATGTTGTGAGGTCTGGTTCAGGTTTTGCACGCCCTGCCGTCATCTGTCTGTTTAAAGGGAATTCTAAAATATGGTCGCCACATTTGGGTCATTTATTTTCACTCTTACAACCTTAACATACGTCCTGTCACTTGGATACCAGCAAAAAAAAAAAAAGAAGCTTGGGCTTAACTAATACCCAATGGAGACATGTCAAAATCAGATGACTTTAAATGAGTTCCAGTTGGACCCGGTTCTCTTGCCAAGGCACTGATGAACAGCGAGTAGGAGGGTAAGGTCGGGGACTAACAGCCCAGCATATCAGCCTACTGTGGGACGTTTCAAAGCCAGTGTCTGGGATGAGAGGAGGCGTGCGGATGGAAGAGGGCGGCAGCTACATGTTTTTACTTTTTTTTTAATTAGGAATTTAATTGACAAACAGTCAGTCACTTCAGTTTGTAAGCGTACATTGTATGCTGACTCCCTATCACTGATTGGTCAATCGTCTCAGGAGAGAGAGAGAGAGAGAGAGAGAGAGAGCGAGAGAGAGAGAGTGAAGGTTATGGCCTTTTCTACAACAATATAAGCAAAAAAAAAGGAAGATAATTTAAACAAAAAAAATAAATGAAGAAGAAGGTGACTGGCTTACAAACTTTACTAAAAGTGGTGACAGCAAGTGTTGTTAATTCAATAGTTCTGAGTAGATATTACTTATTAAAATGCCTTTTTCTTATTTATTACCAATTTAAGAGATTCAACGTACATATCAATTTCAATTAAGAATAGTTTAAAACATGGGATGTTGGGGGTGTGGCCTTAATCAACTGCCACTGTGCTTGTTTGAAAGCCATGATGTCTCTCTCTCATTGGCGGTCCAAATTCTCTGGGCGGGCTAAGCAGAGAAAGGGGAGGTAACCTTTCCCCTTATGACATCACAAGGGGCAAAGTTTTAGATCGGCCCATCTGGGGGGGCTTCAGCAGTCTTGTATAAATTAGGCCTACTTGAAAGCAATACTCGAGTAAAAGTATATGTTTCTAACCAAAAAATGACTTTGGTAGAAGTTAAAGTCACTTTTTAGAATATTAGTACTTGTAAAAGACTTAAATTGCTCATATTATGCTTTTTGGCTTTTCCCCTTTCCTTTATTGTGTTATATGTCTTTTTGTGCATGTTATAGGTTTACAAAATGGAAAAGCCCAAAGTCCCCCCCAAAGGGACTTACCATCTCCAACAGAAAACACTGTTCCCACACTGCTCCAAACAGCTCTGTTGTAGTCCAGCCTTTACTTTGTCACTTTGTAACACACGTTATAATGCTCGCCTAGCTGCTAGCATAGCACGCCCTCATACTCTGCTTCTGACTGGCTAGTAGTCCTTACCTAGGTACTGTCAGGGCCCTCATACTCTGCTTCTGACTGGCTAGTAGTCCTTACCTAGGTACTGTCAGGGCCCTCATACTCTGCTTCTGACTGGCTAGTAGTGCTGACCTAACTACTGAGCATGTGTGACTCTCAACAAAGAAATAATAAAGAAAAGAAATATGGTGTTTTTTGAAAGCATATTCTGATATATTCTCTAAATACAATTATGAACCTGAAAATGACCATAATATGAGCACTTTGAAGTATCTGAGATATGGTACTTGGTTATCTAGAGTAATGTTCTGATATTAAAGGTAACTATTAGAAATAAATAAAAAAACTTTGATTTTTAACTTTATTGTGGCTTCCTTATAGTAAAGTACACTATTCAGGGTTTGCACACCTTCTTAAACATTACATTCAAGGTCTGACATCAACAGAGAGAAAAACAGAAACTGAATTTTAATTTCTTTGTAAGAAAGACTCTTTCACTTCAACGTAAGAAAACATTACATGCAAGCAGTGGTGGAATGTAACTAAGTACATTTACTCAAGTACTGCACTTAAGTACACATGTGAAGGTACTTGTACTTACTTTTCTTTTTATGCCATTTTCTACTTCTACTCCACTACATGTTGTACTTTTTACTCCACTACATTAATATAACAGTTTTAGTTACATTACAACTTTTATCATAAATGAAACCAGCCAACAATATAACGGCCTACAAGTCCAGCTGAAACGATTGGACACACACACAACTGGTTGGATCGTTTCCACTTTCTAGAATGGGAGGATTGTTCTGCATTGAGTTTTACTTTGAATACTTTCAGTACATTTTCCAGATGATAGGCCTACTTACATATTTTTACTCAGCTAACATTTTCAGTGCAGGATTTGTACTTGTAACAGTATTGTTACAGTGTGGTATTAGCACTTTTACTTAAGTAAAGGATCTGAATACTTCTTCCACCACTGCTTGCAAGTAACGCAGATGCTTAGGGGAAACCCAGTAGCGTAAAAGTACAAGTCTCCAGAAATATAAACAACAAAGTAAAGTACAGATGCGTCAAAAATTGACTTAAGCAGGCCTTACAGTAACCAAGCATTGGCACTTTTTATAACACTGGGCTTCAGATATAACATACAACTGAGTGCTCGTGGAGCTGTGGATGGCCCCTGCGCTCACCATAATTGATGAATAGTGTGGTCCACATTAAGTGACATGCGCCGTTGGTTGTAAGTGGGTGCGATGATTGGGGGGCCTTTTGAAGCTCGGGGGCCGAGGGCTGTGTTTGAACCGCCAACAGAGACCCCTCTTCTCTGTAAAGGACACCAGAATGTGGTTTGGTCGGTAGGGTTTGGGGGTGGGGGGGTGATTGTATTATTCCTGCTGCAACACAGACTTAATTCAAGGCAGATCTGACCCGAGCTCGTTCCTCTCCACTTCTGCTCCATTGGATCAAGTCTTAATCCTGCACTCGCCACATGAATGGGAAACACAAAGAGGGAGCTGCACTCGCTCCTGCCATAGACATCAAATGTCACTCAGGTCCATATGCTGTCATGCAGCTTGTGATGGGGATCGCCGTGTTGTATATGAAAGCTGAGGGGAGCTTAATGGATGCCTGGAAACACCAGAGCTGGAGACAGACAAACGAGAAGATTGGAGCCATGTCTTGCAGATACAGTATGCGCCGTCAACCTGGAATTGATCTTCTGTTGCCCTTTTGTTGTTTTCACTAGTCTTGCATTGCCAGACTTATCTCCATCCACACCACAGACACATTCTGGGATAGGAGAGAAAGATAAAAAGGTCTGGGTTGTTTGCATTTCTTTAGACCAATCCCAATCGTGTAAGCTAAAAAGGTTTCAGGAAAGAACTTGTTCTGGTGGAACATATGCACCCCACAAAAGAAAACGCCACATACATTATTGAATGAAGTTAACTGTTAACACAATACAGTAACGTGACCTATTTAAATTAGCTGGATACATGGTTAAACGTAATTAGCTATTACTAGTGTATCTCTGTGTATACTTCATCCACAGCAATCCCACCAAGTTAGAGATGGAGTGCATATAAACATATATTATTTGTAAATCTTTACAATCATTCCCAGAAAGAACCAAGCAGGCCTGCCTTGTTGCACAATCCAAATGTTTTTAGCGCGTTTCCGTGTCAATGGGATTTTGAGAACGGCAACACAGAGAGCGGGAAGTGAGCAAGATGTTGTTAGGCTTTATCCTGGAAACGTACCTCCGTTGACCCAGACTATAGTTTTCACAGATCCACAGGCCGCACACATCCTCCGCCAGGAAAGACAGAGGAAATGACCCGTGACACCACTTCAAAGTTGCTGCGTTCAAAACAATCTCTAAATAGGAGTGTCTTGGAAGAAACTTTTCAATGAGCTATGACTAAAAAACACAAAGCACCTCAAAGCAACACTGGGAAGCATCCCAACTTCCATCATAGAAACACAAGCCTGCACACTCAGCCAAATACATAATAACTCCTGATCAAGAGCCCGTTATTGTCATATCTTTTCAAAGGATGCCAAACCCAAAACACACACTCTACTCATACACGGCCTTGAGCTAACAAGGGATGCAGACTAAGCTTCAGGGCTTTTCCGACGACTTCGTGCACCAGACAGCGAATTGCGGCGCAGAGGCACTTGCGGTGGGCTCCATGTTTAGTGTGTGTCACGGTCCAGCTCCCACGCAGTGGAAACACAGAGGCCCTGGGGCGGCGGGTGCTACTGAGTCCCCCTGATCCCCCCACTGACGCGCCAGGGGTAGACTTGTCCTTCAATCTCCATCTGAAATGAAAGACAGGCCATTGGTGTGCAGGGATGGGCCTCTGATTTGTTCTGTGGTCCCTTTGAAATCGTGCATCCTGCAGAGGAGAGGAGAAAGGGAAACGTCGAGTAAACATGACAGGCAGGATGGAGGAGAAATAAGATTAAGATGTGCAGCTGCAGTGGCTTTACTTTGCCCCAGAGAGGGCAGTGGAATCAATGTGGAAATGATAAGGGAGTGTCAAAAAGTGGGCGTTTAACTCTGGTGGAGACTGTCCTCCCCTTGAAAAAGCGCTCTAAGCAATTACGACCTATATTTACATTTTTATGGCTGCGCCTTCTAGTGGCCGTAGTAATTAGGACGGGAGCAGAGCAGAAAGTAAGGTACAAACACAGGATGTTCACACGGGAGGACCGGGATCGAGTAACGTTTGAAAAAAAAAAAAATACGTATGGCGAGTTTGTTTTACCTTAACGAACATGTGCCTGTGTCACGTGCCTAACGTAACGTCTGATTTTAACCCAAACTGCAATCTTTTTCTTAACTTAAGTAAGTAGTTTTAGTGTCTAAACATAACCAAACCGCAATCATTTCACAATGTGAAAGAGTTTTTTTTATTGCGACCTTTATGTTCAAAACCAAAGTTTTCTGGTTCAGATATGACACATGATGTAATTAGCCACCTTTAGGTGCGCTATTTTAGGAAACGCTCCTGTGGGTCGTATCAGAGGGTAGGGAGGAAACAACCCATACCGTCATATGGTTTTGGAGGACTTGTTGCTCTGGTGCCATGGATACGGAGTCCCTAAAGGGACATCTGAGATGCAGTCAGAAGTACTTATCAAACGCAATGAAATCTACCTGATAGTGTCATCAACAAACTAAACTAAATGATGATCAGTTAACTGTTAATTGGTTTTATGCTGTGAATGTGAAAATGCCCATTAGCATACATGTCCCTTTGCCTTAGATTGGTTTCTCCTGATTAGAAAAGTAAATCAAGCTCACAGGAAAATTTGTCGTGCTCACATTAAAAAACTTCTGGAGAAAGCTTATGGTGAAGAAAAAAAAAATCTATACTTTCCTTTAGGGTTTCCATATTCTCATTATATTCTAAAGCTCAAATAAATAAAAGGTCAAAGAACAAGAAATATAAGTATGTTAAAATCCGGGACTTCAACGTCAAAGAGATAAATTACAAGTGTTTTTGAACACTGTTTTGGAGCGGGTTTGCTGTCAGATGAACACTGATCAAAGAATATGTTGAATCCCTCTTGCACAAATGTGTTTTAGTTTGTGCATGGTTTGTGCACAGGCGTGGGCCAGAGAGAGAACGAGTGTGTGAGAGACAAATCGGGAGAGAATCAGACAGATTGTGGTGGCTTTGATGTGCGCTCCGAGATCGGCCCTCAAAATAGTTACTAGGTGGAAAAAAAGCCCAATATCACAGGACAATGTCTCTCTGCAAACCACTACAGTAGAAAAGTGTGTGGCGCTTTGTGTGCGTGTTTGGTGCTATAATTCGCAAATTGCTTGCACACACACTCATTCATGTGTGCCGACTATCGGGATGTCAATCACTGGGAGTGATGAAATAGAAAGAAGTTTTTTCGCTCCAATATCCTCAAGCAGGGCAGACAATTGACACGCCTTTAAAGGGAAACGAAACAGCCCACATCTAAATCTTGTCGTATTCTCTTCCCCTTTAGAAGAAACTTGTGTGATCAAAACTGCCACCAATGTGCTCCCCATATGTCCACTCTTTTGTTTTTGGAGGAATTTGGGTTTTGGGCACATCTTTATGTATCTGTTCTTTGCTGAACATTAAGGGAAGGCTGTGTTTGAGTGAACGCTGACAGCCAGTTATTTAGCATTGACTTGATTGTTTCTTTATCGATAGCACATACAGCTGTATTAGGAAAATCATGTATTATTTACATGTTGCACTACTTTGTAATCTGCAAGTGACTTCATCATTCAATGTGTTAATTGTCAAAATTAATGTTTAATATAAGATGAACTCAAGTACTCCTTCACCAACTACCACTTTTTTTGGTCTTCCTACAAACAGGATTTGCATGCTACCACTTGCCAGACTGTGGAGTAAGGTCTGGCTCCACCACAGATGCATTTTGGGATAGGAGGGTTTCTTTAAACCAATCGCTATCTTCTTGGGCGGCGCTGAGTTCCGGACGCAGCGGCGGTGACTCTGCAAAATAGTCTCGGGAAGGAACTTGTTTTGGAACATTTGCACCCAGCAAAAGAAAATGCCACATAAAAAATTAAATAAAATTTACTGTTCACACAATACAGTAACTTGAGCTATTTAAATGAGCTGATACATGGTTAAACCTCATTGGCTCGTACCAGTGTATCTCCGTGTGTACTTCCTCCACAGCAATCCCACCAATCAGTCCCAACACGTCCCAGTTGGAAAGGAAATGCCATACACATATTCTTAGTAAATCTTTACTCTCATTCCACAAAATAACCAAGCAGCCCTGCCTTGTTGCACAATCCAAATGTTGGTAACACTTTACAATAAAGCACACAAAAAAGGGTAGTTACTTTTTTTCAAATGAATGAGAAAGGAAACACACAGAGTGCGGAAGGTGAGGGAAAAAGCCTGACATCTGGCTACATCCTAATATACTTCCATTGATCTAGACTGCAGTTGACTCAGCGTATGAATACTTTTAGCTAGCTACGGTATGCTAACTACATGTTTAGGCTTGCTAACTATTTTACATGCACTCTCGATTGCAACCTGTGGTGTTCAGGTGTTTCATATGACATATATGAGGGATTTATAGCCTATAAATAAATCACAATTTCTATTTTGTTCAGCTGAAGCACCTCCTGTGGTACAAGTACCTCTGGTTGGAAATCTTTGACCTAAATGGGCCAAAACTGTAAGACTCACGGCTTAGCAGAGCAAACAGATCCTTCAGATATGAAGCACATCAAGCAATGTCAATGTTTTTTCAATCTAAACTCTAAGATTACTTCATTTTCTAGCACGGAGCCAGACCCCAGTCACAGCCAACATCTGAATACACCATCACTCACTGAAGTATTACAGACATTACAGACAACTCACAAGCAACTGCGGGGATTTGAAAAATGAATCCACGCATTCACACGGCTCGTCTAATAATTAACGGATGCGATGACTCAATGTGGCCACAGCACGGTATTTATCTGAGGAGGCTGTCATATTTATTTAACTAGGAAGCTAAGACTGCTGAAGTCCAGCCATGTCGTATGTTGGATCGTGTCAGATTGAAACCATGCCACATTAAGCTAATCCCCCGCCCTCCTTCCTCTCCCTCTGTTCTGTTGAGGCAGGGTGGTCCGCGCTCTGGTGTGTGTGTGTGTGTGTGTATGTGTGTGTGTGTGTGAGACTGTCACAACAACATGACCCTCAGAAAATCTTTAACATACACACTTATTCTGCTCAGACACGCACATCTAGACCTTGCATTCATACACAAACACACACACACACCAAACTCTGTTCCCATCTGCAGGGGGACAGAAACAACAATGCCGCCATTGACACTGACCCTAACCTCCATCCCATCCCTCCGTCCCCCGGCCCTCATCACCCTCCCACGTCGCCCGGGCCCAGAGCCGGCCACAGGGCCGCGAGAATGCGGTTCAGGTGCAGGACTCTGCTGTTTCCAATTAGCGGGGCATAAATTAGCATTGCTCTCTTCTGTCCTCTCTCCAAACATTGCTGTCTCTTCATCCTTGTCGACCCTCCACACTTCACTCTGCCTCTGACCTCTTGCCTGTATTCCTCCGACACATAAATTCACCTCCTTTATGGTTCTTGTCGGCAACCTCTGCACTCCCCTAACTCATGCCCCGGTGCTGTTAATGCACAGTGCATTTGATATAAAACCTTCCTTTTTTAGTCTATGCGAGTATAAATCCGTTGTCATATATATCTGTCTTTGAAAGGAAATACAACTTTTTATTTACTGTCCCGTGTAGTTACTGTAACTGAGATATTTCACAGAGGACAAGAACATAATCTGACACATTGCGGCAAGGCATGCACTGATAAGGTTACGCTGGGATTCAATTACTCTCCAAGAGGAAATGTAGCCTTATTCCTGGACTTATTACACAGTTTGTTTGCGAGCTTTTTCTTCCACAGGTCAGCCTGTTAAACTGAGTGTTATTTTTCCAGGGCGGAAAGATCAGCTGCAATGTAGCCAAGTAGGACCTGAGGTCACCCTGGCACTGAGAGTTCACATCTGTTCAAATAAATCCTCCAATGTGCCATCAACAGCAAAGAAACACACCCACCCACCCACCCACACACACACACACACACACACACACACACACACACACACACACAGTCTTGTCTCACTATCTTTATGGGGACAAGTCATTGACATAATGCATTCCCTAGCCCCTTACCCTAACCTTAACCATCATAACTAAATGCCTAACCTTAACCCTTACCCTAACCCTAACCATAACCTAATTCTAACCCTGATCCTAAAACCAAGTCTTAACCCTCAAACAGCCCTTTAACGTTATGGGGACCAGCATTTTGTCCCCACAAAGATGTCAGGACCCCATAAGTATACTGTATTTCCAAATTTTGGTCCCCACAAATGTAGTTAAACATGGTACACACACACACACACACACACACACACACACACACACACACACACACACACACACACACACACACACATGCAATGGTGGGATGTATATTTACTCAAGTATTGCGCTTGAATACACATTTCAGGTGCTTGTAATTTACTTACGTATTTCCATTCGATGCTATTTCATACTTTTATTCCACTTCATTTCAAAAAGACCATTGTACTTTTCATGAAAAAGCCATAGTTTAGTATGTCGCAAACAGCCATTATATATAATGTACATGTCTGGGTAGCGCACCTGGTACGGCGCGTGCCAATACAAAGAGGTAAGTCCTCGACGCAGCAACCACTGGTTCAACTCCGACCTGCGGCCCTTTGCTGCATGTCATTCCCACCCCCCTCTCTCCTATTTCAAGTCTGAGCTGTCCTGTTGGAAAAAAGTAAAAATTCCCCAAAAAACAAATCATAGAATAGTATTTCCAAAAAGTCATAGTGTAGTATGTTGAAAAAGTCTAAAAAAGTGATAGTATAGTTAGTATAGTATATATTTCATGAATTACTCATGAATAAAAAAACAGTGGAAACATACTAAACTATAAAAGTCTAAAAAAATGTCATAGTGTAGTTGGACAAAAATCATAGTATATTATGTCAAATAAAAGTTGTGGAACAATTATTGTATAGTATGTCGGAAAAAAAGTCATAGTATAGTATGTAGAAAAAATATATACAGTAGTATAGTAAGTCAGAAAAAGTCATAGTATAGTATAGTATGTTGAAAAATGATAGTATAGATAGTTAGATAGATGGATAGATACTTTATTCATCCCAAAGGAAATTTTCAAAACTTTAGTCATAGCGTAGTATGTCAAAAAAAGTCGTAGTGTAGTATGTTGAAAATGACAGAGAAATGTCATAGTATAGTATGTCAAAAAAAGTTATGAAAACGTCATAGTATAGTATGTTGAAAAAGTAAAAAAAATCATAGTACAGTATTTAGAAAAAATATATAGTATAGTAATTCACAAAAAGTCATAGTATAGTATAGTATGTTGAAAAAAGTAATGAAAAGTTATAGTATAGTATGTTGAAAACAACAGAGAAATATCATAGTATAGCATGTCAAAAAAAGTCTTAGTATAGTATGTTGAAAAAAGTAATGAAAAGTTATAGTATAGTATGTTGAAAACAACAGAGAAATATCATAGTATAGCATGTCAAAAAAAGTCTTAGTATAGTATGTTGAAAAAAGTCATATTATAGTATGTAGAATAAACACAAACAAAGAACAACAGAGAACTTTCTTTTATTATCCAGTTTGACAGTCAGTCCTAACAGAAAAATAAATGAATAAACTACTTTCATTTTTGTTTTTGATTAAGTGGTATTGGATAGACGAATAAACTCCAGTACTTTCAGTACCGATATCAGCATTTTAGGCAGTATCGGAGGCTTTTCCGATGCTGGTATCGGTGCATCTCTAGTATAGTACGTTAAAAAAGGCGGAAAGAAAGTCATAGTGTTGCATGTTGAAAAAAGCCATACAACATTATGTCAAAAAAGTCATAAAAAATACTAATATTAGCATTTTAGGTATTTTCAGTGGCTTTTCTGATGCTGGTATTGGAGAATGTCTAGTATAGAATATTTAAAAAGTTGGAACAAAGTCATAGTATAGTATGTTGAAAAAAGTCATAAAAAGTCATAGTATAGTATGTTGAAAAAGTCATAAAAAGTCATAAAAAGTCATAGTATAGTATGTTGAAAAAAGTCATAAAAAGTAATAAAAAGTCATAGTATAGTATGTTGAAAAAGTCATAAAAAGTCATAAAAAGTCATAGTATAGTACGTTGAAAAAGTCATAAAAAGTCATAGTATAGTACGTTGAAAAAGTCATAAAAAGTCATAAAAAGTAATAAAAAGTCATAGTATAGTATGTTGAAAAAGTCATAAAAAGTCATAAAAAGCCATAGTATAGTATGTTGAAAAAAGTCATAAAAAGTAATAAAAAGTCATAGTATAGTATGTTGAAAAAAGTCATAAAAAGTAATAAAAAGTCATAGTATAGTATGTTGAAAAAGTCATAAAAAGTAATAAAAAGTCATAGTATAGTATGTTGAAAAAGTCATAAAAAGTAATAAAAAGTCATAGTATAGTATGTTGAAAAAAGTCATAAAAAGTAATAAAAAGTCATAGTATAGTATGTTGAAAAAGTCATAAAAAGTAATAAAAAGTCATAGTATAGTATGTTGAAAAAAGTCATAAAAAGTAATAAAAAGTCATAGTATAGTATGTTGAAAAAGTCATAAAAAGTAATAAAAAGTCATAGTATAGTATGTTGAAAAAGTCATAAAAAGTAATAAAAAGTCATAGTATAGTATGTTGAAAAAAGTCATAAAAAGTAATAAAAAGTCATAGTATAGTACGTTGAAAAAAGTCATAAAAAGTCATAAAAAGTCACAAAAAGTCATAGTATAGTACGTTGAAAAAGTCATAAAAAGTCATAAAAAGTCATAGTATAGTACGTTGAAAAAGTCATAAAAAGTCATAGTATAGTACGTTGAAAAAGTCATAAAAAGTAATAAAAAGTCATAGTATAGTATGTTGAAAAAGTCATAAAAAGTCATAGTATAGTATGTTGAAAAAAGTCATAAAAAGTAATAAAAAGTCATAGTATAGTATGTTGAAAAAGTCATAAAAAGTAATAAAAAGTCATAGTATAGTATGTTGAAAAAGTCATAAAAAGTAATAAAAAGTCTTAGTATAGTATGTTGAAAAAAGTCATATTATAGTATGTAGAATAAACACAAACAAAGAACAACAGAGAACTTTCTTTTATTATCCAGTTTGACAGTCAGTCCTAACAGAAAAATAAATGAATAAACTACTTTCATTTTTGTTTTTGATTAAGTGGTATTGGATAGACGAATAAACTCCAGTACTTTCAGTACCGATATCAGCATTTTAGGCAGTATCGGAGGCTTTTCCGATGCTGGTATCGGTGCATCTCTAGTATAGTACGTTAAAAAAGGCGGAAAGAAAGTCATAGTGTTGCATGTTGAAAAAAGCCATACAACATTATGTCAAAAAAGTCATAAAAAATACTAATATTAGCATTTTAGGTATTTTCAGTGGCTTTTCTGATGCTGGTATTGGAGAATGTCTAGTATAGAATATTTAAAAAGTTGGAACAAAGTCATAGTATAGTATGTTGAAAAAAGTCATAAAAAGTCATAGTATAGTATGTTGAAAAAGTCATAAAAAGTCATAAAAAGTCATAGTATAGTATGTTGAAAAAAGTCATAAAAAGTCATAGTATAGTACGTTGAAAAAGTCATAAAAAGTCATAAAAAGTCATAGTATAGTACGTTGAAAAAGTCATAAAAAGTCATAAAAAGTCATAGTATAGTACGTTGAAAAAGTCATAAAAAGTCATAGTATAGTACGTTGAAAAAGTCATAAAAAGTCATAAAAAGTAATAAAAAGTCATAGTATAGTATGTTGAAAAAGTCATAAAAAGTCATAAAAAGCCATAGTATAGTATGTTGAAAAAAGTCATAAAAAGTAATAAAAAGTCATAGTATAGTATGTTGAAAAAGTCATAAAAAGTCATAAAAAGTCATAGTATAGTACGTTGAAAAAGTCATAAAAAGTCATAGTATAGTACGTTGAAAAAGTCATAAAAAGTCATAGTATAGTATGTTGAAAAAGTCATAAAAAGTCATAAAAAGCCATAGTATAGTATGTTGAAAAAAGTCATAAAAAGTAATAAAAAGTCATAGTATAGTATGTTGAAAAAGTCATAAAAAGTCATAAAAAGTCATAGTATAGTATGTTGAAAAAAGTCATAAAAAGTAATAAAAAGTCATAGTATAGTATGTTGAAAAAGTCATAAAAAGTCATAAAAAGTCATAGTATAGTACGTTGAAAAAAGTCATAAAAAGTCATAAAAAGTCACAAAAAGTCATAGTATAGTACGTTGAAAAAGTCATAAAAAGTCATAAAAAGTCATAGTATAGTATGTTGAAAAAAGTCATAAAAAGTAATAAAAAGTCATAGTATAGTATGTTGAAAAAGTCATAAAAAGTAATAAAAAGTCATAGTATAGTATGTTGAAAAAAGTCATAAAAAGTAATAAAAAGTCAAAGTATAGTACGTTGAAAAAGTCATAAAAAGTAATAAAAAGTCATAGTATAGTATGTTGAAAAAAGTCATAAAAAGTAATAAAAAGTCATAGTATAGTATGTTGAAAAAAGTCATAAAAAGTCATAAAAAGTCACAAAAAGTCATAGTATAGTACGTTGAAAAAGTCATAAAAAGTCATAAAAAGTCATAGTATAGTACGTTGAAAAAGTCATAAAAAGTCATAAAAAGTAATAAAAAGTCATAGTATAGTATGTTGAAAAAGTCATAAAAAGTCATAAAAAGTCATAGTATAGTATGTTGAAAAAAGTCATAAAAAGTCATAGTATAGTACGTTGAAAAAGTCATAAAAAGTCATAAAAAGTCATAGTATAGTACGTTGAAAAAGTCATAAAAAGTCATAAAAAGTCATAGTATAGTACGTTGAAAAAGTCATAAAAAGTCATAGTATAGTACGTTGAAAAAGTCATAAAAAGTCATAAAAAGTAATAAAAAGTCATAGTATAGTATGTTGAAAAAGTCATAAAAAGTCATAAAAAGCCATAGTATAGTATGTTGAAAAAAGTCATAAAAAGTAATAAAAAGTCATAGTATAGTATGTTGAAAAAGTCATAAAAAGTCATAAAAAGTCATAGTATAGTACGTTGAAAAAGTCATAAAAAGTCATAGTATAGTACGTTGAAAAAGTCATAAAAAGTCATAGTATAGTACGTTGAAAAAGTCATAAAAAGTCATAAAAAGTAATAAAAAGTCATAGTATAGTATGTTGAAAAAGTCATAAAAAGTCATAGTATAGTACGTTGAAAAAGTCATAAAAAGTCATAAAAAGTAATAAAAAGTCATAGTATAGTATGTTGAAAAAGTCATAAAAAGTCATAAAAAGTCATAGTATAGTATGTTGAAAAAGTCATAAAAAGTCATAGTATAGTACGTTGAAAAAGTCATAAAAAGTCATAGTATAGTACGTTGAAAAAGTCATAAAAAGTCATAAAAAGTAATAAAAAGTCATAGTATAGTATGTTGAAAAAGTCATAAAAAGTCATAGTATAGTACGTTGAAAAAGTCATAAAAAGTCATAAAAAGTAATAAAAAGTCATAGTATAGTATGTTGAAAAAGTAATAAAAAGTCATAGTATAGTATGTTGAAAAAGTCATAAAAAGTAATAAAAAGTCATAGTATAGTATGTTGAAAAAAGTAATAAAAAGTCATAGTATAGTATGTTGAAAAAAGTCATAAAAAGTCATAAAAAGTCACAAAAAGTCATAGTATAGTACGTTGAAAAAGTCATAAAAAGTCATAAAAAGTCATATAATAGTACATTGAAAAAGTCATAAAAAGTAATAAAAAGTCATAGTATAGTACGTTGAAAAAGTCATAAAAAGTCATAAAAAGTCATATAATAGTACATTGAAAAAGTCATAAAAAGTAATAAAAAGTCATAGTATAGTATGTTGAAAAAAGTCATAAAAAGTCATAAAAAGTCATAGTATAGTATGTTGAAAAAGTCATAAAAAGTCATAAAAAGTAATAAAAAGTCATAGTATAGTATGTTGAAAAAGTTATAAAAAGTCATAAAAAGTAATAAAAAGTCACAAAAAGTCACAAAAAGTCATAGTATAGTATGTTGAAAAAGTTATAAAAAGTCATAAAAAGTCATAAAAAGTCATAAAAAGTCACAAAAAGTCATAGTATAGTGTGTTGAAAAAGTCATAAAAAGTCATAAAAAGTCACAAAAAGTCATAGTATAGTATGTTGAAAAAGTTATAAAAAGTCATAAAAAGTAATAAAAAGTCATAGTATAGTATGTTGAAAAAGTCATAAAAAGTCATAAAAAGTCACAAAAAGTCATAGTATAGTACGTTGAAAAAGACATAAAAAACATAATGAAAAACAAAAAAACATAATGAATATGAAGACAAACCCTTCTGTTTTCAAACCGTTCTCCTGTGCCATCTGCCTGACACACATTAGGACTAACTGATATTTACTGGAGTAATTCATAAACAAATGTCATTAAAAGCATAGTATATCACCAAGTCATGAAAAAGTCATTCAATACGTCAAAAATATATAATACTATCACTTACAGGGGTAATTCTTATGCCTTTTATGCATTCTATTTTAGTTTAGCTACATTCCAGATATTAGGTAATACTTCTGCACATTTACTTAATTGACATTTCCAATATAGGACTTTTATTAAATGCAATGTAATGGATAATCATATGGCAGTTATTTAATGATAAACACACTCTCATGAAAGCACACACACGGCAACAAAAAGAAAATAGCAAAAAAACAGAAAAGTAAGAAGCTCCATAAAACAATATTTAATCATTCAGTATTTGTTTTTATTTGACATTTCTTACTAAGGCACCTGTCATGTGTGTTGTTTTTCCTTTTTTTTCTTTTTACAAGCTCAGGCTGCTGTTACAGAGAACACAGGGGGGATTTACAGAGCGTGTCCTCCCCAGGCCGTGCACTACTCACAGGGATCAAATACTCCCAAGGTGTAGAGTGTGTGTGTGTGTGTGTGTGTGTGTGTGCATGCCTGCATGTATATGACTCTATACTCCTCTCTACTGCCGCTACCACCAGAGTTGCAGCCACTGATATATATTTTTTACAGAGGACCTCAGTGTGCCCTCTGAGTTTCTCTTTATGAGCTCTAGCTCTTCCCTTGACTTGTAGAGAAAACAAGAGCAGAGCAGGCTTTTATAGGACTCCTGGGGAAAGCACAAAGGAGGCTGACACAAAAACAAGAGAGAAATTAGTTTGAGGTTTCTGCTGTCTGAACTCTGGAGGACGGCAGGAGAGCGGAGGTTAAAGTGTCTGTTTCCTGAAGCCCTTCACCCTTCAGCTGCCTGCGAGAGAAATGTTAGGGCTGGATAATGATTATGTTCATTGTCTTGTTGTTTTGGTCTATGTAATGTCAGAAAATGGTAACAAATGTAGATCAGCGTTTCCAAAAAAGGTCGACATGACGTCCTTAAATGTCTCGTTTTGTCCACAACTCAAAGATATTCCGTTTAATGTCACAGAGGAGAGAAGAAAACTAGAAAAATATCCACATTCACCAAGCTGGATCAGAACTGATTTGACTTTTATTCATAAAAAATGAGTTAAACCGAAAATCGATAATCAAAATTGGAAAATATATATTAATTGTATTAAATATATTCACTTTGCTGAAAAAACTTGAAACATTTTCACATTTAAGACAATCAGAGAACTCAAACCAAAGTGACTCAAACCAATAAATCGATTATCAAAATATTCGGTGATTGATTTAACGGTTGACGACTAATCGACGAATCTTTGCAGCTCTAGAAATATTAGAAAAGATGAATGTTGATGAAGATGAAGAGAAATGGAGGGCAGGCACAAGAAGGGTGTGAACTTTCCCCCCCGGCACAAGCTCACTTATGTGGGCTCCCTCCTCCGCATGGAGTCCCGAAGATAAACACGGCTGTTCGTTTAACATCTTTCACCTCTTCCCCTGACCTCATTTAATCCCTCTGTTCCCCCTCTAATGTCCATCCTCCTCTCTCTCTCTCTCTCTCTCTCTGTCTCTCTGTCGCTTGAAAACATCTCTTCTTCACTTCTACTTGTTACTTCAGCTCCTCTCTCTTTCCAGTGTTGTGGTTTTTACAAGTACAGGTCCTGCATTGAAAATGTTGCTTGAGTAAAAGTATGTAAGTATCATCAGGACAATGTACTTAAAGTAGTAAAAGTAAAAGTACTCAATGCAGAAAATCTCTTTTTAAAAGCTGGAAAGGATCCAAACAGTTGTGTGTTCGATCTTCTCAGCATTTCAGCTGGACTGGAAACTGTCATATTGTTATACAGTATGTACTATGTATATGTTATATGCAATTCATAATAAAACGTAGTTTTGTGTTTTGTGTGCAGAAATCCTAATGTGTAAAATAACTAGTAACTAAAGCTGTCAGATGAATGTAGTGGAGTAAAAAGTACAATATTTCTCTCTGAAATGTAGAAGAAGTAGAAATTGGCATGAAAATAAAAGACTCAAGTAAAGTACAAGTACCTCAACATTTTTACTTGCTGTCACAATTATAGTAAATTATTTAAAACACACACAATAATACATTTTTTTGTCAAATATGAACCAGTGGTATAGTTTAAGATAAAAAAGTCCAAAGGGCCAAAGAAATACCATTTAACCCTTGTGTTGTCTTCCATTGAACCATGCACTTGTCGTCCTCCCGGGTCAAAACTGAACATTTTCACTTTTTCTGATGTTTTCGTCTCTTTTTTCAACCCTTTTGGTGCTTTTTTAAAAATGTTTTTGGCCCCTTTCCCCCCATTTTACACTTCCTTTCACTACCATGTATGAACACCATATTACTAGTTTTAAACTTATATTTGGATTTCATGGGCTTACTTATAGGAAAATTATACCTAATGCTGGAGATTTATTCATTATTATTTATTCAGACTAATAATAAAGGAAGGATAATCACAGAAGTGTATATGTCAACGTTCAGTCAGGATACTGTTTTGATTATTTTTTTCAAATGGTAAAAAATTGAACAAAACACCCAAAATTCAATGAAAGTAGAGATCAGATTTTTTGTCGTACCTGCAATGCGCGTTGTATGGAATCATGCATGTTATTTTTGGGTAATTAGTATCAACTAAAGCCATATTTCTGATACAGACCTTTAGGAAACAGGTCAAATTTGACCCGAAGAGAACACAAGGGTTAAAACAGCGTTTGGATAAAAATGCATACATAATAAGTTAGCTATGAGGTTGTATTTTTTGAGAATTGAGTCTTTTGAATCATGGGTCACATTTGACCCGCACACACAAAAGATGTGATGTGTGTGCAGCTTTGTAACCCATTACAAGGGTTAAGTACAGTACTTTAGTAAATGTACTTACTGTAGTTACATCCCACCACTGTCCATCTCTGTCCAGATGTTCGGCCCTGCAGCAGCAGTGAAGGAGAGGACCTGGGGCTAAGTGTTGGAGATCTCCAGCGTGGACAGGAATGCTGAGTCCCCATCCGTCTCCATCAGCAGGGACACGTTTGTTTGACTTGCGATGTGATTGTGTTTTCTCTGCCCCACACCTGCAGCTTCCTCTGAACCATGTTCTCCCACCCCTGCCCCTCCTCCTGTGGACTCTCTGGACTCTCGCTGATCAATTGCTTGAACGTGGAAAAACACTCATCCAGCTGCTACTGCTTTTCCTTGTGTGTCATATTTTGGGCCCGGTGTTTCCTTCAGAGGAACTGAAACCTGCTGGGGGAGAGCTGCATCTCAGCCAACAGAAAGTGTTTTCTCTAGGCTTGTGGAAGATGTAGGTGCACGTATTTGGCGGGGGGGGGGGAGTTAAGAGGTCTTTCCTCGAGAAAGTCAAATGTTTTTTAATGAATAAATAAAATGCAACTTCACATTCTGGAGCATTATTATCACCATAGCTGTGTATAAAGCGTTGGGAAAGCTAGAGCAGATAATCAATTACAAACAAACAAAAAAACACTCAAAAAGCTTAAAGGCGAAGCTCGCTAGAAGTCCATTAATCACAATATTTTGATTAATATTAAAATCACAATTATTTAACACAATCCCTCATTGACTTTTGGTAAGATGCTGCATTTACTGAACTTGAAAAACAAACAAACAGTGGAACAAATCAACAGTGGAAACACCTTCAACTTTGAAATTTCCCTTAATACTTTTCACATTTTAACTGTTTTTTCTCATTCAGAAGACAAGACAAAATAAGAGTTCACTTGCAAAACGCCATATGCAAAATAATTGTTTTACTCAATTACATTGTTTGTGTAATCATTAGGAGCCGAATCTGAAATCGGCATTACATTTGATTAATTGCACAGCCCTAAAAGTCCACCAGGAACCAATTAGAACCATTAGATCTGAGAAAAGTAATTTAGTTAGTATTGAATCTTACATTGGTATACCTTTCTGGGCCCAAAACTGTTAAGTATATAAGTAAATAATGTTCTTTACATGTTGGAGAATACCTATGAGTGGATTTTATACTCACAATCTCAGAATCTGGGTTTCTTGTATTTAAATTCACAAACAAAGATGGCTTCCATGCTCAAATATAACGATTCATTATTTTGTTAGTTTTGAAGCTCACATTGATTTTACGGGGTCAAGCAGATGGTCCCACATATCTAAGATTTTTCTTGACCCCAAATCGGGAGAAAACGGGGATAAAATCTGATACATCTGATTAATGAAAAAGGAAATGGAACATAGGGCGTACTTTTGAAATAAATCTTAGAAATGTGGGAACACAGGCACGCTCTAGATTTTACATTCATTCGGCCTAAGACGGTGCCCAAAACGGTTTGGGGTGCTGCGCCTAAACCTTGTAATGTTAAGGGAAAACCCAGACACAGTTTTGGGTAGTTTTCTAATCCAATGAGACAAAGCAGACATGCACAGGGCATTGACAGCTCCTGTCTCTTTCTGCTGTTTGTTGTCACTCGTGCTTTGATTGACGGCTGTGAAAAGCCGGCCTCTGGGGGAGTGTAGCGTCGTTACCGGAGGGAGGCAGCTCATGTGGGATCGGCATAAAGTAATTAACCTCCTCTCTGTGTGTTACGAATGTGTTCTCTCCAATCTGGATCTGAGCGGGCATTGTGACTTCCAACAAAACTGCCGTGCAGATCACACGCTCCTCTCATTGTTGGATTTATCAGGCAGCCGAAACCCGCCCTCATTAGTCAATGGCACTCAGCAAGTTGTAGCGTCTAATTCTGCAGGGCCGCCCAAAACTTATCACCCTTCATTTCAACATGGTGGGCTGCCCCGCCGCTGAAACCCCTCTCAAGCTGTTCCAGACATCTGACAACAGCCACATTTATTTATTGACTTCATTTTGCTCACGGGGCGGCCTTTACAGGGCCCTGGAGTGATGCAGAGTTAATGTAGAACTGTTCGTTGCTCACGAGTGTTTTTTCACTCCTCTTCCTCCTCCTCCTCCTTCTTCTCTCCCTCCTTTAAACTGCTCTTAAGTGTTTAAACACTCGGGTAATGGCGTGCTGTTGTGGAAGTGAAAAACCATGTGGGATAAAAGAAAAAAAAAGGAAAAACATCCATGTGGGCTCCCCCCCCCCCCGAGGAGAGAGTCAACCACAGAGGATGGGATGAGAGCGAGGAAGGCCCTGTTAATCAAAATGAATGAGCACCTCTCAGGGCCCTGGTGTCAGCAGGGGCCACAGAGGTCCTCCACACACACACACACACACACACACACACACACACACACAGACACACACACGGGATCATGCAGCTCTGGGTGTTAAAAGGAAATCCAGGAGCTTTCATGCACAAAGCTATCAGCAAACAGAACTGCATGGCTGCCAGAGTGTCGCTGTCACTCCCTGATGTGAGTCGGGTGCAGATTTGAGTCGTGCATGTGTCACTTTGTGACAAGTAGCATACAAGATGCTAACGAGAGACTTCTGTAATATCAACACAGTAAAACTGGACCTACTTAACAAAGTTGGTTCAATGCTAGCTACAAGTTAGCATCAAACACAACAAAGGCTGTCAGTTGAATGGCGTTTGGAGCTAACGTTAGCATCAGATAACCATAGATAGCCATAAAACGTTTTATAAATGGTTCCCATCTTCTGTTATTGTTTGAGCGTTTGAGAAAAGTTTATTATTTCATGGAGGGAGTTGTGTGGAGCTGATAGTCTTAATTAGCTTTGTAGCAACTCATTTGGCAACGGCTTGAATGTAACAGACGTTCATTAATATCAAAAAGTTACACAACTAAGCGTTAACATGGACGGAGATTAGCTCTGCTACTGGAGCTAAAACTCTTGTGTGGGCGGAGATCTTTTTTTGTTTTAAGATGCGGCTTAAAAATGAAATTGCAGCCGTGTAGATGTAACCCAAGACTCAAGTCCTACCTAAAAGATAATCCCTAACCCACCCACTGCTTGTCATTAAATGACATTCAGGGATAATCAGCTGTTTCTCGCATATTCTTTGCAACTTACAGTCAGCTGGAGAGTTACTATCTACCCTAAAACACAAGAAATACAAGCTATTTTGGCCCAAGATAGTCTGATAAGTGTTTTCATAGGCTTATTTACATTACATTAACTTGACATAGAAGAGGAGAAATTTTCGCCATCATTTTATTAAAAGAGACATAAATATTGGTGGCTTGCATTACCCAAAAGTTATTATTTTATTACTGTCTTCTGTCGGTTGAGGCTTATCATGTTTTTGCTGTTTTTCCTTTCCAACTGATTGAATTTAGGCCCTTTCTCTCTCTCTCTCTCTCTCTCTCTCTGTCTTTCCTCTCCCCACTGTTGCCCTTATTCCGCGCTTCACAGAACGCCTTCAACTCAGCAGCTTTTTCAAATTTGGGGCTTGCGACACTCAGCCAAAAGCCGCAAATTACCCCCCTCTAGCAGCAGCGAATTAGGAACAATTTTGTGTTAGCTATAAAAAAAGAGAGCGAGGGAGAGAGAGAGAGAGAGAGAGAGTGAGAGAGAGAAGTGAGGGGAAAATATAGCTTACACCAGGGACCACCAACAGAGGCACCATGGGATGAACGGGCTCGTTGGCCGACAGTTTGGGTGGCAGGGCGGTGCTAGAAAGCAGCCTCAGTGATCTTCATAGCAATCAATCCCATCATATCACATCTACATAGTATGGCACAACATCCATTACCAAACACAAAGGCCCGAATTAGTGGATTTATGTTGCTGTTGCAGGATGTTTGCAGGCCTATGAATTGGCTTTACAGTTCCCCGGGCACACAGAGACCTGCACCAATGATTAAAAAAACAAAAGTAGGACGGTCGTCTGAGCACCCGGCGTTATTCACTCTCTGGTGACACCGAAAGGGGAAAGGATTTGTATGAGGTGACAATCCACCGGCTGGATTTTTCATTCTCTCTTTCGAAGAGGGTGGGATTTCTGATTTCCCCCAGTGTGCGGTTGGTCTTTAACTCTGAGCGAGCATTAATGTAAAAAGAGTCTTTTTTTCTTGTTTCTTACAAAGCGTGAGGTTTGGCATGCCCACTTAATCTGCTTCCATTGAGCCAATCCATGTTTTTCCCATTCTGGCACCCTCACTCTACTCCCTTTTAAAATCCATGTCCAAGTTGTAATATGCCACTGCAGACATTATTGAAGGGGGGAAAACCAAATGTAATTGGGGGCGGGGGGGAGAAAGTGCAGACAGAGACAGGGAGAGAGAGGTAGAGAGTGAACAGAGAGAGAGTTTCCAGCTCTCAACTGGCTGCGTCCCCTGCTCTTCATGACGATGCCTGGTGTGGAAGGCAAACCACTTTGTCTTCCTCAGAGATCAGTCAAAACCAGGTTAGGGTTACTGACTCTCATTAGGGCCGGCGCACACCGGCCGCCAGGCCTCGGACTGTACGACTGAAATAAGAGCCTGCACGGTTACAGCCTGACCCCTCTCTGACACATCTTGGCTCAGATGTTAATTGTGCTTCCTGCTCCCCTTTTTTGATTAACAGAGACTTTAAAGTCTTTGTTTGTCTGGCTAATGGCCCTCATTTAGAGCAATATGCGGTTTCGGGGGGCTGTCCTGGGTGACATCACGCACCCGCTGCCTTTGATCTCAGGTCTGTAAAGGGGGAGCGTTGCTCTTGGTGGTTGGAGGCCCTTGTACCTGCAGCGGGTATATACCTCACACGCCGACGCCAATGCAGGCACGTGGTGGTGGTGGTGGTCCCATTGACTGTAAAACATGATGGACGTAGAATCTGTGACGTCACCTTCTGGTTTGTGGACTGACGTTATGAAGCAAGGAGTTTACACTTAGTAGTAGTCTGGAGACAGAAGTGACCACATTTGGATAAAAGGGTGGAGCTGGGGAGGACTTCTGAGTGTGACTGGAACGCACCATAAGCCATTGTTGTTTAGGGTTTCAATGGCCCTGAGCTAAGCTAAATGTTGCCATTTTAGAGATCAATGGTTGAAAATCTGCAGACTTTCTCTTAAGTTGCTAGCTAGCACTGCTAGTTGGCTTGGTTGATAGAGGGCTGACCAAGACATGTTTCCAGTTACCTTTGATTGATTGAGTGAGAAGACACAGTGAGAGGATCAAAATTTAAGAGGAGAACATGGACAACACCAAAAAAAAAAGTTCAGGTCTAGTTTAATGTCTACAGTGTTAGCATGGTAAGCATTGCTAAGCCTCTGTCCTGAGGGTCTCAGACTTGCGATTGAGACCATCAACTCATTATGAATAGATTATATATTTACTGAAGTAATAAATCAAGTGAGATTTATTAGATTTCTTTTTGGAGCCAGTGAAGTTGCCCTCTGGTTTAATGGCACTTCCGCATTGGCTTCACTTTTCAGGCAATGGATTTGCCGTTTGGGTGGTACACAAAAAACCTGGAGAGGGGGTGTCGTGGTAACGCCAAGCTCAATGGGCAGGGTGAGGGCATGAGGTTGCCAGTTGGGGACGAAAAGGGCACCATGAAGATTTAAAGTAAAGAGCAACAACAGATGGGGAGGGGGGGGAGACCAAGACCAAGTCCCACCCAGTGATTCCTGATTGGCTGAAACCGATGTCGTCGAGATGAGGCTCTATCTGCAATAAACTCTTGAATGCAACTGCAGATTTTCTGAAGAGGCCTAATGGAGCGGTGAATCAAAAGCAAGCCATGGTCTACGAGTAAGAAGAGGATTTCTAAGAGGTTTAACATAGTTTGGTTTATGTGGAAATTATTAAGACACAATGTTCAAGTTTAGCTATTTAAAGGCTATTTAAAGGAGTCACAGACTTATGTTTGGTTCACTTCTCTTCCATCAGATCATTCACTCGCTTTTTTACTGTTTGCTTTCAGTTGCTGGTGTTTGTTTTTCCTTTCTACCTTTTCACTTCTCCATCCTTGCCATTTTATTGTTCCCTCTGTGCCCAGCTGCAGATCTCTCTCCTCTCTCTCTCTTTATTTTCTCCCACTCCCTCTGAGCGCGTGGCTGAGGTGTGAGATCATTCTCCTTCTGGGTGGCTTTCCTGCTATATGTCACTGTCATCTGTTGGCACTGAGGCTTGAGGGGGGGTCCCCCGTTTTCCAAAAACACACCACACTCCGCTTCACCACCCTGAGCATAATAAATTCTTGGGCACGAGACTGGAGAGGGGTGCACCAACGGAGAAGCGTGTTTTACTGGGCTTGGCAAGGTAACACATAGACCGGTGAGAGAAGGAAAGCAGAGAGAAAGAGGGGGAGTAGAGGTAGGGGGGGGAGGGTGGAAGATTTATAATTGAATAACTCTCAGATGCAGGGCAGCGGGGATTGGACCTGCCAGGAAAAGCAAACGCCAAGGAGTGAGTGAAGCCTGTGGAAATCAGCCATTAAAGTGAGAGGAGAGAAACCCTGAGCCGTGATCTGCCTCAGCAAGAAGGTGCGAGATTGACTAATGATGACTGAAAAACCACCACACCTTTATACTCCCCCAACGCTGATTCTGTACTTGCACAAATCAAACTTTGGAAATACAAATCAGTCTCTGGCAATCGGGTGTTCAGTTACACACCATAGCATCACAATGTAGAGCTCACTTCATTGAGTAGTGTTACTTTTTATAGTACTGTTCCCAAATGTTAAGCACAACAAGTTTTATCTTAACATACACAAGAATGTGTTGTTTATTTGAATACAAAAAGATGCAGGACATTTTAAACTGCACATATTAATACTTTTAAAATTTTTAAATTTTAAGGCTGTCAATCATCGCGATTGATTTGGCATGATCGAGATTAATCACAAATCCATCACACATTTTGTATCTGTTCTAAATGTACTTTACAAAGGATACTTTTTCAAGTTTTTAATGCACAAGTGGTGTTTGAGACTGGACGTACTCCGGTAGTTCACATCGACAGAACACGTAAATATCTTTAGTTTTGTGGAGAGAAGCATCTGGAAGGGCTTTGCAGCTCAACTTGCCGTTCAAAAGAAACTTTTCTTTATCCATTTCTGCTCAAAGATTGTGCTTTTTTTAATTGCACGGCAAATAAATTAGTTGCGTTAAAAGGATTTTGTGTTAACTCATTTATCATCGTGTTCACTTTGACAGGCCTAGGAAAATTATAAAGAGCTAAAGATGATTATAACAGTTTGCAACCATGCCTTATTTAGCCAAAAAGTGGTATAAAAATAACACTAACCCCGGTGTTATATTATGCCAAATGTAATGTGTATATACAAAAAAACAAAACACTATAGGGCGAAATGAACCTAGTATCCATGGCATAAAACCACCCAAGACAAAAGGTTTTAAATATGAAAAATAACAACAACATCCCATTGTTTTGGGTATTCTACAAACCAGCACTGCGTAAAGTTACACCCAATATTGCAGATTTGAGTGTGTAGACAGCAAAAGTCCCATAAAAAACAGCAGACTATAAGAGAAGAGAGGGAAAAATATTTGAAGGGGATTTATTCCAAATTATGCATTCTCATTCCTTATGAAGCTCTGTTTTTTCTTCATCCTGACTGAGCTTGCAAGTTTTTTTTTGACCCCAGAATGCACCACTCTCGCTGCTTGGGCTTTGGGTGTTTTGCTGTGGAAGCAGAAGGAGTGAAGCTGTACGAATGAGTTTATCTTGCCTGTTTGGCTTGGCGTTTGCGAGTAGAGAATGAAAGCACGGTACAGCGGCGTTGTTCGGCATGAACGGCACGCCGCCTGGGGCGACTCACTGTTCCCAGAGAAATGAGCTCCACATCAGAGGGAAGTTACGACTTGTGATAACCTCAGGACTGATAATCCACGTGGAACTGAGCAGAAACACTGCAGCCAGAGGTATGCACCATTGACAGGTCGTCACATAAATGTCCATTCATTGTGTGATCCATCACCTTAATGTGGCCTCGTTCTCTGTGGGTGACGCATTCAATTTAAAACACGACCCCCTCGTGTCAGATTCTGAGTGACTTTGCAGATTTACATTAAATTTAAGTTGGAGACGAATCATAAAGGATGTACTGGGGGGGGGGGGAAAGTATGGTTGAGAAACAGGAAAATCTTGCTGCCAAACGTTAAAAGAAGAAGCTTTTACTCTTAATAGAAGTGAGGATTTAATAAAGCATGTCACACTCAATGACGCACAGAGGAAAAAGGAAAGTAAAAAGACTTAAAGGAGTGAACTGGCAACTTTTAAACCCCTTCAGGATGGAAACCTGACACACACACACACACACACACACACACACAGTGACTGGCACTATCTTTGTGGGGACCCGCCATTGACATAATGCAATCTGTAGCCCCTTACCCTAACCTTAACCCTTACCCCCACCCTCACCATAACCTAATTCTAACCCTAATCTTAAAACCAAGTCTTAACCCTGAAACAGCCCTTTAAAGTTGTGGGGTCCAGCATTTTGGCCCCACAAAGCTGTCGGGACCCCACAAGTATACTGTACTCCCCATTATTGGACCCCATGAATGTAGTTAAACAAGAACACACACACACACACACACACACACACACACAGTGACATGCTTATTTTATCAGGTGCACCGGCTTGTCTTCCCTCCCGCCCCTCCACCCCCCCTGACTCCCCCTCCTTGCCTGAAAGTCAGTCCCTTCTTCAGTTTTCTCTTCTCCTGGAACAGGTTCATTATGACAACAGAGATTTCTTCATCTGATGCCTTTTAGGGCAGTGATTCCTAAACCCGGTATGTGTACCCCTGTGGGGGGGGGGGGGTTGTTGTTGGGACTCTTTTAACGCTGTTACACTGTAACGAATTTGACGTAAGATTTACAGGAACTTACTGGCAACAATTGGCAGCAAATTAATGGGAATTCTTTTTACAGTAAAGGTACTTCCATTTACAGTATTTTATGTATTCATTGTAAAATACAAAACAATTAAACACAACATAAGATAAAAAGGTAAAAATACAGTAGTTTACTATTTACAGTACTATATTGTGATTTTTTTTTTTTACTGTAATGCTTTGACTACTGTGATTTCAACTGTACTACTTAGACTAGTGTGATGTTGCCATGTCAACAAGGTTGTAATGTAACTTTACAGCATTCTACTGTAACAATCATATAAGGTAGTGTTACTGTGAAATAACAGCCATTATTTACAGTGTATGTTAAGGAAAAGGTCGTGGGTGGGCTTACGTTTCCGTGACCTTTAATGCACAAGTGGTGTTTGAGACCTTTAACGTGACAGTTAAAAGAAGAAAGCGACTTTAGGAAACACGCGGGACACCAACCCCGGTCTCCTGGGTGAAAGTCCACCACCCCCCACCCAAACCTATCTGCATTTCATACTAGGCCTACTCGCTAAACCCCGTGTAGCTGCTGCTCTCCCCGGGGCTTTCCACAAACACGCAGCAGGGCGCCTTTCTCGTCCCATCAGACGCTGACAGATCAGTTTAACGAGTGCCTTTGGTTTGCATTTTCCACATTTTATCGTGTCATGCAGTGTGGGGCTCGCACCCGTCTGGTCTCGGCCTTGGCCCCCACCCCCCCCCCCCCCAATATTTAGAAGAGGTACTGTAGATTTGTCCCCTTCAAAAATTATAAGACAACCCACTCTCCAAAAGAGGTAAAAAAAGAACCATTCAGGGTGCTCAAAAAATGTACGGAAAACAGGAACTGGGTCTGCTTTGCTACATCGGGGGGTTAAATAACACAACAGGAGGGTGAAAAATAAAAATAGATTTATGTAGATTTAAATTTTGGAACTTCTGGCTTTAACAATTAAAAAAAAAATCCCAAAACACGTGTGATGTTTGGAACAGGCCTATGGAGAAAGCTTTGAACAACACAAGAAAATAATTCACACAAAGGAAGATATTTGCACCATATTTGGATGCATACTGTAGATAGTCACCAGAATGCCCCCAAACTTATAATGTGCCCCCCCCCCCCCCCCCACACACACACACACACACACACTGCCAATGTTGAAACAAAACCTACATCCTTGTCTACACTGCAACTCCAACTCTTGAAAACTTCATCTTTATATTGAGTTGTGACGTTCTGAATGACCACAAGCAAAACAAAAAAAAACATCTTTTTCTGTGTATTTGGTTTCCCAATCAGATAAACTCTAATAACAGAAGTGCTGTGGGATTTCAATCTCATGTCGGATCAGTTCAACCACAGTTCTCGCCGCGCTGTTTGAGATTAGCAGTGTAAATAGTGGACATTTGGTTATGACACCCCAAAAAAGGAAGAGAAAACCTCAAAACAGATTGAATTAGATTCCTTTTTTTTAAAGGCGCATCTGTAGAATCTTCTGAATCTTCAGAGAAAAAAGGGGATACAGGGAGGATGTGTTCTCTGTATCTTTTCAGGCAGTTTAACAAGCTCCCCATCAGGTAACAATCTTTTTTATTTGTTTCAGCCTCTCTCTGGGTGCCAAAGTCTGCTAAAGAACTGAAGCGTGCGGTGTGATCCATCAGCCCCGTCCAAGGGCTTCAGCGCGGTAATCCATCTAAACCAGACTCAGAATAGAACTAAATAAATACTTCCATGCTCTGAAACCTAGAATCGTTTAACTACTGTCACTCTCACATGGGAAGCAGGCGCTGACTTTAAATGCAAAAGAAAGAAAGGAGAAAATAAAACTGATATTCTGAGTTATAGGACGGAGAAAACGGGGTTGGAAAGTTGCAGGGTAGATAAAGTCATCACATATAGAGTCACTGATCGTGTCTCCAGGTGAAATCACACACAAATCATTTGTTTCAGGCTTAGATGATGGATTAGAGTTGGAGTTAATTAGGCTGAGTTTGATCCAGCTGAACATGTATCCACCCGCCTGTAAATGAAAATATAACCATATATCAACATTAGCAGTCAGAGGGTACAGGTGTCTCTGTGAAATGTTACTTCCAGCGAGTATTGGCACTTTTTAAGCAACAAATTGTTATTTTTAATAAATCAAAGTGTTGGATTGCTTCTTGAAAGAAAGAAAAGAAGAATACTTTGAGTTTTTAATTGTTGCATCAGTTCACAATATAACATGAAAAACTTGTGCAGCTTATTTAGATGCAAGGTTAGAGGAATTTAGAAGAAGTTACTTCTTTAAAATGAAGATTTCTTTGCTCAAATAGCCTACTTTAGGACAAAACAGACTCTAGAAACAAGTCAATCAACATGTTTTCTTAACCTAGGTAACGCGGAATAATAAAAATAGAATAGGAAGAATAAATAATACGCTAAAAGGCACTTGTGTGGGAACATTTGGGAGGTTTTATGATCTTCATGATCGAACAGATGAGATTACGGATTTGACATGAAAATGTGTTGGACAGATTTTTGAACAGTGCAGGCGGACAGGAGTGTGTGTGTGGCCCTGCGAAATAAGGCAATTATAGGCATGTACATTTCCAGCTTTATATCCATGAAGAGACACACACACACACACACACACACACACACACACACACTTGTAAATGTACATTTCAGTTTTGATTAAGCTCTATTTTTGCTGTTTCTATATTCTCATTTGTAATTGTTTGTAACTGCTCTTTAATGTTTTATTCTAAGCATTTTGCCTTATTGTTAGAATGTGCTGGAATAAAACTGCCTTACCCAAGTTATTAATTAATTAAGTGTGACAGAGTCTAACTTTAACACCAGGGTCTCTTTAACACTGACCCAACATGCTGCACAAAGCTGCATCTCCTTTTTTTTAGCATTGGAATATAATATTTTTCAAGATGTCTGTGAATGTTCCCAGTCGTCCAGGTCATGGGGGTTCTCTGTGATAAGCAAAGCCAACCGGACTTGTAGAAAGCCTTGAAGAGCCTTCAAATATTTCTATGAAGTCCAGTTGCCTTTGCTTATCAGAGGAATATTTTACCACATTTTTTTTTTCCAGTTTGAATAGCCTTAAATAAATAACTTGCTCTCAGTCGTCGATAGTTACGCAAATCCTCTGTACTACAAATCCCGACAAAGATTTATTTTGTGTGTGTTTCTCTTTTCTTTAATCGATTATTCGATGCGGAATTGAAGCACATTTTTACATTTAGGCCTCAGAGACCTGCAGCTTATTTTAGTCGTCAAATTATCATTCACTATTTTTTAAATTACATTTTGTTTTTAGTTCCTTTTGTTTGTTTGGTTTTACTGCCATTATTACGAGTTATTATACCTAATTCATGATTAAATCAGCGCAGTAAGGAACTGACACATGACATATTTAAGCAAGTCTGGCGTTTGGCTAAAGAAATAGCTTCTTATCACAAAATGCAACTGAACGCAATGTTTAAATATTCACTTTTATTTTTATTCACTTTCCAAAAAAAAATCAAAGAAACTCGTCATTTAAATATTTAAACAAAAGAAAAGAGGCCATTTTATGTTCACACAAAAAAGGGGTCTGCTAAAAAAAAAATTGCCATAAAAGTGAGAAGGAGAGAGAGTTTTTTTAAACATATCTACAACATTCTTCAAAAGCAGCTTCATCCCACTTAACTGTGGAGAAATTCTGCGTAAAATGTCTCTGTTACCTGAGAAAACGCGAGTTGAAAGTCCGATGTGTGTGTTTGTATGTTATTCGTTGTTAGCGATGTGTTTTGGCCAGGTCCACGGTGCCACGCTGTAGTTTCTGAAACTCCGGATGTAAAGTGAGAAAGTGCGGAGACGCAGCGGGGTGGAAGAGCGCAGGGGACGCGTAAGCGGGGCTGGAAGTCAGCGGAGAGGCGTATTGGGCCGGGGAGAAGGCGTCGATGCCGGGCTGCGCTTGGAGGAAAGCCTTGGCTGTGAGCGCGCTGCTGCGGGAGAAGAAGCTGGAGAGAGCCGGCAAGATGCTGCTGACAGGTGGGACGCCACCGGGGCCGCACGGCGAGTGCGCGTGGTGATGGATGTAAGGGTAAATCTCCAGCCCTGGCAGCTGCAGAGCCGCCGCTCCGAACCCGTAGGAGCCGTGCGCAAAGCCGCGCAGTCCGCTCGGCTCCAGGTGCTGCTCCTTGAGCGGATCGAAGCGGAAATGCTGCCGCTTGAAGCGCTTCCTCCGCCGCAGAAAACTCCCGTTCTCAAACATGTCCGAGGAGTTAGGATCCAGCGTCCAGTAGTTGCCTTTCCCAGGGTTCCCCGGCTCCCTGGGCATCTTTATAAAGCAGTCATTGAGCGACAGATTGTGTCTGATAGAGTTCTGCCAGGCGGGGAATTTCTCCCGGTAGTACATGAAGCGCTGGCTGATAAAGTCACATATCTCGCTGAGGGTGAGTCGTTTCTTTGGACTCTGCAGGATGGCCATCGTTATCAGAGCGATGTAGGAGTACGGAGGCTTCACCGCCGCGGGACCTTTGCTTTTAGCAGGAGAAAGTGAAGGAGACTCTGGGTCAGGGCTGTAGCTGTCCCGCTCTTTGCTCTGCGGGCTGCTACTGCTCCGCGACTCATCCACAGGTAAGAGCTGCTCCTCTCCGCTGTCTTTGACTCCTTCCCCTACTACGTCGATAACAATATCCTCCATGATGTCCAATGTCATAGTAGATGTCCGCGGGTAAAGCCAACACCACCTGCCAACAGGTGGGAGAGAGACAGCTTTTTCTCTTCAATGCGAGGGTTTGTTTGTTTGGTTTTTTACGCACGACTCATCTCCATTCACAAAAAAAAGTGAAAATCCAAACACAATGCCCAATCCTCCTACTTTCCCCACAAGCAAACTCTCCAGACCACGCGCGCTGATATCCTTTAATTTGGTGCATAAACGCGCAAAAGAGCGTTCAGCCTGCAGCGTTGAGTGCTTGTGCGTAAAAGCGTAAAAAAGTGTGCGCGTCCTCTGAGGTGTCCAGCATCATCTGTAATCTGTTGCTTTCCTGTGTGGGTCGGGTGGATGTGATGTCACGTTGAGGCACGCGGGGTAAAAAAAGGGATCCTGACCAATGAAAACGACTCAAAGGGTGTCGAGAAAGGCCTCCCATCAGTGCGCTATCATCATCGGCTCATCGGTTCCAAGTTAGAGGAAGTTAGAGATCCTCCACTCAGGGGAAACATCCCGGTGAGCAGGACATCAGAAGGAGACTTTTAATAGAGAGGAGCCCCCAGTTTGTATTCAGGCTGATGATTTCAGAGTTCAGAGGGGCCTCAAAAATGTGAAATTGTAACAATACATTTGAATAAAATGAAGACAAAATAAGATAAAGCGATATTTTCCTCACAGCAGAAAGTCACAGACTTGTTATTCAACTGCTCTTAAACGTATTATTATTAAAATATTATAATTTTCCAAAAAATGGGCTATTTCATTGTTATTATGTATTATTGAATTTTTTTATTCTGTGTAAAAAAAACGGAGACATTTCTTTTGAAAATAACTTTCCTTTTCATTTTGCATCGACCCATCTTTTTATGTGTAAAAACCTGACAAATATGTTTTTTTTAAATAACTTTGATTATATTTGTATATTTATATTATTTGTATAACTTTATATTATGTTTGATTTTATATCGACCCTTGTTTTTTGTTTTTTGTTGGGGGGGCGGACTAGAGGAAAACTTTCATTTAAATGTGCCACGCTGATAATGGTGATAGAGGACTTTAAATACATATTCTAATTTCCAAAATAAGACGATAGCCACTTTAATGACACCAAATCATAATCCTGAATTTAAAGACTGAGGAGGAAAATCCCCAAACGCTTCTCCACGTGAGGCAGGGACTTACACCTTAATCCCCCTCGGTGCTTCTGCAGCCGCTCTTTACGCACACTTGACGCACAATTACATGTTTTCAGACGCAGAGGATCAAACTGGAATGACTGCGAAAGTAATAATTAGTCACCTGCATGCATGGTGACTTTTTTGATTTATCTGATAAGACGGTGTGGCTTTTTTTTTTCTAAACTTACACGCAGGCGATCGTTTCCCTGAGAGAAATATTGATAAATATCACCATGTGTGAAATGGAGTAGAAATAGTTGGATGTTCTGCTCTATAACCTGAGATCTTCTGGGTTAGAAACTCTACTCCCCCCCGGTCAGATTATCTGCTTTAATAATGGGCAACTGAAAGCATGAGGGTAATATTGGGATGAAAGTAATAGATTTTCACTTGCTCAGACATTAAAGAGAAGCGGGGAGAGGAGGGCGCTTTTGGTATTGTTGGGAGGCCTCTGGTTGTTTGTGTTTAATGATGGAGCTCTTTGTTGGGGATTCCCACATTTCCTGCCTCTAATCGTATTGATACCTCCGGGCAGAGGGGGACTGGGTCCGGACTGGGTGGGCTATACGGTACCAGTAAAGCTGCAGATGATTTCCCAAATTCATCACGCATGTCTTTAGATTGGAAACAGGCCTGTGCGCATTGTGTGGTTCCAATAATAACGCGAGAGCGGCAGCGTCAAATCACTACAAAAGCTGAAGGTATATGACGCAAAATCTTTACGTTTCCAGAATTATAAGTCACGTAGCCATAGGCGAAGTGCCCCCCCCCCCTTCTTGCCAATATTTATAAGAGCTTTATCTCCACCAATAAATATGAAAGACAACCTACACAAAAGAGGTAAACATATATGTTCAGGGGGCTCAAAACTGCTTTCTGATCCTGATTCCGAGAGAATACTCGACTCTACATCGGGGGACACAACAGGAGCGTGGAAAACAAAGGTGGGATTTCTTTGTGATTTGAAATGTCTTTTATGTAGATTTCAACTTTGGAGCTTTATTTAAAAAAATAAAATAAATAACAAAACCTCCCCAAAGCACCTGTGGTGTTTTGAATAGACTTAATGTAGAGAAAACTCTGAACAATACAGGAGAATAATTATTTTCTTTACATAAATACAGACAATTGCACCATAAATGGATGCATACAAATTGACCTTAATGCAGGAAATGAAGTGTTTGACGCTCAAAATTTTATAGGCGACGACCCAAGTTGGGGTCCCAGTCTAAGGTGTTTGGTCTTCTTTTTTTATAACAATATAAAAACAATATAGCAAAATATGGATTCATTCAAATCAACAAGGCCTTCTTTTCTTTCCTTTTACCCAGAAGACGCATTACGCACACGTTTTAACAATAACAAATCTGCTATCTAACAAAACGGCCCATTGTAGAGATCTTATTTGTTTCGTGCCGCAGATGAATAAGCGGGAGAGTGAAGGTCTGGGTGTAATAACAGGATTTGGCAGGAACTAAACAGGCCTAGGGGATCTCGCTGGATCATTCTGGATACATGAACCTACATCCGTGCGGGCCAGAAACCGGGTTAGGTGAAGCTGTTACGGGGCTACTTCAGTGGAAATGTTTTCTTATCTCAGTGAAAACTCGAAGCCATTCGCATGATTCAGAAAGTGATAAAGAACGGAGCGTGTTTTTCATTGGGAGAGGTTGAAACAGCTTCAAAGAGGCTGAGGTTGTTTTCACATAATGCCCCCTTTCTCTCTCTCTCTCTCATCTTGATTCCCTTAAAATCTTGGCAGTGCAGTGGGCAATAATATAACGTGTAATTTAAGGTATCATGAATCATAACTGCATTAAACAGAGTCAGACAACGGAGAGGTACTGAGCCAAACACATCTGTGTGACACGCGCGCACGTGCACGCGCGCACACACACATACACATACACACAGTTTTAGGGGAGGCTACGTGTGTAAATTTCATGAGCTGAACTGGTCATTAACACACTATTTATAGGCTGACAAACTGCTCTATAACATAGAAAGTGATCCAACCTGTTTTCTCTGTCTCTCTCACTTTCTCTGTGTGTGTGTGTGTGTGTGTGTGTGTGTGTGTGTCATCATCTCTTTGTACTCTTGTTTAAATCTACTTTCCTCAGTAATCGTTAAGGAGGAATGACACATCTGTATCTGACAGCAGCACTCTGACTTTGTGTCGCCATCTTGTGGTGTGAGAGTGAGAAACGCCTCTAATAAGTAACAACACTTCAAAGAAAATAAAGATAATTATTTTGGGGCTTTTTCGCCTTTAACAAGACAGTTAGGGGAGAAAGACATGCACGGAATCATCACAGGTCGGATTCAAACCCTTGACCTCTGCGTCAAGGCATAAACCTCAAAGTACATGTGCACCTGCTCCACCACTGAGCCAACCTGGCAACATTACTTCATAGAAACTATTGAGGAGAGTTCACCAGAACTGACATCATCAATAGGCCCACACTTTTTTAAAAGTCAGGGTGCGATTGCCGGGTGGAATTTCCCCCTTTTGTGATTTCACCCTGCCTCTCCTGAATTATTGTTTATCCCCGGTGGGGTGGGGGGGTGTCCATCCCAGTTTCTCAAAGTCGAAAGTTATGTCTTTTTGTCCAAAGCACAAAGATATTCAGTTTAATATGATATAAAACACAAAAGAGCAGGACACCTCCATATTTGAAAGACTGAAAACTGCTTTTTCTTTTGCCAATTTTGCATGAAAAAGTACTTCATGGACTGTATGAATATACAGTTCATGTAACCCTGAAAATTTTCAGTAACCCTGAAAATGTCAACGTTAGAAATATCAAATAACTTTGGAAAAAAATAACATAAAAAAGCACCCACAACATTGAAAAAGTGAGAAAAATGTCAGAAAAAGCAACAAAATGTTGAAATTCTTTTTTTTTTCCATGGTTGACGGGAAGACAACACAAGGGTTAACAGGAACAATTTCACACACATTCATACAGTGTGGTGCCACCTGCTCATCAGATACACATTCACACACATTCATACTCCGATGGCGCGTCATCGGGAGTAACTCCGTGTTCAGTGTCTCACCCAAGGACACTTGGACATGGGCCAGGAATCGAACCACCAGCATACCTGCCAACACTCCCGTTTTCCCCGGGTTTCTCCGTCTTTTTAACCCTATCTCCCAGACCCCTGACGGTTTCTCCTGGGAAACTTGTGTAATGTGCATGGTCCAAACTCCTTCATAAATAATGACTAATGCTGACCAGTTGTCAGATCTTGTATGAAGTCTACCTAAGCCACAGCCAGCCATGACTTAAACTATTAATCGATTATCAAAAGATGATGATTTTTCGATCGTTGCAGCTCTAGTGATGATTATTTCCAGATTACAACTATCATGAAGCAGTGATTAACAAAAATCGGATTGATTCATTGAGGTAAATGAGACGGTTTTATGTGGAAACAGAGCAGACCGATAGAGTCCCATACAGCACTTTGTGAGATTTGCTGCACATGAAAACAAAAAAACAAAACAAAAGCCAAGATCGAATGATACTCGATCGTCGGTGTAACTCACCAAGGTGTTGACATGCTGAATAATTCTTTGGTTAAAATATTAAAGGAGACTAAAAGGAAGAGCAGGAGAAACAACTTGTTTGCAAGGAAAGGACAGAAAATGAACAGCAGGGTGTTGATGAACACATTTCATGTTCTATGATGCAATTATATTATAACGTGATTTACAATTGTGATGACAAGTATTGAGTGTTCAGAGCTGAACTACATTCCCTCTTACCACTGCTAAATGTTGGGTTTAGAACAAGTTAGAGAGTCCCTTGATTTGTCCAACAGAGGGAGCTCCTCCACAGATAATAAAAAAGAGTTATACATTACATCCATCCATCCATAAGCTTCAGGCACTGGGCTAACACAAGTCTTTAACATACACACTGGGTTCATTCCAGTTTAAGATTTGCATGCAAATTGTCTGGTGTGACGTTTTTCCTCCCTTTTTTTAACCTTTATTTAACCAGAAAAAAACACTTTTTTCAAGAGAGTCCTGGCCTAGACAGGCAGCAGTGCAGTCACACAACCACACCAACACAAAGTACACAAAAACATCTAACAAAAGCAAATATTTCCCAAAGTCAACCACAATCATAAATACATCAGGTGATGACAGATACAAACGTATGTGTCTGCTGCCCCCAAGTCATTTAACATCCTCTCGAGAGCGACCAATTAGACCAGCTCATTACGTTTCAGGGATTTCTGTAAGTTGTCCCAGGTAGAGGGAGTCGCAAATGTTTTTAACGCCTTTCTGCTGACTGAAGACGTGAAAGACACAGAAACACACTGCACTTTGGTGAGGATGCATCAGTGCTCTGCTGACCTCAGTGAGCATTTATCCTGAATCACTTGACTCTAAGAACTACTAGACCATGCCAAATGCTTGCGGAACAGAAATTTCCAAGATCATTTTCTGTTGGGACGGACAGCAGCGGCCTGTCCTCAGTGTCGTGTTTGGCCCTGAGCTGCTGTCAGACGGAGCTCGAGGATGGAAGGAATGCAGATGTTGTGTTTTAAAGCTCAGCGCATACCAGAGATGCTCACAAGTCTCTGAGCTAGAGTCCAAGACTCAAGTCTCTAGTCTCTGAGCTAGAGTTCAAGACTCAAGTCTCTAGTCTCTGAGCTAGAGTCCAAGACTCAAGTCTCTAGTCTCTGAGCTAGAGTTCAAGACTCAAGTCTCTAGTCTCTGAGCTAGAGTCCAAGACTCAAGTCTCTAGTCTCTGAGCTAGAGTTCAAGACTCAAGTCTCTAGTCTCTGAGCTAGAGTCCAAGACTCAAGTCTCTAGTCTCTGAGCTAGAGTTCAAGACTCAAGTCTCTAGTCTCTGAGCTAGAGTCCAAGACTCAAGTCTCTAGTCTCTGAGCTAGAGTTCAAGACTCAAGTCTCTAGTCTCTGAGCTAGAGTCCAAGACTCAAGTCTCTAGTCTCTGAGCTAGAGTTCAAGACTCAAGTCTCTAGTCTCTGAGCTAGAGTCCAAGACTCAAGTCTCTAGTCTCTGAGCTAGAGTTCAAGACTCAAGTCTCTAGTCTCTGAGCTAGAGTCCAAGACTCAAGTCTCTAGTCTCTGAGCTAGAGTTCAAGACTCAAGTCTCTAGTCTCTGAGCTAGAGTCCAAGACTCAAGTCTCTAGTCTCTGAGCTAGAGTTCAAGACTCAAGTCTCTAGTCTCTGAGCTAGAGTCCAAGACTCAAGTCTCTAGTCTCTGAGCTAGAGTTCAAGACTCAAGTCTCTAGTCTCTGAGCTAGAGTCCAAGACTCAAGTCTCTAGTCTCTGAGCTAGAGTTCAAGACTCAAGTCTCTAGTCTCTGAGCTAGAGTCCAAGACTCAAGTCTCTAGTCTCTGAGCTAGAGTTCAAGACTCAAGTCTCTAGTCTCTGAGCTAGAGTCCAAGACTCAAGTCTCTAGTCTCTGAGCTAGAGTTCAAGACTCAAGTCTCTAGTCTCTGAGCTAGAGTCCAAGACTCAAGTCTCTAGTCTCTGAGCTAGAGTTCAAGACTCAAGTCTCTAGTCTCTGAGCTAGAGTCCAAGACTCAAGTCTCTAGTCTCTGAGCTAGAGTTCAAGACTCAAGTCTCTAGTCTCTGAGCTAGAGTCCAAGACTCAAGTCTCTAGTCTCTGAGCTAGAGTTCAAGACTCAAGTCTCTAGTCTCTGAGCTAGAGTCCAAGACTCAAGTCTCTAGTCTCTGAGCTAGAGTTCAAGACTCAAGTCTCTAGTCTCTGAGCTAGAGTCCAAGACTCAAGTCTCTAGTCTCTGAGCTAGAGTTCAAGACTCAAGTCTCTAGTCTCTGAGCTAGAGTCCAAGACTCAAGTCTCTAGTCTCTGAGCTAGAGTTCAAGACTCAAGTCTCTAGTCTCTGAGCTAGAGTCCAAGACTCAAGTCTCTAGTCTCTGAGCTAGAGTTCAAGACTCAAGTCTCTAGTCTCTGAGCTAGAGTCCAAGACTCAAGTCTCTAGTCTCTGAGCTAGAGTTCAAGACTCAAGTCTCTAGTCTCTGAGCTAGAGTTCAAGACTCAAGTCTCTAGTCTCTGAGCTAGAGTTCAAGACTCAAGTCTCTAGTCTCTGAGCTAGAGTTCAAGACTCAAGTCTCTAGTCTCTGAGCTAGAGTTCAAGACTCAAGTCTCTAGTCTCTGAGCTAGAGTCCAAGACTCAAGTCTCTAGTCTCTGAGCTAGAGTTCAAGACTCAAGTCTCTAGTCTCTGAGCTAGAGTCCAAGACTCAAGTCTCTAGTCTCTGAGCTAGAGTTCAAGACTCAAGTCTCTAGTCTCTGAGCTAGAGTCCAAGACTCAAGTCTCTAGTCTCTGAGCTAGAGTTCAAGACTCAAGTCTCTAGTCTCTGAGCTAGAGTCCAAGACTCAAGTCTCTAGTCTCTGAGCTAGAGTTCAAGACTCAAGTCTCTAGTCTCTGAGCTAGAGTTCAAGACTCAAGTCTCTAGTCTCTGAGCTAGAGTTCAAGACTCAAGTCTCTAGTCTCTGAGCTAGAGTTCAAGACTCAAGTCTCTAGTCTCTGAGCTAGAGTCCAAGACTCAAGTCTCTAGTCTCTGAGCTAGAGTTCAAGACTCAAGTCTCTAGTCTCTGAGCTAGAGTTCAAGACTCAAGTCTCTAGTCTCTGAGCTAGAGTTCAAGACTCAAGTCTCTAGTCTCTGAGCTAGAGTTCAAGACTAAGTCTCTAGTCTCTGAGCTAGAGTCCAAGACTCAAGTCTCTAGTCTCTGAGCTAGAGTTCAAGACTCAAGTCTCTAGTCTCTGAGCTAGAGTCCAAGACTCAAGTCTCTAGTCTCTGAGCTAGAGTTCAAGACTCAAGTCTCTAGTCTCTGAGCTAGAGTCCAAGACTCAAGTCTCTAGTCTCTGAGCTAGAGTTCAAGACTCAAGTCTCTAGTCTCTGAGCTAGAGTCCAAGACTCAAGTCTCTAGTCTCAGCTAGAGACTCAAGTCTCTAGTCTCTGAGCTAGAGTCAAGACTCAAGTCTCTAGTCTCTGAGCTAGAGTTCAAGACTCAAGTCTCTAGTCTCTGAGCTAGAGTTCAAGACTCAAGTCTCTAGTCTCTGAGCTAGAGTTCAAGACTCAAGTCTCTAGTCTCTGAGCTAGAGTTCAAGACTCAAGTCTCTAGTCTCTGAGCTAGAGTTCAAGACTCAAGTCTCTAGTCTCTGAGCTAGAGTTCAAGACTCAAGTCTCTAGTCTCTGAGCTAGAGTCCAAGACTCAAGTCTCTAGTCTCTGAGCTAGAGTTCAAGACTCAAGTCTCTAGTCTCTGAGCTAGAGTTCAAGACTCAAGTCTCTAGTCTCTGAGCTAGAGTTCAAGACTCAAGTCTCTAGTCTCTGAGCTAGAGTCCAAGACTCAAGTCTCTAGTCTCTGAGCTAGAGTTCAAGACTCAAGTCTCTAGTCTCTGAGCTAGAGTCCAAGACTCAAGTCTCTAGTCTCTGAGCTAGAGTTCAAGACTCAAGTCTCTAGTCTCTGAGCTAGAGTCCAAGACTCAAGTCTCTAGTCTCTGAGCTAGAGTCCAAGACTCAAGTCTCTAGTCTCTGAGCTAGAGTTCAAGACTCAAGTCTCTAGTCTCTGAGCTAGAGTCCAAGACTCAAGTCTCTAGTCTCTGAGCTAGAGTTCAAGACTCAAGTCTCTAGTCTCTGAGCTAGAGTTCAAGACTCAAGTCTCTAGTCTCTGAGCTAGAGTTCAAGACTCAAGTCTCTAGTCTCTGAGCTAGAGTCCAAGACTCAAGTCTCTAGTCTCTGAGCTTGAGTTCAAGACTCAAGTCTCTAGTCTCTGAGCTAGAGTCCAAGACTCAAGTCTCTAGTCTCTGAGCTAGAGTTCAAGACTCAAGTCTCTAGTCTCTGAGCTAGAGTCCAAGACTCAAGTCTCTAGTCTCTGAGCTAGAGTTCAAGACTCAAGTCTCTAGTCTCTGAGCTAGAGTTCAAGACTCAAGTCCCTAGTCTCTGAGCTAGAGTTCAAGACTCAAGTCTCTAGTCTCTGAGCTAGAGTTCAAGACTCAAGTCTCTAGTCTCTGAGCTAGAGTCCAAGACTCTAGTCACAAGTCTCTGAGCTAGAGTTCAAGACTCAAGTCTCTAGTCTCTGAGCTACAGCAAGTCAAGTCTCTGAGCTAGAGTCCAAGTCAAGTATTTGAGCTGGAGTCCAAGTCAAGTCTCTAGTCTCTGAGCTAGAGTCCAAGACTCAAGTCTCTAGTCTCTGAGCTAGAGTCCAAGACTCAAGTCACAAGTCTCTGAGTTAGAGTTCAAGACTCAAGTCTCTAGTCTCTGAGCTACAGCAAGTCAAGTCTCTGAGCTAGAGTCCAAGTCAAGTATTTGAGCTAGAGTCCAAGTCAAGTTTCTGAGCTAGAGTTCAAGACTTAAGTCTCTAGTCTCTGAGCTAGAGTCCAAGTCAAGTCTCAAGTCTCTGAGCTACAGTCCAAGTCAAGTCTCTGAGCTAGAGTCCAAGAATCAAGTCTCTGAGCTAGAGTCCAAGTCAAGTCTCTGAGCTAGAGTCCAAGTCAAGTCTCAGAGCTAGAGTCCACTCAAGTATCAAGTCTCTGAAATAGAGTCCAAGTCAAGTCTCTAGTCTCTGAGCTAGTGACTAAGTTAAGTCTCTGAGCCAGAGTCCAAGTCAAGTCTCTAGTCTCTGAGTCCACATTCAGGCTTCTTTTGTTTGGGCCTTGTTTGAGGTTTTAAAAGCCAAAGCTTTTGAAAAAAATGGCACAGCAGATGCAGACATGGTTGACATGGTTGTTGTCCTGTCTCATGTGGCCGAGATTATGGATTTTGGATTTGAAAGTTGGAAATAATCCCTGGTGTGAATAATGGTAACCTCCTCCCCTCCTAATTACGTTCTTCTTAGGTACAGTATAATGAGGTGCTGAGCGACCGCTTGGGGAGTTTTGTGAGAGAGGAGAACTTAAAAACAGATTAGGGACCGCATGGTGAACAGTTTTAACAGAACACATAAGGTTTACTATGTTCATTTGCAAGCAGTGTTGTAGTCACCAACTGTTGAGTCCTAATCAAGTCTTGAGTCACCAGTGTTCGAATCCGAGTCCAAGTCGAGTCACCATTTCAAGTTGTCAAGTCGGAGTCTTCTTCTTGATTGTGCGTTCACAAATGCAACACGTAGCGGTGCTCTTTCCAGCAGTGGATCTGAAATCTGTCATAAATCCTCGAGTCCGAGTCTAAGTCATCGGTGCGCGAGTCCAAGTTGAGTCACGAGTCCAGAAAACAGTGACGTGTGTCGGACTCGAGTCCCAATGATAAGTTGATTCTCATTTTGGATCATCAAGTTTATTATCATAAAAAGAAGTCATTTGTATTTATTGGATTCTTCTGCTATTTATTTTTAGATTACTAAATTTGGACTTGAAATTTGGAAACTTCTCTTTCCTCCCCTCCTGCTAACCAAGTCATTCTCAGATATAATGATGCGTTTGAGTGAAAGAGACTTAAAAACAGACTAGTGACCACTATACAGTTTTCAACATAAAACCTAAGTTTATAAAATGTTCTGTTGAAAGTCAACCATGGAGAATGTATTTTATGACATTAAAATCTTGGATAATCAAACGAACGTGAGCATCTCTATGAGTGCTTTATCTTACAAACGAGTCACAATCATCCTCCAAAAGGCAACAAAGCGGCGTGTAAATGAGCAAAGGAGTCGCAATAAAACATTGGAGCTCTGTTCCAACCCTGCTTGCTTCTTGTTTTCTCCGTCCTGCAGCCTCAGATGGGATGCTAATCTTCCACTCTCATCATCTTTGACATCTTGGCATCACTTTGACAGCGTGTTTCAGCTTGTCCGAAAAGGGACAAGGAGGCATTTCACAGGAAAATGCATCCTGGTGTGAGAAGATTGTTTTTCACCAGAATCTCCCGATAAAAAGAAAAGATGGGTCGCAGAGTTCTGTGACGTCAACGGGCAGACGGTGGTGCGTTCAGGCGATGATACTCCATCAGGGCTGCAGCCGCACTCTCTCTTTCATGAGGCTTTCCAAAGTTCAGATGTAAGAAATCTCCGAGGTCAGAAGGAAAGGACCACCTGTTTTTTCTTTTAGTAATAAAAACATAAGATGGTTAACTTAGACCAGAGATCTTCAACAGGGGGTCCATGACCCCTAGGGGGTCCTCAGAGATAGTGCAGGGGGGCCACCAATGTTAAAAAGAAATATTTTTTTGAAAGTAATTTTAAATATGTCTAAAAATAGTCAGCACATTATTATGAATCCAACATATTAATATGAAATATACATTGACTTACTTGTGAATAAATGATTCACACATTGAAGATAACCTTACTGTAGGTACGGTAGCCACCATGGTAACCATACAGTTAAGCGTAAAGGTCCCATGGCATGAAGATGTCACTTTATGAGATTTTTTAACATTAATATGAGTTCCCCCAGCCTGCCTATGGTCCCCCAGTGGCTAGAAATGGTGATAGGTGTAAACCGAGCCCTGGGTATCCTGCTCTGCCTTTGAGAAAATAAAAGCTCAGATGGGCCGATCTGGAATCTTTCCCCTTATGAGGTCATAAGGGGAAAAGGTTACCTCCTTTCCGGGCCAGAAAAGGCCTCACTTTACAGACAGCTGAGTTTGTTATGAGCATTTCGATAAGAAACCCAGAGAGATCAGGTTATATGTGCTGTAAATATATTTTAAAGGAGAATTTAAAAGAGGTCTAAGGGCATCTAAAAATGCCCTTAGACCTCTAGACCTAGGGTTAGGGTACAGCTGCAAAAATGAATCGATTAAATTAACCGGCAACTATTTTGTTGATTGATTAATCGACAGGTAAATCTCTGATTCCAGCTTGTTAAATGTGAATATCTTCTAGTTTCTTCACTCTTTTTTGACAGTAAACTGAACATCTTTGAGTTGTTTTCTTTGTTGTGGGTTTTCTGGCAATTTAGAGACCAAACAACTAATCTAATGGAGAAAATAATAAAATAATGGACAGTTAAATCAACGATGAAAATTATCGGTAGTTGCACACATACACACACACACACACACACACACGGGCACACACACACACACACAGGGGCACACACAGGTGCGCGCACACACACACACACACACACACACACGGGCACACACACACACACACGGGCACACACAGGTGCGCACACACACACACAGACACAGACACATAGACACAGACACACATAGATACATAGACAGACAGACAGACAGACACACACACGTACAGGCACACACAGGCGCGCACACACACACAGGTGCGCACACACAGGCACACACACACATTCTCCTGATATGGAGGTGTAACATTTGTCAGAGCTGTTGCTGTGACATAAAAGCCCCACGGTAAATTATTTCCTGACGTCTGAAGCAAGTGGTTCGGTCACATGCTATGACCCCCCACCCCACCCCTGCTCTCTGCTGAGAAGAAAGGGCCCACGAAGCAACTGGTCCCAGGACGCCCCGGGGCCGCGACCCCTGGGTGCTCTTTGGTGTGTATTTAGAGATCAGACTGCTACATTGAGAGCCTGGAGTTCTCCTAACGTGGGCCCCTTCACAATCCACCTCCACCCTTCTGACAGAGGGACACACATGCACACTTGTGCACATGGGGACGTAAAGAAGCATGAGCGTTTCATTTTATAAAATAAAGACACATTTTATTTTGAAATATCTAATAGGGCGGCTGGATTATGGGGACAAAAAGTCATGATCACTATTATTTTGGTCCATTTTGAAATCCTAATTATTTAACACAATTACTCATTGAGTTTTGGAAAGATTGTTATTGAACTTATCCCTCTGAGGTCTATGGGCCTTTTTAGATGTCTTCTTGAATTCTCCTTTTTAGGGTATTCACATATAATCTGATCCCCGTGTGCTTCATATCAAAATGTTCAGAACAAACTGAGCTTTCTGCAGTGAGGCCCAAGTTTGTTCCAAAGCAACGTGATAATAAAAAACAGAGATAATTTGGCCCTAAAGTGGAAAAAATTCTCAATTCTCTTGTGAAAACAAACCTACACTCAGCTGTTTTGCTGATTGTAATAAGTTTACATTAAAGTATTGGTACAAACAGTAAATAAATGTCTAAAATGAAATGTTGTAATATTGCTTTTTGAGTAGGAGTGTTGTCAAACATTGCTTGGACTCGCTGGTGCATTTTTTTTGTCCTCAGAGGGTTAAAAAACTTTAACTTTAAAAAGTTTAACAGATCAACAGTGGGAAAAAAACAGCTTGAATTGTCAAATTTCCCTTAATACTTTTCCCATATTAACTTTTTTTTCTCTCAGAACAACAAAATGAGAGTGTACTTGCTAAATGTAATGTGCAGAGTAATAGTTTTTCTCAATTGTGATCGTTAGGAGTCAAATAGACTTTAAAGTAAGAAATACATTGAAAAAGATTGTTGATTTGAAGACGCCTGAGGGGCCAATACATCGTCCGAATTAATAGAGAAATGCATATGTAGTGTTGAAGGTGCCTTCAGGGACACAACCACCCAGTGTCAGGGGTATGCAGCAACAATTTTCTTCTTGTTATTGTACATGCTACCTTATATTTTCCAGTTTTCAGCTTAGCAACCTCGGTTTTGCATATTCTAAGCTAGCCGTAAACCCCCATTTGGCTTCTACAGTCCCGGTGTTAGCTAGCTAGTCTGTTAACATGAAAATTTGCAAGCCTCCTAGCACAAACGTCACACTTTATAACCTACCTGTTGCCTTTCACCATCCACTTAATTAACCCCTCATGTTGTCCCCATGTTGTCCCCATGTTGTCCTATATCAATGTTCTTTTTAATTCCCCAAAATAACATGATTGATTCCACCCAACGCTCTTTGCCAAGTACAAATCTCTACTTTCATTAATTTTGGGGCGTCTTATTCAATTTTATAGCATTGTAAAACAAATTGAAGTGTTTTTGAAATAGTATTGAGTAAAAGTTGACATATTCCAGTCTGTGATTATCCATCAACATCCATTCCTTTAATTTTAGTCTAAATAATTCCTAATTTCTGCTTTTCTAACTCAAACGTTAGGTATAATTTCCTAAAAATGAGGTTTATTGACCATAAATTCCAAAAATAAAACTGAAGTTAATAAGTTAGTGTTACGTAGTGTTGAAAACGTCAAAAAAAAGTGAAAAACATTGAAAAAAAGCGTCAAAAGTGTTGAAAAAGGGACAAAAACATAAGAAAAAGTTTAATAAATCGATAAAAAGCCTCAACAAAATTGTCGATTTTTATTTTGACGGGCAGACAACACGAGGGTTAACCGCTGTCCCATCCCTTGACATGCCATCTCCTTTTCCCTCGTTCTTTTTCTATTTCTAGCCCCCGACAGCATTTTTGCTTCATCTATCTTTTTCTATAGACGACAACTCACTACTCGTACCCGCTCGCTCAGCGTCATGGCCGCTCCCTCTTCACTGGCAAAATTATGATGAATATGAGATAGGGCGCCTGCTCCAGCCTGTTAGTCCTCTAAAATGTTATATTAATGTTACATTGAGGAAATGCAGAAATGATTTAGAAACAGACAACAGCAGCTACATATAGAAAATACCCAAAAGATTATGTTTAATATATATATATTCTTTTTTTTATATAGTGCACACCCACTTTTTGCGCCAATGGGCACCTTTTACCATCTAGTGGTTCTTCTTTTTGTCTTAAAACAGCAATTTTTGTTTAATTTTTATTCATTTTTAAAATTTTAAATACATCATTAAAATGTTACCATGTGGCCTTTGCAATATACAAGATGTTCTTTAATGTGGGAAACTGTTTTGTGCTCTTCTTTCATCGGTTAAGGCACCGTTTAGGCAATGGCACCGTTTAAAATGATCGTTTTAGCACCGGCATCGACAAGAAAAACTTAAATGATATCCAACCCTAATAGTATGAAAAATAATGGAGTCTTTAAGCTATGTTTTATGTGGACCAATTTACTCTATATTATGTTTATCAAAACCAACCCCCACTATCTCTCTCTCACACACACACACACACACACACACACACACACACACACACACACACACACACACACACACACACACACACACACACACACACACACACACACACACACAACAGGAGTGACTCCCACTGGACAAGTTCAACGCTGACAGATACATTCCTCTGCTGGCATGCCATCAGGAAACCCACCTGGTTTCTCAGTTTCCACGTTCTGGGGGCCTGTTGTTCCAAACGTGGGTGCCGTCCCGTGACCTTTCCGACACCCTTGGGTGGCAGCGGCACAGCCTGGGAACACACATGTGGGATGGGGATGGTTTTACACACAGAATAGTTTCATATGGTTGAAATTGTGCACACTCTTCTGGTTTCCACAACTAAAACAAATGTCTCGAAGCATGTATTTTTGTTGGACTGGGACTGTTGGCGCTGGAAATGCGTAGGCAGGATGATAGATGACAGTGGGTTCCAGTTTTTCATTCTGCTCTCTGGTGAATTCATGAAAACCCATACGTAGCCTACATGCTACATAGTAGGAGGATCACACTGCATGGACGATGTAAGCTGGAACTCATGCAGACACATTGAGCCGGATCTTGTTGAAAGACTGATGTAAGTGTACGGTGTTCACACCGAAGGGAAGCAGATCTCCTCACTCTGGTTGAAAAGCAAATGATTTAATTAAAGTCACTTTGGTTTATAATAATAATAATACTAATAATACATTTATTTATTTTTGGTTTCCGGAGCAGAGGTTACGCCAGGAGCTTTGTGGTGTAAACATTCACACACAAAGCTAAACTGTATATATGGAAGAAATAGTGATTGACCGTCCACTGACCCATGTCCCCTTTTTGTTACTGTTTACTCATGTTTTGTTGTTTTACGTAATGATGTGTGAATAAACTAAACTAAACTAAGAATCCATTTATAACACTTTTGCTTATGTATCTTTGGCCCACCATGTCTATTTATGATTTTTCAACTACAATTGGACAGTTACTTGGCAGATGATATACTAGTCTATATCCACAACAATTCATTTTTGGGATTGTTGAGGTGCGGCCAATGTCCGTGTTTTCGCCCGGATGTCCATTACCTTCCTCATTCCCCCTCTCTCTCCCCCTTCATGTCTTCCTTCAGCTGTCCTGTCAATAAAGGCCTAAAAATGCCCCAAAAAAGAAATGCCAATAAACCAGAGCATGTTTTCCTCCCATCCCGGATGGCTGATGTCATGTCAGCGTTTACCGAGACTAGTAATACGCTGACATGACAGTGTCATTGTTTTTTATCTGTTTGAGCATGTGATTTCTGGGATAATTCTGACCATGTCCTGCAAATAGCATGTGAACTTTCACCACAGGTGCTCGGAGCAGTGTGTTTGCCAACAAATCACTTAACATGTGTGTTGCCAGTCACAGTTTGTCACAGCACTGACGATCAGTGATGATGTGTATCCACAGCAGCTTCCCTTTCTCTTTCCTGGAGATAAGTGCCCTAACATGGGATATCCAGGTCACCTGCCCACTCAGCCCCCTACACAAACCTGAAAGTAAGCATGTATTTGGATCACGTAGCCACACATGAACATGCACAGTTGACAAATGTTGTTAGTAGTAGGTACACTTGGGCCTTATAAGCTTGAAACCAGTAGGCGTTTTCTGACACTGACACATCTTAATATGTTATTGAAACAAAGGGCAGACAGGTTGTGACAACTCCTAGATGTCGGCACAATGACATAACATAATGATATAATCGGCTGAGGAGAAAACAGCCGGGACAGCTTGTTGACTCTAGGCTTTAGAGATGAAATGCCTTTCAATAGTGTGTGTGTGTATGTGTGGGAAAACCAGTGAACTTAGCTATGATTGTGACCAAAGATATGCCAGTTATTAAGAACGCAAATCCTCAAGGCTCCAGTGTCCAAATTTATTGTGGCCTGTCCAACTGCCTAATGAGCCAAGAAAAACCGGAATGAAACGGGAGAACGCCGCTTATCTTTTATTGTCTCTGCCTTCCAAGCCTTAAACTATCTGAAACTATTTTAAGGATAAAACTTGTATTGTTTCTGGCTCTACTTGACATTTTCATATAAAGCATCAGGAAGAATTTGGTCGAGAGTCAGTGACACGTAATGAAGGACAAGTCTAATTTAGAGGAGGAAATGGAAGTGTCCTATTCAAATGGAAAGAAACAGCAAAAGAAGTGATGCTTGCTGTTACAAAAATAGGAGGTTAATGCAACTTCACTCTTACAAACGATAAAAAGTCAAGCTTACGCTGTCTTCTGTCTCTGTTTATGCTATCAACTGATGCTAGTATTCACTGTGTGGGAATATCCACACATCTCCAAAATGTCAATAATTCACAAGCTTAGAAAAACATCCCTGTTTTCTCTTGTGATTGTGCGTTTTCAAAGACGTTTTTCAATGGGCTGCTTAGCTTGAGAAGTGGAAGAAATGCTTCAACCCACACAGAAACACTTTGAAAAACAACATGGTTTTCACTCATTTCATTTTTACACATTTCAGCACTTTTGACTGGTGGCATTGCCTTGATGCATCCGTTTCATCAACTACAGTTCACTTTGATGCATAACATTTTTTTCACAAAGCTACTATTTATTGCGACGTTGTTGTCACATTCAACAGGAACGCAACATATATGATGATTTAAAGCGAAGCCACAATGGCACAAAAAGGATTACCTTAAAACAAGAGGCGATTCTAGGACCCTTTTAACATTATTATTTTTAAAGATTATTCTTTTGGGGCATTTTTAGTGGATAGTGACAGTGGAAAGACCAGAAAGGTGGGAGAGAGATGGGGGATGACACGCAGCGAAGGGCCGCAGGTTGGACTCCAACTCCTGGCGCTGCAACGGCCTCAGCCCCCATAGGGTGCACGCTCCCACTGGGCGAGCTAGAGGTCGCCCCGCGTTATTATTTTTAAACGTTATTCTACTGTGCTTACTGTGCATTTTAATATCATTTTGGACCATAATGGCAGGGGAAACACTGAATTATGTATCTAGAAAGACACGCCAACATTTCTAAGAAAAATGACATAAATGCTAAACCATAGGGCAATTAATACAAAGGTGAGGTGGTAATACAAATGACATATTCACCCATGGAAAAGCAGACATTTCCAAAATACAATTATAAATATGTTTTGAAAATGAGCTTACTAACGAGCACTATTTTAGGAAAATATAACACAGACTTTTTCTTTTTTAGCAAATATGCTTTAGGGTTATTATTATTATTATTATTATCATTATTGTTATTATTATATTTAGCTTGGCATTTTTAGGGCTTTATTTTGACAGGACAGCTGAAGACATAAAAGGGGAGAGAGAGGGGGGATCACATGCAGCAAAGGGCCGCAGATCGGAGTCAAACCCAGTTTAGGGTTAGCAGTAAACCTCTATATATGAGCACCCGCTCCACCAGCTGAGCTCTCCGGGCGCCCAGAAGCTTTTCATTCTGACGTGTGGAGGTATTTTACTGTGTTTGTGTGTTGTACGTGCTCTCCTGGCTTACGTGTGCATGTGTCTGGTTTGTCCTTTTAATCCCTTTAGTGGAGGGGATTGTGTATTGCCTCGTATACCTCCTTTCAGCCAGTACCATGGCACATATGTTCAGAGCACAATGAAGACATTGAGAGAAGCGATCCCCCCCACCCACTCCCTCAGCACCCCTGGGAACCATAAATCTTCCCCCGTGGTTCAGAGGAGAATTCCTCTAGACAGTTTGGACTTCACTCTGGTTTCATCTGATCATGATGGGCTTAAAATAATGGCACCCGAACTACAGTGCAGCACACAAACGGAAGTCACTTCACCACCGACCTAATGATAATGTCTTTGAGCCCTGAGAAAGAAAAAATAAAAATGTTCACGTTAACAGTCAGAGCAAATGTTGACGGTAAAGATGTCAGACGGGACCTGGGCTGAAATAAATCATCCTAAAGGAGCTGATGATGCACACAATGTGCGAAGCTGTCCAGCCTGTTCATGTGGTCACGGACTATAATGGATCTTACCAAGCGGCTCTCAGCTGTGAACGGGGGGGAAAGTCACAAATCAATCCGAGCCACGCTGTTCATAAAACCTCAACTCGTTTTCTTTTTAAATTCTCGATCTATCAATGTCTTTTGTAAAATGACGTTGTAGGCTAGCAAAGGGCAGAACAGCTGAGTTATATAACACATAACACAGAAACAAAAAAAGGACCAACACAGTAGCTTAAATACAAATACATGGATAAAAAAAAATCAAATACAAAATGTATAAACCAAACTTAATGGAAGTAGATTGTTGGAGTGTGCCTTCATGATACTCATTCCTCTGATCTTAACTATTAGTCCAAATAATTCATAATTTCTGCTTTTTTAACTCAAATATTAGGTTTTAATTCTATAAGAATCAGAATCAGAAATACTTTATTGATCCCCGAAGGGAAACTCTGTGTTGCAGTTGCACAAATAGTATAAATATCAGAGTAGAAGTATAAATAAAGAAATATAAGGAGTGTGGATATGTACGGTATTTACATAGTTAAAGGAATATTATGATACATTATTTACATAATTAACATAATTTAGGAGTTGCAATGGTGAAAAGTAATAATAATTGTAGCAGTTGAGTATTGCACACATTTCAGGCCGGTGTTATTGCACAAAACAGATAATATTGTCCAGCTTCACCCTCTCTAAGTGTGTGTCTGTGTGTGTGTGTGTGTGTGTGTGTGTGTGTGTGTGTGTGTGTGTGTGTGTGTGTGTGTGTGTGTGTGTGTGTGTGTCAGACCCTTAGAGGGAGGAGTTATAAAGTTTGATGGCCACAGGCAGGAATGACTTCCTGTGGCGCTCTGTGGTGCATTTTGGGAGAATGAGTCACTTATTGACACTTATTGACCATGAATTCCAAAATGTAGTGTAAACCTAGTAGTAGTAAGGTGGTGGTAGGGAAAAATCTGAAAAAAGGGACAAAAATGTCAAATCTTTTGTCCGTTTTTGACCCGGGAGGACAACACAAGGGTTAAGAACACACCTTTGTACTAAAGACTCAGAAACAACGTCAAATCAACTTCTTTTTTTTGAGTAAACAAGAACCACATTCTCTAAAAATGCTTTTACGGTTCGGGCTTACAGTGTAAGCTTTTTTAACAACTTTCTAAAAACCAACTCTAGTTCCTCTGTCCTGAAGATACACTCTTCTAAACATACCAAGCACATGAAGCAGCCGCACACACACACACACACACACACACACACACACACACACACACACACACACACACACACACACACACACGTAACCAAAGAAAATCAGAGCTTTTCTCCTCCTGCCCCCCTCTGTGCTTGGCAGCAAAGCCTCAATCACACGATACCAAAATCCTTCACACGCTGCCCCAGATACATGGGATCTACATCTTTTCTACTGAATTCTTTCTTTTGTGCAACTCAAGCTTTAGGGAAAGCCAGTAAAAGTCTTTTTTTCTGTCTTTTTAAGCCCCCTGACTTGTTGAGAAGAGTCATGTGAAAGAGAAATAAAAAAAAAAAATTGACTACAAGTTCAAATAAACCCAATGTGTTTGAAGTCTTGAGTGGCTATATATCAGTTTGTCAATGCAAAATATTTTCTCTGACCACAGTTCAGTGACATGTGAGTGATGTTTCAATCCCAGTGGTCTATTTAAAGGGCCGCGCTCTGTTTAGAAAGATGAAGTGGTACAAAGTAGACCAGCTGAGGTTTGCAGGAATGTGTGTGTGTGTGTGTGTGTGTGTGCGTGCGCCGTGCATGCATGCATGCGTGTGTGTGTGTACATGGACACGCACTTAAGACTAGTCAAATAAAGTGGCATCATCGCATCAAATATTTGGCGCTAGAGGCGCTTTTGGGAGCAGTGCTTAGCAGTTGCTATTGGGTAGTCTCACACTGCCAGACCCTCCTCCACAGCGCTGCGGAGGAGGGTCTGGCTAGTCCACACAGCATTCCGGGATGGGAGAAAAACCTGCTCTGGTTTATCGGCATTTATTTAAAGCAATCCCAATCGCCTCGGGCGGGGCTAAGCGTCGGACGGAGCCACGGTGCCGCTGCATAATAGTCTCGGGAAGGAAGTTGTTTTGGTGGAACATGGATATGTTTGAAAGTTGTTTTAGTCGTGCAATGGAAAACTCCGATTGGACAGATAGTCTAGCTAGCTGTGTGAATTTACCCTGCAGACATCTGAAGAAAAAATTTATTAATTGTGTTGTAAAATTACAACACAAAGAAAGGCCGTAATGAAAGATAAAAGCCGGAATTTCCGGTGGCAGCTGAATAATCCCGGAAGTGGAACGTCGTGGATTTAGAGGTATGTATTCTGTATTCTGTACTATTCTTTACTGTACAATTATATGTTTCCAGGGTGTACTGTACATGCTGCTGTGTTTTATTGTGTGCGCGTGTACGTATATGCTTTCCTGTCCATATGTGAGTGAGGTGACTGTGATTAGAGGGTGGCGCTGCAGTGTTCCCCCCGGGCCGCTTCACCCTGTTATTTTCCCGTCGTCAGCCCGTGCTTTCAATAGGAGAGGGTGGGTCCGTGACCTCCCCTCCCATGCTCAACCACGGGAGAGGGAGGCACCCGTTTCACACATCGCCTCTTCTCACAGCCCCTCCCTGCAGAAATCTACATTTTTTTAGAAAATAGAGGGAATCGAAGGTCGAGGCCTCCAGGCTGAGTCCTCTGCTCACAGACGGTAGCTCCCATCACTGTCTTCCATCTGGACGCAGGGAGGTCCTCTAACACCGGCAAGCCACTCCACTGTCGCAGACCAGTCTCCAATATGGAGTTGCTACACTGTAAACAATGCCTGTGAAATCTAGTTATTTCCTTTAGATTTCACAGTAACACTACAATATAGGATTTTTACAGTAGAATGCTGTAAAATGTACATTACAACCCTGTCGACATGACATGACATGTGTAATTGAAATATTTTAGAACATGGGTGATTCTATTATAGTGATGCAGTATTTAAATTGTACAGTGATTAACTGTTACATACTGTTAATAGTACTTTATTGCTATATACAATACATTTGTACAGTAAATAAACCAGCACTGTAAATTCAATTGAAATCCCAGTATTTAATTAATATTTATTCTACAGTAAAACAAGCAATACTGTAAATACAACTAAAATAACAGTGTTTAATTGTTTAGTATTTTACAGTGAATGCATAAAATACTGTAAATGGACGTACGGTACCTTTACTGTAAAAAGAATTCACAGTAACTTACTTAATTGTTGCCAGTAAGTTACTGTAAATTATATTTTTTGTTTGGTGCAAGGTCGTCATAAAACTCAGTCCGAGCTGTGTTGACGTTCTGACAAAAATCAAACGTTTTTTGATATTATCGTAAGTTTAAAACTTACGATAATCACGGTAGTGGAGTTAAATCACGTGAACGTTGTCGACAACCAATGGGTGCGCTCCCTCCAGCACCAAAACAGCTGGAGCCAGTGTTGCTTATGGAGCGTTCAAAGCTAAATGGTAAAGTTGGGATTTTCAACCCTTCTTGAAGCGAGTCATCCAATGAAGATTTACCCGGCGTGTAACCGCCATCTGCATGCACGCCGAAACATCAGATAGGCAAACTTTCCCTCAAGTTACCAGCTAACGCTAGCAACAGACCAGAGCAACAGATCTTTAAATGTGAGATGGTGTCAGACTTTAGTCTTTTCAGGGACTTTTAGTGTATAAGGGTTAACCTTCATGGTGTCCTCGGGTCAAATTGACCCGTTGTCCTATTTCAATGTTGTTTTTAATTCCCCAAAATAACATGATTGATTCCACACAACGCTCTTTGCCAAGTACAAATCTCTACTTTCATTAATTTTAGCGCGTCTTATTCAATTTTATAGCATTTGAAAAACAAATTGAAGTGTTTTTGAAATAGTATTGAGTAAAAGTTGACATATTCCAGTCTGTGATTATCCATCAACATCCATTACTTTAATTTTAGTCTAAATAATTCCTAATTTCTGCTTTTCCAAATCAAACATTATGTATAATTACTAAAAATGAGGATTATTGACCATAAATTCCAAAAATAACTGTAAAACTAAAGTTAATAAATTAGGGTTACGTAGTGTTAAACATTGAAAAAAGTGTCAAAAGTGTTGAAAAAAGGGACAAAAACGTAAGAAAAAGTTAAAAAAAAAAACAATAAAAAGCGTCAACAAAAGTGTTGATTTTCAATTTAACAAGAAGGCAAACTTTTAGGGATTTGGGTTCATTTCCCTTTTACTTTCGGAGCTGCTGCAGATAAGTAAAGGGTTAAATCATGCTTTTATCCTCCGTAGACATGTCCACCGTAACGCTGTCTTAACAAGTCTCCCTAAAAATCTGTTAGTCAGCTGATTCACAACGCTGCTGCTCAAGACCTCACTAGGACCAAGGTTATGGTACTTTATTGTGACATAAATTCATTCTCTGCATTTAACCAGAGGAAACCCACACAAACGTGGGGAGAACATACAAATTCCACACAGAAAGGCCCAGAACGACCTGGATTCGGACCAAGATCCTTCCTGCTGGGAGGCCTCAATACTCAATACCCCTGGGCCAGCGTTCAGTTCTTATGCTCCACATATCTGGAACCATCTCCCAGAAAACTGCAGGTCTGCTGCAACTCTGTTCTGTTTAATAAAGGTAGAAGACTTTTTAAAGAAATGTGTCATTTCTTATACTATGTTCACAATTGGTGTCTTTTTTGAAAAGGAGAAGTTGAGTAGGGTGCGTTTGTAGTGAAAAAAAAATAAACTTGGCAAGGTTTTTATTCCAAAAAGCAGCTGAGAGCGTCTTTTGTTGCCATAACAACAGCTACTGCTACAGTATCCTGGATAGAGCGCTATGTGGAGCGGAGCTAATGTTAGATAAACAAAGCGGTGGAGCGAGCTAGAGAAAGAACAGAGAGAGAGAGAGAGAGAGTGGTGCTGCTATCGTTACATTATACAAAGCAAGTACCCGTTCATACTGTATAACTCGCTGTGCTCAGACTCCATTTTTTCTTGTTGTTATGGAAACGACATGTCCGGCTACTCTGCTTTCCATTGGTCGGCTTTCATAAAAGCACTTCACGTGGGGCTTTTTTTTCAGAGAAGTTGAACTTTTTCTCCACATCAAAAAGACGCTCCAAACTGAAGAAAAAGAAGTTCGCGGTGCACGCTCTGGACTTTGAAAACACGGTTTACTCTGCAGGATTATAATGTACAACAGAGTGTGAACAGAGCCTTACACTGCACTGTAACTTTTATTCTTGTATTTCATACCCGTCTTATTCTTTTTTAGCTGTTTTTAACTGCTCTCTCTGGTTTTATGTAAAGCCCTGTGAAATGCCTGACTGCTGAAATGTGCTAGACAAGAAAAGCTGCCTTGCCTCCCTAAAGAAAAAGAGGCCAAGTGGTGACTCAAGCAATATGTCTTTTGAAACTTTCTTTGGCACCATCTCTTCCACTTGCTTCCACTTCTTTGTGCTATCTTTTCTTCTCTTCCTGTGGCTCTTTCCCCCCGCTGTCTCTCCCTCCCTGTTTCCCAGCATTCAGAAACCCTGAAAAGAAAGCACGGCCGTAAAACAAAGAGCCCAGAGCCCTGTTCAGCCGGGGCTCCCTGTGAACTCAGGCAACCATCTGATGGAAGGAGAAGGGGGAAGAAACTAAATGACATCGCTGTTGGGATGAACACAGTGGACTACGTTGTGCTGGAACTTTAGGGGTTTGGGTTTGTTAAGCTTGTGTCAAACTCAAGGATCTGGTCCTCAAATACATTTAGGTTCATTATACATTTTGGCCCGCCTAGTTTTTGGCTCTTTGGCGCTTTATCCCAAATGTTTTTCTTTGATGGCTAAGTTACTTTTTTGGGGCTTTATGTGGACCAAGCTGTAAGTGAGAAGACTATATGAGACATGTAATAGAATAAAAGATGTTTGACTTTTTGATGAAATAAAAGCATGTAAAAAAAACTTTACATGTCTGGCACTTGATGTGATTCTTATTTTTCGGTGTGGCCCCCAGTGAAGTTGAGTTGAACACCCATGCTTTTAAGAAAGTTGTCCAGTCTTTTGCTGGACAGCAGAGAGACTGTGCTCAATGACTGGCAAACAACTCTGTGGTCCTGCTGTCTGCACTTGGTGGTCTGATGCTCCCAGCAGAACAAAAGCTTCCGACAACCAAAGTCTTAATGGTACTTGGTAGGCGAACTAGAAACTGTAGAAAAAGTGTAGAGTCTGGACTGGCCGTGGACCATGACGGCTTCAGGCAGATCCAAACGCTGCATGTGGCTGAGATGACATAGCAGATCAGGACGCAAGGACGTAACTTTGGGTTCAACATTGGGCTGGGTTAGGGATCATGTATTTAAAAAAGAGATATAATCCTCGAAAATATCATTAAAAAAAAAGTAGAAAAAAATTACGACAATCAATAATGTTTTTTTTAAAAAGCATCAAAAATGTCGGAAGAAAAAAACAACAAAACCATTGCAACACCCCCCCCCCTCCTTGATTATGGGGGAGGGGATTATACCCCCCTATGTCAGGACATGTCTTGCAGGTCACCAGTTTGCTCTCATCAACAACATTTCCAGCAGCAGGAAGCTGTTTTTGGTGAAAAAGCTCTAATGAGCAGTTCCCTGACTGCTCAACAGAACTGTAAAACATTGTAGGAAACACTAAAATACTCTCCAAAATCAACACCAAAAACATTTTACTCTCCTCCCACTTGCCGCCTACTTAGCTCTCTGTGAACGACACTGAACAAGCTGACGGGGGAACTGAGGATGAGACATAACCTAATTATCTTCTTTTGATAAGATGACTTTGATAATTTTAAAGAGCTAGCCCATGCACATACGCACGCATGCATGCATGCACAGCAGGTGCCCACAAAGAGAAACTAACAACTGTAGGAAGAAAAAAAAGGAAAGTGTATGAACAAGATTGGGGCGTCAGTCTCGCCACCTTCAGACACAGACCACAAAGTTAAAATGGCTTCTGACTATGAGAATTGTGGCTGAAAGTCAGTATGATATATGTGATTGGAGCTGAAAGTGTAATCTGGGTCAAACCTCAACTCGTGCTGTTCGTGCCCCATGCTCTCTGCAAACTAGCTCAAAATACAAACGAGCTTCAAGCCAATATACATTTTATTGTGCGTCATCATCAAGTTTATTTCTACAGCACAATTCACACACAAGGCAACTCAAAGTGCTTTACGGACGCATAGAAACACTTCGTTACAATATAAAGTACACTAAAGAGACAAAGGACATCAAAACGAGATAATGAATAGTTCAAATAAAAACACAATAAAATAGACATTAAATCATCAAGTGCGCGAATGTCCGTTACATTCTTGCCTAATGAGTTGCTACAAAGCTAATTAAGACTATCAGCTCCACACAGCTCTGTCTGTATTTCTCAGTATGGATATCAGAGCTTACTAGCCAAAGTTACTAGCCAATGAGACTTTCTACTAGCCACATATTTGTTGACTTTAATTTCAGCTCCTGTGGTTTGTTTTGCGCCCCTCCGTTCGTCTTCTTTATTTCTGTGTAGCTTGTAATCAGAATCGGACACGCTAGGCACGTAGCCAACGGTTGTACTACACGTCATGACATTAGTGTTCAGGGGAAAAGTAGGATCAGTACAAGCAGTGTTGCCAGATAATGATTATGTTTCCGAACACTGCTCAAAACAGACCAATCTGGCAATCTGTCGTATCGTTTCTGCAGCCAGCCAATTCAGACGCTTTGCATTTGGCGGGTTGACAGGTGTCAATTCAAAGCCCTGATGGCTATGTTTACAAAATGTTGTCGTCTGGTGGCGAGTTTTGTGCGCAGCAGCTCAACTAATGCGTTTTACGGCTCCACCGAGAAAGGAAACGTGATGAAGAGGACTGCTAGAACAGTTGAAAGGATGGCTAAAAACACAAAGAAGCGCACACGAAATATTTCAGTCAGTGATCGTACTGCTAAGATAAGACCTACACTACCTGTAACCAACAAATCTGAAACCCCAAGAATATACATTCATTGATGTTGCAATACCACAGGCAAAAAGGACTATAGCTCTTATCTGGAAGAAAATGCGGGCACTTAAAATTGGTGCTTATATCAAGAAAATGGCACAATGTATGTCCATTGAGAGAGATATGTTGAGAGGAAAATCGGGGGGGTGTATGCGAAAATCTGGAGGCCATTTGACCAAAATGGCCTCCAAATAAACCCACTAAAACCCACGCAATCGACATACACACACTCGCATACGGCATCTTGGAAGTTTGTGATCAACACTTGTTGCCTTTGGTGACGTAGCAGCCAGCTGTGGCGATTCTTGGTGACGTAACCATAACCAAGTAGTGTCCCATTTCATAGGGGTATGTTTTCACCTTAACACTCGGTTTCGATGGCCAAGAGCTAGGGGTGAGGCCTAAGGGGTAGGGGTAAGTTGGTGAAATGGGATTCAGCCCAGGCGTCCGTATTTGCGATGAGAAAGAGAGAATGCGTTGGACTTCCTAGCTGGAGAGCGCTGAAAAAAGAAAAGGGACTGAGGTCAGGCACGAATGTCGCCTTATTGCTCTTAAAAAGGTTAGTAATGGTTTTGTAATGTATAAGAAGTAGAAATTACTGCTATTTCATTTAGTCAACAGCCTTGTGACATGTGGATGCGCAGACAGTGTTGTTATTATTTTGAATTCCTCATAGGGGAGACAGAAACTACGCACTATAGCTTTAAATTTAGCCATTAAAGCAACACTAGAGAACTTTTCCCGCTTCGGTCCTAATGTGTGTCATTATGTGTCAGTCGAGCTACAGATCCACTGCTAACCTGCGTAGTGCGGTTATGACCAACAGAGGGCTGCAAAGCGAATGCAGAATTGCCGTTCCCCCTGTTACAAGTTGACTACTGAAAGGATTTTGGAAACATTATTTTAAGTTACAAAAAGTACTCCAGTGTTGCTTTAAGAGTACATTTGAGGACAAGAATGAATATTTAAGAATTAAAATGATGTATCATATTCATGAGAAACCTAGTTTTCAGCCCTGATTTTAATGTGCTAACAGTTAGCAGAGCTCAGGTATTCAGTGAGTTTTTTCCACAGGTGAGGGGCAAAATAACTTAATGTTGCTTCACTGTGTTTGGTCCTAGTTCTGGGAAAGAAAACAGTATTTGAGTATTTCTACTCAGTTTTATGAGGCAGATCTGGGTGCTTGTAGTTTTCCCAGCTCACTGCAGTCCTTTCTGTCTCCTCTTTATCAGTTAGCAGTTATCAATTTGCTCTGGACCTTGGAACTCTGAGTTGTCTTTCCGTCATACCATATAGTTGTTTTTATTGCCTTTTTTACGTTGTGTTTGTGTTTTTTTCAACGTTCTGATCACTATTTTCAACATTTTTATCGCTTTTTCTGACATCGTGTCAAGTTTTTCCAATGTTTTTGTCCCCTTTTCAATGTCTTTTTTTGACGTTTTTGGTGCTTTTTCTGAATTTTTCGACTTTTTCTTCTAGTGTTTTTGACTTTTTTTCATTGTTTGTTGCTTTTCAACATCACATATTTCCTGAGGTTTTTGCTCACAAAGCTTCCCACATCATGCTGCAATTAACCCCACCCCCACCCACCCAGATATCAGCTCCTAACGCAGTTTGTTGGGCTGACTTGGAGACATTTATGGGGAGCTTTTAAGGAGGAAATAAGGGGCTTGTTAACATCATAGCAGAGGTGATGGGAATCCAAACACAGAGTGTTACATCACTGCATTGAGCCATTAAGATCACAGACTAATGTTCTGTTTCTTGTTCTCAGTGTGTCATTGTTTGCCTACAGGCCTCAAGCTTTGACTGAGCATTAATCAAACTACAGTTTATTATATATATACTGTCATTTTTATAACTTGTGAATAACGATGACATAAGACAGAAGAAGTGATAGTGAAGAGGCAGAGGCCCTGTTCCCGAGGAGAGACATGACTTGTTTGCAGCAGACTGACTTATCTTATCAGGAATCACATGTTCTGTTTAGTATCTCCAGTAAGAAATGCAGAAAACAGGTTTACAGTATATTGGGACAACCCTAAATACCTGCATGCTCAAACATGCCAGCTCCAATGTGATCATACTGTAATATACAGCCACAGAGATTCCCAATCAGGGGTATTTGTGCCCCAGGGGGTTACTTTTGCATTTGCCAGGGCGTATGTTGGCTAGATTGTTGAGTAACTCAGCTGTTTAAAAAAATTAAAATAAAAATACGTCACATACTGAGTCAGTTCTTACATGTGCACACAACATGTTGTGACTGAGTGTGCAAGAACTAGTATGCAAATGAGCAGAGAAGTTTGATTTTCTGCTTCAGCTGGTTGAAAATCAGCTGCACCCTCGTTAGCATGTGGCTAATCACTGGGCCATTGCAACCATAAACAATAGCTGGCTTAAGTGTGATTCTCTGTTAAAGCTACACCATGATAGATACGTGGAGGTAACGACCCTACGTCGTAAGCTATGTTTCCATCCACAAGTTTTTATCCAAATAAAGTGATATCGAATGAAAAATGCCTTTTGGAAACAGTAAAATTCGATGGAATTTCATGAATATCGACTCAAAGGAAATACGTCCGGTCTCATCGGATTTTATCTTGATCGATATTCGGCTTATGCGATAAATGCTGATGGAAACGTTATTTGCTGAATAAATAATGAATTGGAATTTAAGTTTTAAGTCATTTCATGGTTAATTTCCGCCCAGTATTTCCGCTGTTTGCACACATGGCGGGTGTCAACAAAGACAGATGGAAGTGGACGGACGAGAAGACGAGAGACTTTATGATTATTTAATTTATCAGGAACCCGTGAAGGAAATGGCCGACAAAGGTTAGGACGAGCCGTGGGACGTCCTGCGGAGTCAATGGAAGACGCTCAGACAGCGAGACATGTCTCAATAAAAAGAGTCTCGCAGCGGTGCCGGAGGGACAATAAAAGACAAGTTGCTTCTGCATCGTCATAGTGATGTGTTGATAGGGTCGTTGTTTTCTTATTATAGCTTGATATGTCGCTATCAGCTGGCACATAAGCACTATTACAACTTGTCCAATATTGATCATGTGTTGGTAGACGGCGCGATCCATTTTGTCTAGAAAAACTTAGTTCGCATTTGCTTGAATGTTTTGCGATTTAGTGCGAAAATGAATGGAAACACCTTAAAATGTCTATTTTCAATTCGATATACCAATTTGATCGCAAAAAACAGCATGTGACGTCATGACGGACAGGTTTCTATTCGCTTTAAAGCCGTTGGATGGAAACACACTTTCACCAGCTTTATTCACGTGAGTTTTTTTGTTTTTTTTACAGAACTTCAGGTAATTTGATTGACAAGTGGATGGAAACTTAGCTACAGCCTGATGTGCACCTCTCAAAAACTAACTTCACTTTGCGGCGATGTACGTCGCTCGGCTGTGGCTTGGTAACGTCTCATTTCCCATGACTCATTTCTCGGTTCTCCTTCTCCATAAAAAACATAAGACCAAAGAGCGAGTTAACTTTTCCGGCTACATTTCTCATCGTGGGCAGAAAGCACAGAGGAGACACTTTGTTCTTCTCGCTACGTCTAGCTAATCGTTGTCACTCTCTCACTCTCACCACACACACACACCTGCTATTCTCTTAAAGAGATCGACGCACACACCAACGTACATAAACTTCAGGCCTCTTACGGAGGCTATGGCAAAAGTTCTGCGTGGAGCCTCGGCAGGACCATGAATCCCGCTGAAGTCGCGCCATCCTTCCCATTCCCAGCCTTTTGTCAAAAAGCATCACGTCTGGTTTAAAAAAAAAAAAAACGTATGCTGACCTTACACTAAACAACTTTTCAAACGATTCCACTGTCGCACACAAGTTTTCAATATCTGAATGAAATCATGAGTCTTGCTAGAGTCGTTTTATGTAAGGCGGTCATAAAACTCAGTCCCAGCTTTCTCAAGTTGGTCTTTATAAACGAAAAGTCCAAAAATGGGACCTGCTGTACATCCAATATACAGAACATATGTTTACACAATATAATAAATACAGCTTGAAAGAGCAACAGCCAATGGGGAAACTCTAACTCAACTGACCAATGGGTATCTCACCTGGTTAAGCGTGCATGTACAGAGGCTACGTCCTTGCCGCAGGTTCAATTTCCGACCTGCAGACCATTGCTGTATGCCAGTCCCTTCTCTCTCTAACTTTCCTGTCTTCAGCTGTTCTATGTAATAAAAGTCCCAAAAAATAACCTTGATGTAATTTCACTATGCTCAGTGATAGACTTTCATGCTGATAGCAGTGAGGGATGATGATATCTTTTTGGCGGCGTAATGCACAAGTGGTCAATAACGAGACGTCAATAAGAGCAGTGATGATGGATTCCTCGGGGCTCAGACTCCAGAGGTGAACAAGGACACACGTTTCAAGGAAAAGGAGCAGCCAGAGACACTGACAGGGCAATAGAAAGACAGACAGACTGACTTGGTGAAAGCAAACAGTTAGTGAAAGACAGAAAAGAGTCTCTTGTTCCATCTCCACGGTGCTGAAGACAGTTTTTTCCCCCATGCAGACCTGGCTGTGTGCCTATCCAAACACCCCCGTCCATGTCTTCTAGTGACCCCGCAGCCCTTCCGTTAACCCCGCAGACGTCACACAAGGCCACAGCTGCTTCCCAAATCTGAGAAAAAAGAGTGTGCAAAGGCTAAGACGGGCCGAGAATGGAATTTTTTAGATACCTAGGAGGATCTTCAAGTCCAGTTTTAACAGGCTGAGAAATGAGTTTAGTTTAATGAGTGCAGAGTTTCTGCCCCGTGACCCTCGTGGTGCTTTTCTTCTTAGAGCGAGGAGGAGAACATGAGGGTTGGATCGAGTTTATATCTACAGCTTTCCTCTGGGACAATGTGAGGATATGAGTGTTTGATGACAAGTTGTGATTAGGGACTCAGAGTGTGTGTGTGTGTGTGTGTGTGTGTGTGTGTGTGGGGGGGGGGGGGGAGGTACAAGAGCAGCCAAGCTTAGCTTTTCTTTTCCACTCCTATTTTCTGAAGACTGTTGCAGACTTTCCGTTTCATTTAAGCTGTGAAAGCGTGACGCAGGTCGCTTTCTTCAGCCATAACTATTCATCGCTCAGCTGAGAGTGGTATGCATGAGAAAGAAAAAATAGACAATTATGTTACTGTTTTAGTCCATGTCTCTCACTCAACGAGGAAAACGTTTGACACAACGGTCACAATTTTTTCCTTTATCTACTGTGAACATGTTTGTGTAACAGATCTCGCCTTCACACCACAGATACAGCACAAAAAGATGACACACACACAGCTGGCATCCAGGCCTGAGTATATGTTGATATCAAAACAGTCAAAGTGAAAGTATAAGTCCACCTGACATGCTGGTATCAATCTCTCTTTGTAGAGGACAACTATGAATATGCACAACCTGACATCTGCATGATGTGGAGGATAATTACAATGAAACCATGAGTTTAGGGTTTTCTGACATTTTACAACATGTCTAATGTCTGACTGCTCTGTTTGTTGCCCCCCTGGGCCTTTTTTGTTGTTGCTATGTTGCAATGTTTTAACATTGGTGAGTATAGCCTAACCATAGCCTGGTCTTGCATTGTCAGATCTATCGCCACAGTGCAGTGGAGGAAGGGCAGGCTACACCACAGATGCATTCTGGGTTAGGAGGGAAGAAGAAAAAATGCTCCGGGTTGTTTTGCATTTCTTCAAACCAATCAGAATCGTCTTGGGGCGGTGCTAAGCTCCCGGACGCAGCGACGGTGGCTCTGCTACAGAGTCTCTGGAAGGAACTTATTTTGTTTTAACGTCATATAAAATAAAAATATTTTAGTCTGGACCAAACTGTTGGTCCCGATTGGCATCATGGAGTCCGGTTGTTTAGCTGACTCGCAGAAACTGCCATCAGGAGCAGCTCGGGCTGGATAATTGTCGGCCACGTTGACCTTTAGGGGCCGAGACAATGAGCAGCGACAGAAATAATGAAGACCACACAGCTGAAAGGGGAAGGAATGAACCGTTCCTCCTTTCCTCATATTATAAATAATGTCTTCTCTCTGCGTGATGACGAGGACCGAGCCTGTCCGACTGTCCCAGAGGTGAACGCCGTCATACGATGACCATGACCAACAAAGCCAGTTTCCCACTCGCACTGTCATCTGGAGTTTCCACGTAAATAAGCTGGTGTCCTGACTGTTTATGAGTGTTTTAAGGACTCCGCCGGCTCCTGGTTGACCTCAGGCCACAGTTTACACTCACTGTGGCTTCCATGTTTACCCAAAACATGGTGAATCAAATCACAGAAGGATTCTCATGATTTGTGTTGTGTGCTGTAAATATCCTTTATTAAACATTGCAAAAAAATACACATGATTTCATGTAGGGGGGGGAATCACCAGACGCCTCCCAATACAATATCATCATGATACTTATTCCACGATACAATATTATTGTGATTTTTAAACATATTGCAATATTCTGTGATATATTGCAATTTCTAACCTTTTTTTCCAACTTCTAATTTTTCCCAATTTCAAATGACGTCCCCAAAAGGAAACGTTGTCAACATCTGTTTTATCTAAAAACAAGATACATTTCTCTGTTTGTTCATAACGCTTTAGTTTTATTGCTGCAAAATGGGACAAACCGACCACCACATATAGTATAATAAAAGAGCGATACTTGGTGCCTGTGTATCGATACAGTATTGCCACTGAAAGTATCGCGATACTATGCTCTATACATTTTTTCCCCCACCCCTGATTTCATGTAATATTTAAGCTACAAACTGTATTTTAAATCATGGAAAATGACTGTAGATTTGCGAGAACGTCTATTATCCAGGATTGTTTTGGCGCTGCAGCTGCTGGGATATTACCGTTTCTACACCTCTTTAAAGCGTGCCATCGGAGGAAATGAACAGAGGGCTCATCAGTGGCCGGTGAAGCAATGTGTTTCCTGAACTGAATTCAGTAATGAACAAACACACATCCTTCAGTTGGTATTTTATCTGCTCCCAGAGCTCACATCAAGGCCACTGACTGTCCTCCGAAAACAATGGGTTTGGGAATCCCGCTCTCTGCTCCACAAGAAACCAGGCAGTCATTTAGATAGCTGTATCTCTCTGTCTAGACACACACAAGGCATGTCGGCGCTATCACCCGGTGAAACAATGCAGTGTTAATTGCTATTCGAGTGGCTCAGGGAGAGGCAACAAACACGGAGCAGAGATGGGAATTTAAACATTGTTTGAGAGGGAATCAGAGGTTAAACCACTGATTGCTGCTGTTTGCTTGCAACTTAGATCGGAAACCAGTTGTCTTTGTACAAGGTTAAACATTGATGTCTCCTAATGTCCTAATGAAAAGAACAGGATGTTTTAAGAGGGTTGGCATGGGGGGGGGGTAGCAATAATTGGTCATGGGGGGAGGCAAGGGGAGGGGGGCATAGAAAATCTGCTTAGAAATATAGGAAATATTCAATAGGATAGAACAACACAATGTAATTCTGCACCAACAGGGGTCAATCATATTACAAAGGGGTTGGGGTTAAGCCCCGCCCCTGGACAGAGAGAGAGAGAGAGAGAGAGAGAAACAGAAAGAAGCAAACTATTCTGGCTCATGTCAAGAGGGGATTTTTTTGGGGGGGAATATCAGCACTAAAAAATCTACCAGGTCAAGAGACACCCACGACATTCCAGCCCCTCACAGACAGAACCAAAGTAGTAAATAATGACTTCCTGTGAAAATGCAGTGTTGCCACTTCCTTTCATTTTCCTTCTCAACTTTCATCTCGGTTTGTAAGAATCCCACTGGACGGTGCTCCAAAATCCCAAACCGAGTGTTTTGCTCATAATTAGTTGAAGGAGAAGTTGAAGTAGAGGCGGAGGGAGTGTGGGTGGCAGAGGTTAAAACGGGGTCCTCTGTGGGAAAAAAGGGGCTATTTTTGAGTCGTGTTGTGCAGGGTGGGTGATCCTAAGGTCCGCTGCTTCACTGTAATCTCTTGCAGAGTGAGAACCCGTATAGCATGTGTTTACCCACCCATTAGGCTGCTGCTGCTGACACAAGCCAGTCGACAGAACAGAAAAGAGGAACTGATAATAATGTATACTTTATTAATCCTGCAAGGGGAAGTTACAATTTACACTGTTATTACACACAGGCCTCAATTGCACACACATGCTCAGTACCTATACATGCACTAAATGGAGAAATGTCAAAGTGTGTGTGTGTGTGTGTGTGGGGGGGGGCGGCCCAAGGAAAGGCGCCCCAAGCCTCCTGTTCCCCACCCAACCCCCTACTGACTGAGCTACTGCCACCCGCCATTGTTCTTCTGGTAAGAGTTTACATTGCTGTCTTAAATTTTAGGTTCTTATAATATAAAATAAAATGTCAAATGTAATTGAATGAATTGCATGCTTAAATTGAAAGTAAATTATTTTGCAAATAAATTCACAATAAAGCCAAAAGCGTGAGATTCTTCAAAGTTGCAAGAATAGACTGGTGTAAACCAAAGCTTACATGCTACAATAACATCTGCATTGAGAAGCAGATGGCGCACAGCAGACGGTAACAGCCCCTTTAACATCTTCACAGGACCTAGTAGCTACACTCTTCATCAGGTTTGGTGCACGCATAGTCGTTCTTTTACCCGGAAAAGGTGGGGCTGCTTTTGCGCCCAAGCTGAGGCGTCAAGCTTTCCATTTTGTTTTATTGTTCCTTTGTCTTCTAATTTTCGGAAATGCACAACTTTGTTGGTAAATGTCCAAAAGTTGATACGGTTGTCTGTCACAAAGCTTTTTCATCTAGATCTGGGAGATTGCAAGGAGCTGATACAGACTTTCATTGCGGTAAAATTTAGTCGGAGTGACTCAAGCCAGGATAACCTTTGAGTTGCATTCGGTCTCTGAATTTTATTTAACCTTTATTTAACCAGGTAGGCCGTTGAGAACAGGTTCTCATTTGCAACAGCAACTTGGCCAAGAAAGCATACAGTATACGTGCAAATGAGTCAAAGGAAATAATATACCAACAATTAATTCTATTTGCTTGCTTGCAACAATGGAAGGCGTTCCAGTAGTCATGTTACTCTGACACTAGTCTACTAATCTAGCCGCTCAAGGCGTATGGGATTGGTTTAAAGAAATGCCAGTAAACCAGAGTACGGGTTTCTCCCATCCCAGACTAGCCAGGCCCTCCTCCGCTCCAAGGCGAGACTACTGTGCCACAAACCAATACCAGAAATGGAAAACCGTGAAATTGTTGTAACAAAAAAAGAATTTCTTACTTTATTTGGGGGCGGCTGTTGTCTACGTCCGCCGCTAAGACACTGAACCCTGAATCGGTGTATGAAATTAATGTTTATCTCATTGGAAGTCACTTTGGATGAATTGAAATGTAATGTAGGTGTAGCATACAGGTGGGGTATATGCTGTAATATAGTAGATAGAAATAACTATGATGTATGATTGGGCTACAGAAGACAAAAGTTTGTCTCATGGAGGTGTTGAAAAGATAAATAACAACACAGAGGCCAATAATTCAATTTGGTGTTGGTACCATGTATTAAGTGAAAACAAAGACAAAACTATAACAATACCCAAAAATATTTACAATCTGCAGACAATTTTAAAAGTTCAACCAAAAATAACATTTAAGCAAACTGGAGAGTACTCAATTTAAAGTCAATTCATCACACACACACAATAAGACTAAGGTCTTTGTTCATGAGCCATGAACACAACATCCGATAATGAGTATGGTCCAAGGATGCAAACAGTCCATAAGCCACAGCTGATGAACAAATGTAAAAGATAAAATCAGATAGCCATTGATTATCCACATGCTATATTTAGTCTTGGAGTATACGGACAGATTTCCTGCAATGATGTAACTTGTTGTCCGGATGTGGACAGCCCTTCAAAATAGCACAACAACGACCGAAAACAGTGAAGTCATGGGGAGGAAAAAACCCAGACAGAAACCCCAGCAGAGCGAGGGCAGAGGGATGCTGGACACATGTTTGTTCCTTCAGGAGACAGGCATGCAGGGTGAGGAATCACCTCACTCGAAAAGAGACACGGGGCTCCCGCTGTGAAAATGACAGACCCTGTGACACGAGGCAGAGTTTGTTGTTTTTTTTAAGCTTTTTTCAATTTTATACCTATGCTTTGTTACAAAAATAAAGCAAAAATTGCGAGAGAAATAGAGATGAAAAAGGTTCAAGCACTGTGCATGTCTAGCGGTGTCTATTAAATGTCACCGTACGCAATGGAAAAGGTTGCCACATCCGCCATTTTCTGTTACACTGCTTGGACTGAAAGGTCATGACCTATCCTTTGGGAAGAAAAGAACATTTGTGTTGGTGTTCATTGTACAGTGTGTGTGTGGGAGCGGGCGGAGTACTGTCAACGTGTTTCTGCCTGTTATGACTGACATGTTTGGTGATTTTTACATGAATTACAGATGTGAATAAGAAAATCAGTCTACCGTCACCTTTAAAGCTCACTAATCCACGCATCTCGTTCTCGAGAAGTCGCCAGACAACATGGGGTTAACTTAGGGTGACCAGACGTCCCCGGTTTTGGTGGCCTGTCCCCGCTGGATCTGTCCCCGGAAATGTCCCCGGTTTTCACTGTGACTGACAGACCCGATACTGGAATGAAAGAAAGAAAACTCTGACCAAACGGAGCCGATCGAGCAGCGCTGCTCAGAGCTCAGAGATGTTTTAGAAAGCCGTATTTTACCATGCTAAAATCACTGATTATTTACATGGAGTCTGGTGGAGATATGCTGCTCTATACACGCTAAAATCACTGATTATTTACATGGAGTCTGGTGGAGATATGCTGCTCTATACATGCTAAAATCACTGATTATTTACATGGAGTCTGGTGGAGATATGCTGCTCTATACACGCTAAAATCACTGATTATTTACATGGAGTCTGGTGGAGATATGCTGCTCTATACACGCTAAAATCACTGATTATTTACATGGAGTCTGGTGGGTTTAGCCAACGCAATTTCTCGGACTTTTATGTTTTAAAAAATGATCTTAATCTTTAACAGAAAGGTCAGCCTCCTTAGAAATCCTTTCCATAATGTTATCAGACACTTAGAATATAATATAATAATATCTGAGTCTGTCAGCAGCAAAACGAGCACTTTATGAACGTAAATACAAGCTGGACAGTTATCCCATTAACTTCCATTGTAGCTTGTTTCTCTGCTGCCGACTGCAGCGATCTCGTTTCATACTGCATCAATGTCAAAGGAAAACTGGTTAACTGTTTCCAGTCAATAAACAGTCCGGTACATAACGCCCATGGATCCACGCACTGTCATGAACGGGTTCGTATGACATCGTACAAAAACCTATGCACAACAATGCGTATGATATCTATCTATGATATCTAGCACGACTAAAACTACTTCAGAACGTACACATGTTCCACCAAAACAAGTATTTTTCTTTTTATTATATCAAGCTTCTTGCTATAATCTGTTATTAACCCTTGTAATGTATTCACTTTCGGGACCCTCTAATAGTCCTCAGGTCAAATTTACTCGTGACAACAATTCTGAAATAAAATTTTACTTCATAATCTATTAACAAATATTGTTATTATCTCAATTTCAAACAGCTGAGATAACATATACTGTATGTTTAGGGAATGCATCAGTCTCTACTAGAACGCAATTAAACATGCAAGTGGGGTTTGTTTTTTGTCATAAGGTTATAATTCATGTTAAAAATCCACTATGGAAAAACATAAGGGGTCATTTTCTGAATTGAGTCAGGAATACAGGTTAATCACAGAAAAGAAGGTAAGGCCGTTGATTTTCAGGTAGAAAAAATGTAATGTAACCGTTTTTCTTCTTGTAAAAATTTGAAACGGGTCAATTTGACCCGAATACCAAACGAGGGTTAAAAGAAATCCCACTCAATTAAAAATCCACATTTCGGTTAGTTCTCATTTGTGTCTTAGTATGACAGCTATATTCTCGTCTAACTTCCATCCATGTGCAGTATATTGATTACCCTTGTTGGGAGATTTATGACACTTTATGTAGATTTGAAGTGAAACGACGTCAAAGATGGAGTCACTGTTTTTGGAGTCGAAACAGCTCAATAAGAACATGCAGTGCAGTGCGTTCACTGTTGTCAGGAAATGGGTTTCCATGGGAAAAATCTCAAACATGATGGGCCTAGAGGAAATACATCAAATGGGAGAAATAACAGGAAACTTTGACTTAAGCTGAGTGTTTGTTGACCCTCACACATATACATTCTGCTCATACAACCTGCTGATATCGGCTTATCTAAGAAATACAGAAGCCCTGAGGGAAAGATGGTTGTTTTTTTCACTTTTGAAAAAGTTCTCACAGCTCGTAGTCATTTAGCTTTACCCGCATGCAAACTCATGACCACTCACTGTTTAAAAAACAGGGTTTATTTAGTAAAACTTTAACAGTATTCACCAGTATCTCAGACATGTAAAGAACATCTTATCTGGAAACACGTCTTGTGTTTCCTTCTCTCAAGTCTTATATGGCGGCAAAATGCATTCACACATTTTCACGAGGCCAAGCGAGGAACACAAGTACAGGCTAAAGTGTGATGTATGTGTGTTTTGTGGTGTGAAAACACCTGCTCCACCCAGAAAAGCATCGAAACACTCTGTTGAGTTGAATTTATTATTATTGAGCCAGTGGCTACAACTTGCAGAAAACTCTTATACACTTCTATCAGTTCTTACATGCAGGATACACACACATGCATTATTTAAAGCTTTAGTGCGAAACCTTTTGATATTAATGAACGTCCGTTACATTCAAGCCGTTGCCAAATGAGTTGCTACAAAGCTAATTAAGACTATCAGCTCCACACAACTCTCTCTGGATTTCTCAGTATGACTGATCAGAAGATCCACGGGGACCTTCCTGCGCAGAAACTGGTGTGAAGATGATAATCTCTTCTAAAGAGTCCATCTTGTTTTTGTTTTTTTAAATCCTCCGTGTCCTCCTTGGCTACTAGCAACTGCGTGGAGGGATGGGGGCGATGGGCGATGATGGAAGGCTTGTATCATGTGTACACGCAGACAGTGTTGTTGTCATTACGTAGAATACCTCATGGGGGCGAAACTACGCGCTTTAAAAGGCATTTGGAAAAGATAGAAAATGCAATCTACTGCAACGTAATTTATTTCCTAATTTTGTTTCAAGACATGCTATTAGCTTTAAAGTAGTCTTGATCAACAGAAGTATATTTGCCTGACATCCAGAGCTGTCAGGCTATATCCCTCACCTTCTGCTCTCTCTGTGTTGGCGTTCTCAAAATCCCTTTGAAAACAATGTCAAACTTTAAGCTAGCAGGCGACACGCTGAAAATATCAAGTTTTTAAGAAAATTTGAATCATGCAACAAGGCCGGCTTGCTTGGTTCTTTTGGGGAACAACTGTAAAGATTTACAGAGAATATGTTCACGGCATTTGCTCTCTAACCGGGACGTTTTGGGACTGGTTGGTGGGCTGATTTAAATAGCTCCCTTTACTGTATTATGTGAACAGTTAACTTCATTTAAAATTATATGTGGTGTTTTCTTTTATGGGGTGCAAATGTTCCACCAAAACATGTTCCTTCCTGAGACTATTATTATTATGACATTATACCTAATTTCAAATTAAATTAAATAATCTGAGTTCAAAACAAGCAGAATTTATACATTATTTGGACTAATAGTTAAGATCAGAGCGTGTTGAGTGGATCACAGACATGTCAAAGTTTAGTTTTGAAACTATTTTTAAAAAAAATTTAATTTTAAAAACGGATAAAACACCCAAAGTTCAATGAAACTAATTATTAATTTCACCTACAAAGAACATCATCAAAGCATCAATGTTATTTGTGGGCAATTTGGTTGAAAGAGTCCCATATACAGTGTATCTTTTGAGGACAACACAAGGGTTAATATCTTATGTGCCCTTTTCTTTTACAGGGTGCAAATGTTCCAAAACGTGTACCTTCCTGAAACTATTCTGCAGAGCCGCCATCGCTGCGTCCGGGAGCTTAGCACCGCCCAAGGTGATAGTGATTGGTTTAAAGAAATGCAAAACAACCCAGGGCGTTTTTTCTCCCCCCTCCTATCCCAGAACGCATCTGTGATGTAGCCAGACCTTACTCCACAGCGCTGTGGAGATAGGCTTTGGCAATCTGAGACACTTTAGCTTTAAAGCTAGAGAGCTAATTCATAAAATAAAGCCTGACTCATTTGCTGAGAGAACTCTGCCGGCCTGCGTCTCTGCATCAGTGAAACTACTTTCTACTGGTTCTATTTTTTTTTTTTGCTCTGCGGCCCACCAAGTGAAAGCATAGTTTAGTGCTACACAACGTGTACCTTGACCAGGATTCCCACAGGGGCCACATGCTGACAGTAATCAGTGGTTAAAAAGGAAACAGACCTTCTTACTAACGTCTACTAAAGTAAGAAGGTCTGCGCACGGCTGCTGCACAGTTTAAATATTCCACCCTTCATCCAAATACTCTCCCTTTTCATTGGCACGGAGAAGAATTGGAAGTCTGAAAAACAAAACAAATCCTCTCTTTGTTTTGTGTCAGAGGCCTGGTTCACATCGTTCCCTGCCTTTTCATTTCACAGGCGTGCCCCGCCATTGGACATTTCAGCTCAACATTTGTCACAGTGCTTTTGTCTTTGCTCACCGCTCCGGCAGTGACACAGGTTTGTGACTCAGTGGCAATTAACGGGGTCTGTCTGGGACAACACAGTATGTGCATGCAAGCAAGTCTGCATGTGTGTGCGTGTGTGTGTGTGTGTGTGTGTGTGTGTGTGGTCATTAAAATTCCCAGTGAGTTAGAAGCATTCTGAAGGTCTTCCTCCCCTCTCTTTGAGAGCCTTGCCTCAATGGATTTAAAATGTGTGAAATTATGTAACACGAAAAAGAGGAACTTTTTCTTCTGCTAACCTTAGGCAAACCTGTGGTGTGTAGGTGTGAGTTTTTGTGTGTTTCCTTCCATTTACAGAAATACACAGAGAAGCAATGTGTGAAACCTCAAACAACAGAACCGGGCCACCCTCACCCTCACCCTCACCCTCACCTTTTCTGCCGCAGTTGCCTGAGGAAATGCCCGTGTCACAGCTTGCAAACCTTCCGAAATGTTTCACAGGTCTGAGAGCAGAGGCTTCGCTGCTTCCTCACAACACTCCCTCCCCAGACGAGTTCATGGCTTTTCTCTGTCATCACATGAGGGCCCTGGGTACCCAGTCCCCCTTTTCCCCCCAGTCCGACACCCTTGATCATATCACACAAAAATCCATCTTGTCAGGTTTCTATTGAATGTGTTTTTGGACAACAGGCATCAAAACAACTAGTTATAGGTTTGTAAAAAAGGTTGTGGTTTGGATTAAGATAGATAGATAGATAGATAGATAGATAGATAGATAGATAGATAGATAGATAGATAGATAGATAGATAGATAGATAGATAGATAGATAGATAGATAGATAGATAGATAGATAGATAGATAGATATTGATCCCAATAAAATGGGAAAGTATAGTGTTACAACAACAAAATAAGTCACACAGCACAGAAGATAAATATAAATGAAATACTATAGGATACAATATACATGAAATAATAAAAGGATAAAATACAAGAACAAATATTTGACATACAGTACAAACTGTACACGGACAACTGGCGTTTCAGTATTGATGGCGTTTATTTAAAGCCGTGGAAAAGCAACACTTAAAGTTGAACAGATGAGACAGATTTAACTTTCTTTGAGAAACGCAGCCTTGGGTCTGTTTACGTTTCATATCTCCTTACTTAACCTAACCCTGCAAAAAAGGAAAGACCACGCAAAGAATGACCGCCAACAACTTGCTTAGTAACTTAAGTGCTTCAAAGTAAAAAGAATAAAAACAACAACACATAAAATACTAAGCCATATTGCTAGTTAAAGGCTTGTCTAAAAAGATGTGTTATCAGGTGATTTTTTTTATAAAGTTTCCACAGAATCCAAGGCTCTCAAGGCTAAAGGGAGAGAGTTCAAGAGCCTTGGAGCCGCCACAGAAAAAGCTCGATCACCTCTGGTTTTAAAACGTGTTCTGGGGACAGTTAAAAGACCTTAAAAGACGTCAGAGAAGGACCAGAAATTTGTGCGTGCAATAGATCCTGGATGTAAGAGGGTGCAAGGTAAGCCCCAAAGATCCAAATGTCAGTGCTTCACAACACAGACGCGGTGAATTTATGAATGAAAGTGAGAACGTTCTGTCAAAACAAAACAATGTATCATCGCATTTTTGTAAGTGGGAATATGGAAATCCTTGACTTTTCCTAGTGGGTATACGGCGTATGCCTGCGTATCTCGTAGGCCACACCACTGATCACCAGATCCCGCGAGAATTGTATTTGGATCCAAACTTATGCTTCGAACAAGCAGAACTGAATACATTCACAACAGAGAAGCAGAGAAAGATCCCGTTAAACACTCTCATACCTACAGTATCATCAGTCACTCCGTCACACTGATTTACAGATTTAATGACTCCTTTGACAAGCCGCAGAGTAAGACATTAATCAGCAGGCTGCTCATTTCCTACCACAGATACCGAGTCCTATGACAGGTTAATTTATTACTAGGAGTATATAAAGTTAGTGGTTCAAATATTTATAGAGATGGATGTGGAGGATGAGCTCACTGGGGAACAACGTGTGTGTGGGACACAGTCTTGGGAGAATGGTGACCGATGACCTGTCTGCTTCGAAGACAACATTTCGGGCCTCAACAGAGAGGGCCAAGTTCTCTCCGAGACACGCTACATGTGCCGTCCAGGCGCTTTCTGTTCTCGACCATAATATTTCAATTTTAACAACACACATGAGTGAGATGGCCGGAGGCAGGATCATCTCATTAAAACGGCGGTTATCCAAACAGAACCGGCTCCCCTGATCCTTCCTGCTCTGCTCAATCATCTCCCTCGTAATCTTCTCAACGAAATCTTGAACGCAGCAGTGATCTGTTTATAGCAACTAAGCGAGTGAGGCATCGGCCTAAAACTGGCGAGAGAGTCATGCATGTGTCTCATGGCGAGGATAGTGGGAAAGGCATTTGGGGGGGCGGGGGGGGTAATTGGCTTGAATTGATACAAGACGAGAACACTTGAGGCATTTCCAAAGATCAGACTAAAGAACGTGGACTCTCACAAGGATAATCGTGATATTAGTAACAGCAACCATGTGTTCAAATAGATTACACTCTCCAGAAGTGACACAGCTCGTCATATTAAACAATACGAGGATGGGACTAATCAGAGGGAGAATATCAACAAAAAAATGTAAAGCAATCTGAGTGCTCGGAGCGGTGATTCTTCCCTGTGAAAGTGTCCAGATGAGGTGGTTTGTTTGGAGAGTTTCGGCTCTCTGGGAACCGAGAGCGGAGGCCGGGGTGCGTAGCTGCAAGCGTTCTCATGCAGGGCTACGGTTACTCAGCCTCAAGGGTAAAAAAAAAAAAAAAAAAGTCTGGAAAGAATATACTCCTTTGTCTCCTGGTGAGGTTTTACAGTGGAATTCCTCACATAACTTCACAACCAACAGTAACACAGCCATGACAGCAGGGTGCTGGGGTCCCCAGGTCGCCATGTGCTGGGCCCTGTCACCATTATACCTCCCAGAGTCAAAAAACATGTCATTCACAGCAACTGGAGTCCCACAACTGTTTCATACCTACTGCTGGGAATGACACATCATCAGAGAGTGACAGGCCAACCGTCAGATGACAAGAGCTGCGTTTGAAGCCGTTCACTCCCTCACTATTCCCTACTGTACATAGGGTTTATTAAATAGTGAACTATATAGAGAACAACCAAATGAGATTTCAAACACTCACTGAAAGTATCATTGGGTCAGTAGCAGTGATGGGCAAGTTCTTTTTAAAAAGTAATTAGTTACAGTTACTTCTTCCAAAAAGTCAATTAGATACTCAGCTACAAATTATTAAAGTAACTAGTTATTTCAGAAAGTAACTAATGTGTCCCCGAAGTCACCGTCACCAATCTCATCCCAACAGGAGTTATCTCAGGACACTTTACAGATCAGGGTCAAGAACACACTCTCTTGCAAAGACCCAACAATTTCCCCCAAAATCCGCAGACTCCATTAAAATAATAATGACTACTTTTAGCGTGTATAGAGCCAGCATACTTCCGCATGTTGATTCCAATAGTAATATCTGGGATTCTCAACCGGAAATGATGGAGGAGACACACATCACGAGTCCAATAAATTTAGATTAAATGCAGGTTCGTGTACACACGTGGGTACACACAAGGGTTTGTACCCAAAGTGTCTCTAAACATCAGAATAACTCCTCTTTTATACTTTATGTCAGTTTATCTATTTCTGTGATGCAGTGTTACCTCCAAACCACTCCTTATTTATAAGACCCTTCTAATAGATAGACACACTCTGATCTATTCTCCGCTGTGGGGTCGGGTTATCTCAAACTAAGCCTTCTGTGGAAGATCCTTAGAACAGAACAGATGAAATACAGTTGAAAACCTACATGCTTAAATATTCCACCTATCAAATAGAACCTCCCAATCTTTGTGTGCCGCAAAACACAGTGTGTAAATGTCGTTAACTGTTGCAAAAGTCAAAGAAGCAGTTCACTTTCAAGTTCATAAGTTTCAACCTGAATCAAAAACCTTCAATGAACGGTGTACTTTTAGTGCGATCATGCTCGACAGTTGTTCTTTTTGCTCAACCAAAGGACGATAAGTTAGTCCGTCTCTTAATACTTTACAATCCCTGACCCTGTCTGCCTGAGTCGATTCATTTCTACTCTTCAGAAATGGTTCACAAATGGTTTCATTTTTATAAAAGCCTCAGTATTTTCCTCTAACATCAGGGCGCTGTAGTTTTGAGCTTTCTGCAGATGCATGCCTGTTGCTACACCTAAATCACCCACGAGTGTGACGCGAGCGTGGAGCCTGCAGACAAGTTCAATAACTCAGCTTTCACATGGTGACACATGCTGTGTTTTGGTATGTGTATATAATAAGTGTATATAATCGTGTGAGCATTCACACTTTATGATCGTGTGTGTGTGTGTGTGTGTGTGTGTGTGTGTCATGCTGAGCTGGTTTTAATAGGTTCCAGAGGTTGGCCATGTGTCAGCCAATAAAAACACGAGAACCTACAAAATGTTAAGCAATTCCCTTCCTGTAGCAATGGGTTTATCAGCACTACGAGCACCAAAGACAAATGACCTGTTCTGCTGGTTATGTGCACCAGGTTATTGTATTGCCTTCACTACCCATTACTTGCTCTAGGCACAGGAAATGACATATGACGGGGAGAGTCTATGTAACAAAACACACAAAATGGTCTAAAACCCTGAGAGAGAAGTAAAGTTAAGTGTATTTATAGCACGTATCACAGACACAGCCAAACAGTGATCCACAGGCCAAATAGATGAAATCCCATTGATTTTAATTTTTTGATCTGTTTATTGATCCCCAATGGGGAAATTACAATTTAAAGTGTCCACATTTTTTTTGTGAGTTAACACACACAGTCCTGAACTACACACACACACACACACATGCACTAATGGAGAGATGTCAGAGTGAGTGGGCTGCCAGCCAAACCAGCGCTCTGAGCGGTTGGGGAGGACGGTGCCTTGCTCAACAGCACCTGGCAGTGCTCAGGAGGTGAAGTGGCATCTCTCCAGCTACCAATTCACACTCCGCACTTTTTGGTCCATACGGGGACTTGAACCAGTGACCCTCCAGTTCCCAACCCAACTCCCTACGGACTGAGCTACTGCCACCCCAAAAGTTCCCACTAAAAATCACAATAAACCCAAAAAATTCACAAAGGCGGGGAACATAAACATACATAGTGTCCCGGCACCACAAGGTGACAAGACGACCTACCTTCTTCTCTTCAGACCAGCTCGGTATCCGTTCTGGTGTCAGACAGCGTCGACACTCAGTTGACGGGTTATTTGTAGACACTCAAAGACATAACATTAACACAACTTGGTGGGGAAAATGTCAACATCAACAAATCAGAAACCCAATCCTCTTCCACTCCCTGAGTCCGTAGGTCAGTCTCTCACGGCAACATGTGACCCTCCAATCGGCTTCACTTTCTACTTTGTAACTCTAAAAAGATGTGTCTTCAGCTGCTTTTTTATAAAAAATATTAGCAGAGGACGCCGCTCTCAAATCCTGAGGAAAAGCATTCCACAATCTGGTGCCATGTTTTATATGGGGAACAGCCAATAATGCCCAATTTATGGTTCTTTGTTAAATCTATAGATACAGACCCTATAGGTCGTAGCCTGGTGTGAATGCAGCGGCTTGGTAGTGTCACATTTCCCTCCAACTCATTTCCATGTTCTCCTTCTCCATAAACAACATGAAATCGAAGAAAGGGTTAACTGACCGTGGTCAGAAAGCACAGGGTAGACATCCACCGCCAGGGTCGGTACTTACTACATAGCTAATCCCTGTCCCTCTCTCACTCGCTCTACCAGACATTGCACACACACACACACACACACACACAACGGTTCTGCTATTGTCTTAAAGAAGTACGCTAGACCGACGCACACACACAAGAGCACAAGTATAAAACCTCACAACGGCGTAGGCCACTTACATAGGCCCTGCGTAGATCCTACATACAACCATAAATCAGAATGATCCATGAACTCAAAGATCTGGTGAAAACATAAGGAGAAATAACCCTAACTCCAACCCCATAATTAAAAAAAAGCATAATCATCTTTTCCTTATTAGAGTGATTGGACTAGTCAAACACACTTCACAGGCTTCAAAGTGAAGCTTCGAAGGACATTTTAAATCCATCCAAGAGAGAGAGAGCCTGCCATTAGGCCAGCTTTCCCTATCTTCTTCCTCTTTTATGACAGAAACACATGAAACCAGAGAGGGACTAACAATACTTTTGGTTTCAGTTAAGTACAGGATGAGTGAAACATACCCAGCCAGGCCTCTGTGATGGTCTGGCTGAGCCAGCCTGTTGGTTTCCCCCCGCCTGGGCCCACACCACACTCACAGAGCACGCTCGTAATGAAGGGTTTCTGCTCAGCTTTTTTTGGAACCGCTACGTAACAATGTACACATTATATTTCCTTCACAAAATGTGACTGGAATACAAGCAGAGAGACACGTCCGAGGGAACGATGTCAGACTTTATGGTGTCTGCAATGAATTTGTGCCATTTTTTTTTTTTTTTTGCTTGTTTCGTTACGCAACGCCGTCTTGGGAGGTCTTTCTTGGTGTTTGGCAAGTCCAAATGTGCTTCATTACACCAAAGGATTTTCCATGTAGCAGTGAAAATGTTGTTTATCTGTCTACTCTGTAATCGAAGAGATGTGTAAAGAGGCTCATAACATTCCCATCATATATGATACATCGCTTTCATTCAGGAAACAATGCCAAAGAAACAAATTTAATGTAAAGCAACTGCCAAGACTACTGAAGAGGTCAAATGCAGCTTGCATTATCTGTGTTTTTCTGTATTTATTGGAGTATCTAAGTAACTCCAAAATACGTCATAAAAGCCCACGGAAAAATAGAGCCAAAAAATAAGTATCATTGTGTAAGATCAATTTTTTATATGGACACGCCCTGCCACGCCTGTCCAACTTTGTGTTCGTGCACAGCACATAAAACAGTTTACAATGATAATAAGTGACAGATTTACGTAGCGGGTCCTTCTCACGTAGCGGCTCCTTGATTTCAGACAATGTTAGAAGAAAGCAGGCTTCTTATTTCAAACCAACGACCATCTATCTAGTTGCTGAAACTATAACCGGCACTGTCGGATTTGATCCCCTGCATCTAGCATGCTTATTAAGCGCCACCTTCATTTACTTAAAGCTGTGACAGGCAATTTATCTTTGGCGTTTCAAATTCAATATAATTCAAGCAGTCTTAGAGAAAACTAGACTTCTTCACCTCTTTTTGGCTTTGGTTTTCGGGGTTTAGATAATCTGGCCCCTGACGGGAGACTTTGGCCAATCACAGATCATTGCAGCGAGAGAGCACGTTCTTATTGGTTGTGCATGCAATGCTGCGTTCTTATTGGTTGTGCATGCAATGCTGCGTTCTTATTGGTTGTGCATGCAATGCTGCGTTCTTATTGGTTGTGCATGCAATGCCGCGCAAGAGTGGAGAGGGAGAGTTGCAGGAAGAGTAACTAACACATTTTGTATATTTTCATTATTATATGTTTAAATTTTAATAGAAAAAAAGCTTTAAGGATGAGGATGGCTAACTGAAATGTAACAAACTTTTTTTTTTTAAGTCGATGCTAGAATGGATGGTCCAGAGGGACAGGCTCTACTCCGCCTCTGATTGGCTTACTCTGATCTTCTTACCCTAACCCTTAATCAATAAACTTGTTAAACCGAACATTCATTCTAGCATCAACCTTAGACAATCGCCACTGGGGGGCCACTGGTTAAGCATATGTTCAATTTTTTCTTTTCTATTTAATCTTCAAAAACAACATCTTATAGGAAGTTATTGTGTCCTACAATGGACTACACAAGGCAAAATGGATTGTTTTAAGTGGTGACAAGCCAAACAGGATTAGACAAAGAACAATGATTAAATGTAATTCTCCCAAAATGGCAGGGCCTTTCACCTTATCAGCCTATGTGCATTATCCAGCATTTGTCATATAAAAGCCTTCCTCATAGGAAGTCGGCCTCTCGAGTCTGGTCTGTGAAATATACACCTTTATTTTCATTGGAGGTGAAATGCTTATATAATCATTACATTCAACAGGAATATGTGTGTGTGTGTGTGTGTGTGTGTGTGTGTGTGTGTGTGTGTGTGTGTGTGTGTGTGTGTGTGTGTGTGTGTGTGTGTGTGTGTAGTGTGTGTGTGTGTGTCAATTGGCTGGTGTATGCTGAAAGGTAGGCCTACAGCTATTGAACTGAGACAATGGAGTGCTGTAAGAGGGTATTTTTAGCCGCCATGCTAAGTACACTAAAATCACTATTACCTCATTTGCTATGGCAGTGATAGACTCAATTTATAATCCTTCTGTCTGGCTGATATCTGCGACATTTCCTGAATACATATTAGATTGGCTATTGTATTACTAATCTTTCTTTACCTGTTTGCCGCCTGGCTTCCTTTATATACAGCCATAGACTAACACCCTGGTGGAAGTCATTTATGACTTTGTCCTGGGAAAAGCTGCAGATAAAGTCCAACAAATGTGGTTTTGGTGTTTTATTACAGTGCTTCCCAGCCAGGGGTACTTGTACTTTAGCCGGGGGGTACGTGGAAAGATTGTGGAGAAGCTCAACTAATTTGAAGAATAAATAAATAATGTTTTAATCAAAAGAATATATCAGCTGTAACAGCACTTGTTACAGTTACGTAAGAGCGGGTGAAAACTAGTTAGCAAGCGAGTACAGAAGTTTACTCAGGTAGTTAGATAAAATGAATGAATACATTGCAGGAATGGCAAAAAGCTAAAAGTTCTGATTAAACGGTAGATATAGTTGGCTAAAACAGCTCAAATGATTTGCTAAAAGTAATGGATATATGGTTGAAATACAGTATTAAGATAAAAAAGTACTGGATAAAACTGGTGAAATAGTTAGCTAAAAGCTGGATAAACGGTTGAAACTACAGTAGTATACTACGAATGCTGACCAAACCAAAGGAAATATTGTCAGCCCAACGATCATGAAATTCATTACATTTGTAATATGTATATTCCAAATGTAATAAACTTTATGGATGTATACATTGGGAATTGATAACGGGGCATGCCACGTGAGTTCATCTGACAGGAACACAAGACGTACAGGGCATTTTAGCATCGCACATCCCATGTTTAATCATCTCTAACTTGCATTATGAGGTACCTGAAACCCAGATAAAGACCAAGGATCAGTCCCAGAAAGACATCAACATCATCACAACCCAAAAGAAGCTGTTAAGGATTTTATTCCCCCTTTCCCCAATGTGGAATTGAGGAGAGTTCTTCCGAGAACCTGACCCCTGACCGAAAGAGCTGGTGGGTTGTTGGCGTTTCGGTAATTGAAGAAGTTTGAATAAATCTCACAGAGGCTGGTTATTAATTCTCATGACTCACTCCCCATTACGCATCCCGCCCACGCCCACCCTCCTCTCCTCTCCTCTCCCCCATTCCCTTCCCCGATGTGGGAATGCTCTTTTGCTCTTTCTTCCATTCTGTCCTCCAAGATGAACTCATCCCCAAACCGCTGCTGTATGAACAAAACAAGCTTTTCATAAAACTGCCCATTCACATCTCACCCCCCTAACGGCTAATGTGGAAAAAGTATTAAAGCTGGCCTGTCAGTGACCACTGCATGGCAGCCAACGGATTGTAAATGACAGTCTGTGTGGAGGATTTTGTCACTGTGGAAACATCTCAATGTCTTAGGAACAAGGAAAAGATTGACCATAATGCATTTTTGACATGCAGTTTGGTTTGGTAACCAACATAGATGACATCATGATGATGTTATCTTTTAAAACATGAAAATCACCACAAATGGAGTTTTTAACTCTCACAGAGGAAGCCTATTCGGAAAGAATGCCTCTTTATCGAGGTTGACCTGGTGCTTTTTTTCTGGGGTTTATCAGCGAATGTAGGATGGGGAGAAGATCAGGGGTGAAAGGTCAAATGTTAAAACGTAGGAATGTGGATACAGTGAGAACAAAAAGTCTAAAAAACTGAACCAAACACGGAGCTGAAGAAAAGAGGGGCCGTAGCTCTCATCACTGACGCACTGTGATTTGCACAATATTGCTTTAAAGTTAGTTCTTTTTTTTAAGCTTATAGATTCAAAGATATGCATGACAAAACACATAAGCATGGATATATCTAGAATTTAAAGTAATAGTTTGACATTTAAAAAAAAAAATGCTTATTTGCTTCCTGTCGGGGAGTTAGATGAGAAGATTAATACCATTCCAATGTCTGTATGCTAAATATGAAGCTGCAGCCAGGATAGAATTAGCTTAGCTTAGCATAAAGACTGGAAACAGGAAGAAAACAGCTAGCCCAAAATAAAGATGTTTATTATGTTTCTTGTCAAAACAGGAAGGTCAGTACCGGTGTCACTGCCCAATGGGAGGAGAGCACAGATTTGAGTTGCGCATGTGTCATTTTTGCAACAAGTGGACGGAAAGGATTTCCATCTTTTGTTATTGTTTGTAATGAGAAAAGTTTATTATTTCATGGATTTCACAAATCTCAGTATGACAGTCATGTCGTAAACCGTTTAAATCTGAGCATGTGCGACTCACATCTGCACTCGACCAGAGCCGGTCTGACTCGACCCTCATTGTGCATGACGCATTATGTCACACAAATCTACACTTTCCTCACATTGGGTTAGCTTAGTTTAGCATGCAGAATGGAAATGGAGGAAAAGAGGCCCCTGTCCAAATAATTAAATCTACAACAAATGTAACTTTTAACAAATAAGTTGGCCCGGCACAGTTACTTTCTGGAGTTTAACCGACATGGTGTACTCACCTTGTGGCATTGACACTCATTTGTATCATTTGATCATTTGTAGACATTTAAAGACACGGATATGACATTAATACAACTTGTTGGGGAAGTATCACGACAAATCAGAAATGTATCCTCCTTCGCTGACTGGCCGTCTGGGTCTGTCAGTCAATCTCTCCAAAAACCAGCCTTAGCCCCGCTCCCTCGGCTTCACGTCCGCTTTGTCAGCTCCATGACGCAAGGCAAGCCACTCCATCCCTAGCCTGGCCAAAAGAACCCAATAGGTGGTTGCTGCCATGATACAAACAAGATATAACGCGTTAATTAGTGAGTTTTAAAGGTGCTGGTAGGTAGAGCCAGGCCAGCTGTTTCCTGACTTCATGCTAAAGCTAAGCGGCTGCTGGCTATAGCTTTAGTAATATCAATTTTCTCATCTTACTCTTGGCAAGAAAGCAGATGAGCAAATTTCCCAAAAATATGCAACTATCCCTTTAACGGCAGGATGGCATTGATCTAGTCCGAAAAGCTCCCGAGGGCCTCACAAAGAGTCACCACAAACAAAAAATAAAACAGAACAGTGTGTTGTGCCAGTGAATGTGACTAAAGCAATTAAGTTCAAACTGGAAGGGAAGAACCAGTGGCTTCATGACTAATGAGCGCTTGGTGCCAACAAGGCTAACTGAGCTATCTTCCTTTCATCACAAACACAATGATAATTTCCTCTCTTTGCAGGCCAGGAGAGCTCAGTGGTCAGCCTGAAAAACGGCTACGCAGAACTCGCGGGTTCATTTTCAGCGATGTCATTGCGGATTCGAATTTATAATTTATATTGTTTATTTATCCCCAATGGGGAAATTACAATTGACATTGTTTTGTTAGTAATCACTACACAGAGGTCTGAAATACACACACACACACACACACACACACACACACATGCTCAGGACTGATTCATGCACAAATGGAGAGATGTCAGAGTGAGTGGGCTGCCAGTGCTGGACCAGCACCCTGATCGGTTTAGGGGGGGTGGGGGGGGTATACGGTGCCTTGCTCTTGAGCACCTGGAAGCGCCCAGGAGGGGAAGTGGCATCTCTCCAGCAACCAATCCATACTCCATACTTTGGTCCGTATGGGGACTTGAACCAGCAACCCTCTGGTTTCCAATACAACAACTCTGTAATAAACACAGCTGCGGAATAAAGCTGAGATAAAGTCATGAATATGCAGAAAATGACTAAACAATCATTAATCTGCGAGCTAAAGCCGGAGTCTGAGTTCAGACAAAGAAACTGCCCCAGCTTGAGAGTGACAACTGGTGAGAGGCTTACGTGGGAAATGAGGATGTTTATGTTTGAATACAGACACAACATACATTCACATATACTCAGTTTAAGTCTAATCAAAACGGCTACAAATAGCAGCCTCTTCCTGTGTTTTTTGGACCAAAAAAAACCTCCACTGACTTTAGAAACTAAGACCAACAAAGCCTTTTCCGTCCGCCTCTTGATTCGCCTGTGAATGCTAGTTTACTAGAGGAGTAACTTAGTATTTGAAGTATTGCAGTAATGCAGGAAGTGTGCATTTAGTTTCCATACTTAATGTTTTTCCACAACGATGTTAGTGAGTAAAGGGAGGATCAAGTCTATTTTAACTAAAGACCCCAAAACTCTTACGGTATCCCCTTGTCTGGCTTTGTGTTAGGGACTCTTCGTTTTTTATTTAGATAAAGATCGATCAATATCTATCTATCAATATCTATCTATCAATATGTATCTATCTATCTAAATAAATAAAAAACAGCCCCTAAGGAGCAGATTTAAAATAAATAGTAATCTGGATAATAAATGAGTGCATACTAGTGTGCAAAAGCTCTCTGTAAAGGCTGTCTTATGTATTGTTGTGATTTATCTGTTTTTATTTTTTAACTGTTGCTGAAATGTGCTCTACAAATAAAGCTGCCTTGCCTTGTAAAGACCTGAGGGATCAATCAGAGCAGAGCACTGTTCGACGGTCAGTTACATAAAGCAAACTGTATGTAAGTGTCTTGTTGTTATTTTCCAAAGATGTACATGTGTTTGCATGATAGAATAAAAACAATGAAATGAGAAGCCAAAGAAATGGTGGAGCGAACAGTGCTGTGCCCGTGCTCGAGTTGGAGATTAAGGTTTCAATCTGATGGGAATTCGAATGCTTTGACTGTGAGGCACGGAGCGCCGTTGGATAAGAGAAGAAAGGGACAACAAAGACTGGAGACTACAGCGGGGAGAGTCCGGTACAGAAAGCGCAACCCGGTCTCACAACAGTTCATAAAACAGAAACGTAATTTAATCTACTGATTCGTGCACACGGACACGTTTTCCCCGTTTTGTCCATGACACTCTGCATGTTTTTTTTTTAAACTAATGTATTTCAATTGGAAGCATCTTTTGTGCCCACACCATTTTTTATTCTTTTAGTTGGGCTGCAGCAGAGAAGGTGTATCGCTTTGCTTTTATTGGTATTTTTTTATTTTTTTAATAATTTCAGATAGACGTGTAGGCTGTTATATTGTTAGATAGTTTAATTTATGATAAAACATATAAATTACATGTGTTTTGTGTGCAAAAATCTTAATTTGTAAAGTAACTCGTAACTAAAGCTGTCAGATGAATGTAGTGGAGTAAAGAGTCCAATATTTCTCTCTGAGATGTAGCGGAGTAGAAGTAGAAAGTGGCATGAAAAGAAAAGAATCAAGTAAAGTACCTCAACATCTTAAAGGGCCAGTGTGTAACATGTGTAGTATGACCTCATAAGGGGCAAGATTCCAGATTGGCCCATCTGAGCAGGTTACCCAGGGCTCGGTTTACACCTATTGCCATTTCGAGTCACCGGGGGACCATAGGCAGGCTGGGGGAACTCATATTAATGTTAAAAAAAAACTCATAAAGGGACGTTTTCATGCCATGGGACCTTTAAGGCTAAACTCCGGAGCAGCATAACTCATTTCACAAACGTGTATGTGAAGAAGGTTTGGGAGACTTACACAGAGACATTTTAAGGAACACTCAATGAGGAGACTATTAAGCAGGCAGTACAGTTTAATCATGATGTGTTATTGTGCAATGCCTTCCCAACTGTCTGAAGTTCCTGTCTTCCTGGAGGAGCATTTAAACTCATGCTGGAGGCGTTAAGTTTAACTGAAACTTCAAGGTAAACAAAGGAATTGCAGGCCCCTCAGACACAGAAGCTAAAGCCTAGTTAGGCCTATCTCTCGCTTTCTTTCCTCTGGGAAGTGTCAGAAGCTAAAGCCTAGTTAAGCCTATCTCGCTCTCTCTCTCTCTGGGAAGTATCAGAAGTTAAAGCCTAGTTAAGCCTATCTCTCTTTCTCTCTCTCTCTGGGAAGTATCCAAAAGTGTGGCAGGCCCAGCGTCCTCCAAAAGGAGACAGTCCTGAGACAAAACAAGCCCTTATCATTCAGCTGCCTAGATTCCCTGATTCCGTAGAGATGAACATAATTACACATGAACAGGTTACTAAAGATTGGCCCTGACCCGTGACCTATGAATGATCTCATGTTGTCTAAACTTTCCCTTTAGTCTCCTCATACCACAACATGGTGTTTCTGTAAATCCCACCACACACATACATAGCTAACAACCGACGTGGTTGGAAAGCAAGCCTGACATCAGGGAGCGTGGAAGCAATGGAAAATGTTGGAAAATCCAACATTAACTTATATTCTTCTTATTTCCCCTTATTAGGAGCTCAGAGTGAGGTGGCTGCCCGGGCACAGCTGCACATGAAACAGTGTGGCAGCAGAGCAACAAAAGGCGAGCTATTTCTAGGATTCCCATAAATCTCTGGCAGCCACAACAGTACTGAACACTACATTAGAGTCTCTGTGTTTTCCTCTTTTTTTAAAAAGGGGCTCTGGTGCAGCATTTATCCTAATCCCTGTCGATCACCCTCTCTCACACCAATGCCCTTTTCCCACCTAAGTTTCTTTAAACACGGATACCCCTGCTAAAAACAGACTCCTTTCCCATTATCAGTAGAGGAGTATGCCTGTTTGTTTTTGTTCTTTCTTGTTGTCGAGTCGAGTGCAGATTTGAGTTGTGCATGCGTCACTTTGCAACAAGTAGCATACAAGATGCTAACGAGAGACTTCTGTAATGATACAGTAAAAATGGACCTACTTAACCAAGTTGGTTCACTGCTAGCTTAGCTACAAGTTAGCATCAAACACAACAAAGGCTGTCAGTTGAATGGTGTTTTGAGCTAACGTTAGCAATCAAACAATCATAGAAAAACGTTTTTAAAATGATTTCCATCTTCTGTTATTGTTTGAAAGGAGAAAGGTTTATTATTTCATGGATTTCACAAATTTCAATACGACATGTTATGCCGTAAACCGTTTAAATCTGAGCATGCACTCGACTTCGGGAAGTGACGCTTTCCTACTAAAAGCAGCATGGAGGCCAGAGAAAATATTAAGGTGGCGGCTTCTTTTATTTTTTATCTGTTACTTATATTGTTCTTTCAAACTCAACGGCGACTAATTGGATGTTTGGTAGAGACGAACGGAAGTTGTCGAGATGACACAAGTTACCGACGGAGGCGGCGCGCGTCACAATACCACGACGGATTAGCATACTGCAGACAAAAGCAAGATGTTAGAGGGTATTTTAGAGTGTGTATGTACTGTGCGTACGTGCTATTTGTTCCTGTATTTATTGTATTTCATGTGCAGTACCTGGCAATAAATATATTTCTAATATGGTTTTTTTGGCCAGTTGGAGAGGGGTATAAGACACAAACAAATTCATGATTGCTAGAGTCAAGACATCAAACAACACTTTCCAAATGAGAAATGACGACAAACCCTATGTGACTGCTAATTTACAGTCAACACCTCATCCCAAATGTTTCTTCTCCAAGCCTTCCCCAGTGTTAAAGGGGTCTACTCTGCAGATCAGCCAGCGTATCTGTAGTATCTGACTCAAAGCACACGCTGACTCTATATTCAAAGTCCACAAAAAAAAAACATTGACAACTGATAAAAAAGTGTGACTTCTTTCTATTGTCATTGTGAAATAACATTAAAAAAAAGAGAGGCCGTGTGTTTCTGACTGAAAGCGAGAGGTGAGAATCTTATTTTGAGGTGTGACTTTGCCTCATATGGGCCTACAGTAACACCTCAGAGCAGAGAAATGCAACAGGTACCAAAGACGTGTTTTCAATGTGTGAATTGCCCCCAAACAAGCTTCTTATGATTGTATGTAAATCATTTTGTTTCTCTAATGTAGCAACATGGGAAGATGGGGTGCGTGATCTGTGACTCCACTGTCCCGAAAAGAAAGGAAATGTTAGGATTATTTACTCAAAAAGCTCATCAGTCAAACAGTGACTAACAGCAGTCAGACAAGTCAGGGAGACACCACAAGCTGCAGTAACGCTAAGGCGGGCTGTCGCGACAAAAGCAGGACTGACTTGACTTCCTTTCTGCAAGCGCATTAACGTCACAGGAAAATTCACCCAGAGCCAGGAGTGCCGGACAGAACATACTGACTACAGAAAGCCCCCCACCCCCCCAGACTGGGCTGTGAGAGGACTGGGTGGGTCCCGACTGGCCGCTCTGTTTGAAAAAGTTGAGTTGTGGCCTGAGGGAAAGAAGTAGTGATGGAGCAGATCCCCACTGTGGGAAGAAAAGAAAAGACAGAGCACAGAGTTCCTGCTGTCAGGTCTTTGTGTGTTAACTAATCAGAGGCAGCACGCTGAGAGCTTGTCACTTAGTGTCACTGCAGGGGGGGTAACTGCCACTCGGCTAACAGGGCTCACAAAAAAAAAGCAGCTTCAGGCCTGGTTATCACTTGGGTGGGCCTCAGGCAACAAGATGAGTCAGGGAGCAGCGCTCGACCATGCACCAGGCCGACATTTAAAGGGGACGAGCCAGGGCAGGTGTGGTGAGAGGAGCTATTGAAGCTAAAATAAGAACAATTCTGTTCAAGAAAATAGCTATTTCAAAACAAAGGTTAAGACCACCAGGGAAGAACAGTCTCTTAAAGAGTAATGTGGACCTTATTTTTGCATGCAATGGTGTCTAAGTGATTTGATGAGGACAAAAAGATTTGAATTGGTCCAGTATTGAGCAAGAACGCTGTAACCGGCAGTCACAAACAGGGCTGCAATGTAAACCTATCGGACAAATGCACACAGTCAGTTTCCGTCCACTAAAAGTTCTGTTTCTGCCTCTGACAGGCTCAGATTATTATTCTAAGTGTCTGACAATATTATGGAAAGGATCCCTACAGAGATAGACCTTTCTGTTAAAGAAGTAAAAAAAAGTAAGATCCTTTTTGTTTAACATGAAACAACCCCAATATCGCCATCGTAAAACCCACCAGACTCTATTTAAATAAACAGTACTTCTAGCGTGTACAAAGCCTGCATATTTTCACATGTAAATGGGTGAATTAAGGGTTTACTTCAACCAAACCAGAGCGGTGATTGTTGGAACAGTGGAAAGATAAACTGAGATGGCTTTTGACAGTTTTATTTTGTTTCTGTCAACTTTGATTGAAGTGTGTTTTCTACATTGAAAAAAGTACTGTTTATTTAAATGGAGCCTGGTGGGTTTGGCAATGGTGATTTTGGGAATTTTTCTGGTTAAACAACAAGGATCTTACTCTTTAACAGAAAGGTCTATCTCTGTAGGGATCATTTCCATAATGTAGTCAGACACAGAATAATAATCGGAGCCTATCAGAAGAAAAAACTGAACTTTTACTGGATGGAAATTGAAAGTGCGCAATTGCCCAATACTTTATATTGTAGCTTGTTTCTTGCTCAATGCTGGACCAATTTCAAAAGACTCTTGTTCTCATCAGTCACTCAAAGACAAAAACGTGAAAAAATTGGCTCCAGGTTGAAAAAAAACAAACAAGTTACCCATTTCCTACTGTGATCAAATCTTAAGTGGATATGAGTAAGTAGTTAATTATTTGCATGCGTGTTGCACGTCACTCTGTAGTAACAGCTCACCCTGTGTGTGTCAATTCCTACCAGTGACTTCATCTGTGTTTTTTCTCAAGGATATCCCTCTCCTTTCGAGGCACAATGAGGCAGCTTCCTGTTTAGAGAAAGGCCCAGTCCAGCCCTGACCTTCCGTAGTTCCCCCCCTCGTTCTGCCAGTAGCCCAGCAATGTCACATCAGTGGACGTGTGCATACATTCGGTTGGAAACATGGCATAACAAATCACAAAAGACACATTCAGATCCTCCATCAAAACATTAGCCTTCAACCTACAATAGTGTCACATATTATCTTCTGTTTGTTACTGGCTTTATTGTTTCAATTACTTTTAACATGCTTGTTCTACAGTGCTGCTCATGAGTATAGGAACCCATGCTTGAGTTGACTGAAAAGAGGAATAAAAACATTATTGTTTGGAAATTGATCTCATTGTCTTAATTTAAAAAATGAGGAAAAATCCAACCTTTAAGGACACCAATTTTCTTTGTGAATGAATAATGTTTCATAAATAAATAAATGTTATTCCTTACATACAGAGGGCATGAGTATACACACCCCTATGTTAAAATACAGGGGCATAAGTATACACCCCCCTATGTTAAAATACAAGGGGCATACAGTATACACCCCCCTATGTTAAAATACAGGGGGCATAAGTATACACCCCCCTATGTTAAAATACAGGGGGCATAAGTATACACCCCCCTATGTTAAAATACAGGGGGCATAAGTATACACCCCCCTATGTTAAAATACAGGGGGCATAAGTATACACCCCCCTATGTTAAATCCCCCCCCCCCATCATGACATACCCTTCACCATACCTAGAGATTGGCATGGGGAACTTTCCATAAGATCATCTCTCAATGCAAATCAAACCGGCTATTAAGCTAACTGAAATCAAACTGTCAATCTCTAGGTATGAGGAAGTGCATGTGATAATGATGGTGTGTGTGTGTGTGGGGGGGGGGGGGGGACTTTATCAGGATGCATAGTATCCTGATCCATGTAATAACTGGCCTTTAATAATAAAAACCTGCCTGCCTCTATGGGAATTTAACATAGGGGGGTGTATACTTATGCCCCCTGTATTTTAACATAGGGGGGTGTATACTTATGCCCCCTGTATTTTAACATAGGGGGGTGTATACTTATGCCCCCTGTATTTTAACATAGGGGGGTGTATACTTATGCCCCTGTATTTTAACATAGGGGGTGTATACTTATGCCCCCTGTATTTTAACATAGGGGGGTGTATACTTATGCCCCCTGTATTTTAACATAGGGGGGTGTATACTTATGCCCCTGTATTTTAACATAGGGGGGTGTATACTTATGCCCCCTGTATTTTAACATAGGGGGGTGTATACTTATGCCCCTGTATTTTAACATAGGGGGGTGTATACTTATGCCCCTGTATTTTAACATAGGGGGGTGTATACTTATGCCCCTGTATTTTAACATAGGGGGGTGTATACTTATGCCCCCTGTATTTTAACATAGGGGGGTGTATACTTATGCCCCTGTATTTTAACATAGGGGGGTGTATACTTATGCCCCCTGTATTTTAACATAGGGGGGTGTATACTTATGCCCCTGTATTTTAACATAGGGGGGTGTATACTTATGCCCCCTGTATTTTAACATAGGGGGGTGTATACTTATGCTCCCTGTATTTTAACATAGGGGGTGTATACTTATGCCCCCTGTATTTTAACATAGGGGTGTATACTTATGCCTCCTGTATTTTAACATAGGGGGTGTATACTTATGCCCCTGTATTTTAACATAGGGGGGTGTATACAGTGGTGGTCATAAGTTTACATACCCATGCTTAAGTTGACTAAAAAGAGGAATAAAATAATCCTCTTTTGTAAATAGACCTTAATGCCTTAATTAAAAAAAGGAAAAATCCAACCTTTTAAGGACACCAATTTTCTTTGTGAATAAATAATGTATTGTAAATAAATAAATATTCTTCCTTAAAATACAGGGGGCATAAGTATACATACCCCTATGTTAAATTCCCATAGAGGCAGGCACATTTTTATTTTTAAAGGCCAGTTATTTCATGGATCAGGATATTTTGCATCCTGATAAAGTTCCCTTGGCCTTTGGAATTAAAATAACCCCATATAATCACATACCCTTCACCATACATAGCGATAGGCATGGTTTTATTTCAGTTAGACTAATAGCTGGTTTGATTTGCATTGAGAGATGATTTTATGTAAAGTATCCCATGCCAATCTCTATGTATGGTGAAGGGTATGTGATTATATGGGGTTATTTTAATTCCAAAGGCCAAGGGAACTTTATCAGGATGCAAAATATCCTGATCCATGAAATAACTGGCCTTTAAAAATAAAAATGTGCCTGCCTCTATGGGAATTTAACATAGGGGTATGTATACTTATGCCCCCTGTATTTTAAGGAAGAATATTTATTTATTTACAATACATTATTTATTCACAAAGAAAATTGGTGTCTTTAAAAGGTTGGATTTTTCCTTTTTTTAATTAAGGCATTAAGGTCTATTTACAAAAGAGGATTATTTTATTCCTCTTTTTAGTCAACTTAAGCATGGGTATGTAAACTTATGACCACCACTGTACTTATGCCTCCTGTATTTTAACATAGGGGGGTGTATACTTATGCCTCCTGTATTTTAACATAGGGGGGTGTATACTTATGCCCCCTGTATTTTAACATAGGGGGGTGTATACTTATGCCCCTGTATTTTAACATAGGGGGGTGTATACTTATGCCCCCTGTATTTTAAGGAAGAACATTTATGTATTCACAAAGAAGACTGGTGCCCTTAAAGGTTGGATTTTTCCTCATTTGTTTAATTAAGGCAATAAGATCAATTTCCAAAAGATGATTTAAGTATTCCTCTTTTTAGTCAACTTTAGGTTCCTATACGCATGAGCAGCACTGTATGTGTTGGTTTTATTGCATTTTTATCTGTTTTTAATGTGTTAAACATGCTGATTTTACTGTGGAGTATCTTTGAGTTCCATGTAAAGAGATAGTATATAAATAAAATGTATTATTATTATTATTATTATTATTATTTAAGAAAAGCAGCAAATCTTTACAGTTGGCAGAAGCTACAGCCTGAATGTTTGGCACTTTAGTTTCACAAATGACTGAAATTATTAAGAAAATTGTTGATAAACAAAAACGTGTTGATTAACAATTAATCTTTTTTTTTGGTGGGTAAATGTTCATGAAAAGTTATTTAAAGCTGTCGGTTGAGGAAAAAGAGGATTTGGTGATAAGTCTTTGCTGTGATGTGGATCTCCCCAGCTGTGTTTGCTGATGAGATATAAAGGGAGATTAAAAAGATTAGGAATCTTAATTTGTTTAGCACTTTTTACAACACAAATACAAAGCAGTCCAGGAGGAAGCCAGGTAATAACTGCAATCCTGCGCTCTAAGAAGTGAAAGCAAGTGTGTTCGGACTTCACTTCTGGGCACGCACAGTATGTGCAGAACTCTGACAACTAATATAGAAACTAATAGTGGTTCAGCACAAGACTGTAGGGTTAGTTTCAACTTTGGGTTTGTGGGAGGGGGGGGGGGTCCTTGGGGGCCAAAACACTTCATTTTCAGTGTTTGACATTATTGGAAAAGATATATTTACTGGTAAGAAGTAGGGCTGGAACCGCTGGATGTGAATCTCCAAATATTCAGATAATCTTTGGTTGGGTAGGTGTTTGATTTTCAATTTTGGGATTTCAATATTCGTTGTATCTGTTAACAATGACAAATAAAAGATATTCTATTCTCTTGAAACACAGCAACTTTAAGAAGGATATTTGTACACTACCGGTCAAAAGTTTGGGGTCCCTTATACATTTCCATACCACTCCATTATAGACAGAATACCTGCTAATTTGGGTGGGGGGGCTGATCTTTAATGCAATACCTACATTGACCATTATCAGCAACCATTCATCCAATGTTCCAAAGGCACATTCTGTGTACTAATCTATCATTTAAAAATAAAAAACTAGAAAAACATTGGAGAACCATTTTACTATTATGTAAGCACATAATGTAATCTGATTACTACCCTGGTTAAAAAAACAATGCAACTGATCTCAGCTGGCATTCTGTCTACAATGGAGTGCAATGGGAATTTCTATGTGACCCCAAACTTTTGACCGGTAGTGTACATGCTTTGAGCCCCCTGAACGTTTACTTTTACCTCTTTAGGTGAGTCGGTTGTCTTTCATATTTTTTTCATATCATCAGGGGCAGCTGTGGCTCAGTGGTAGAGAGGTTGCCTGCCAATCGGAAGGTTGGTGGTTCAATCCCTGGCCCTGCAGTCCCATGTCGATGTCCTTGGGCAAGAAGACACTGAACACAATTGTGGTGGTGCTTTAAATAGCTGCAGCTTGGAGAATCTCTAAACTGTATTTCGTTGCATTGTACCTGTACATGTGTAATGACAATAAAGTTGAATCTTTATTTTTTTAGGAGGAATAACCTACCTCCTCTATAAATTGGGGAATATCAGCCCTGAAATCTACGCCTATGGTCCAGTATAAAACCTGAAATCTTAAAGGCTCCAATGCACATGAGAATGAACTCTCCAATGAGGTAGGAGACATCTTGGGTCCAGCCGTTAAAGTGAAAAACATTTGAATGTTTGACAAGGTAATTGACCTTTTTTTGCACATACGATCATTGAAAGCAGTACTTTATGTCTTCCAACATGTCTGGCGGGGAAAAAGCATCTATAAATGACCCAACTGCCAAAAAAAAGTGATTTATATATGTGTGTGTGAGCTAAAAGATAATTACAGATGACGGCTATTTGAGTAAGTTATTTTCTGAAATCTGGGGTTTCTGGCCTGCAAAACACATCCAGCTGCACCTGCCTCACAAATTACTATTTTTCCACTTCATAGATTAACTTGTGGGTTTTTTAGTGTAGAGTTTGCTTCTTCTAAGGGCCGGGATGTTTCTTTTTTGTAAACTGTGGGAAAGAGAGGGAGAGAGAGAGAGAGAGAGAGAGAGAGAGAGAGAGAGATTTCCAAAAGAATCTGACAAACCTGACGAGCGACTTTAAACTGTTATGAACCATAATTACACTTCTAAAGAATATCAAATACCAGCAAGACAGGGTAAGCTACATTTGGCAACGTGGCTGTACCCATTGTTGTAAAGTACAAATACTTTGTTACTTAAGTAGAATTATCACACTTTATCAGTACTTTCCTTTCCTTATTTATATTTCTGGAAACATTTCCTTTTACGCCACTACATCTCCCCTAAGCGTCTGGATTACTCGTAATTAAATGAGAAATGTTTCCTCGCATAAAAAATAAATTAAAAATTATCTTCGTTGATGTCGACTTTGATTTTGAATTTTATATTGTATATTCAAGTTTTCATTTCCAAGTTTGCCTGTTCATTCATCCCTGTTCATGCACATTTTAAAGTAATAATAACATCGGTACCATGTTTGTTAAAGGTTAGGGGAATGTAAAAAAGAACGTTGGGGGAACGTTCCCTAAAGGTTAAAATGTTGGGGGAACGTCAGAGAACGTTCCCTAAAGGTTACAACGTTGGGGGAACATGGGGAACGTTCCCTAAAGGTTACAACATTAGGGGAACGTCAGCGAACGTTCCCTAAAGGTTACAACGTTAGGGAACGTCAGAGAACGTTCCATAAAGGTTACAACGTTGGGGGAACATGGGGAACGTTCCCTAAAGGTTACAACGTTGGGAGAACATGGGGAACGTTCCCTAAAGGTTACAACGTTGGGGGAACATGGGGAACGTTCCCTAAAGGTTACAACGTTGGGGGAACATGGGGAACGTTCCCTAAAGGTTACAACGTTGGGAGAACATGGGGAACGTTCCCTAAAGGTTACAACGTTGGGGGAACATGGGGAACGTTCCCTAAAGGTTACAACGTTGGGGGAACATGGGGAACGTTCCCTAAAGGTTACAACGTTGGGGGAACGTCAGAGAACGTTCCCTAAAGGTTACAACGTTGGGGGAACGTCAGAGAACGTTCCCTAAAGGTTACAACGTTGGGGGAACATGGGGAACGTTCCCTAAAGGTTACAACGTTGGGGGAACATGGGGAACGTTCCCTAAAGGTTACAACGTTGGGGGAACATGGGGAACGTTCCCTAAAGGTTACAACGTTGGGGGAACATGGGGAACGGTCCCTAAAGGTCTCAACGTTGGGGGAACGTTGTGTGAATGTTCGATGTAATGAAAAGCTTTCCATGGGAACCAAAATCTAACCTTCAGGGAACGTTCTGGGAACCATAACTTGTTAGCTTGGTGAACATCAGATACTTTTACTCAAGTTTTATTCTAAAAGGTGACTGTAACTTCTACCAAAGTCATTTGCTGGTGAGATACTTGTACTTTTATTATAGACTGTATACATAGGGGTAATTTACATGGGGATGGAGCCCCCCCCCCCCCCACACACACACACACACACACACAAATTTATCAATATTATTTTAAAGAAATAAAGACATTTGCACCATAAATTGAGTGCAGAAAATTCACCACAATGCAGAAAATAAAGTGTTTTGACCCCCCCCAAACCCTAAATTACGCCCTTGACTGTTTGTAACTGTTAACTTTTACACAAGTACTTCACAAGGACTGGCTGTACCTGAGGGCCTGAGGGCAAACCGTGGGACAAGGTGACACAATCTCACTTTCTTCCTTGTTGCAATGCCAAACAGAAACACATAATCTATCATCGCGCTCTAATCTCTCCTGGCGGCAAACCAGAGGGAGAGAGAGAGAGAGAAGACTCAAGGGATCACGAGGAGGAGGAGGGAGGAAGGGAAAGCGTCGAAGGGCAAACACATCTTAGGCCAACCCACTGTGAGTGTACCGCTGAGCGCATGTTGAGTCCTGCCCTGCTCCTTTCCCACAGCACACTCGCATGTCGCTGCGGTGCACTCACTCACTGAGCCCCGTCTCTCTCTCCGGCTGTGGGATCACTTCTCCTGCGACTACAGTCTCACTGGATATTTACACGTTTTTAAAGGTGCGTGGAAAAGTCTTTTAAAAGTAACCTTTTTCTTTCTTTGTAACCTAATTGGTCCGATTAGATGCGTAAAGATGGGGCGTAAAACGCGCCTGTGCTGCCCAGTAACAGACGTTTGGCTGACCAGTCACCACTTTGTTTTATTACGTAATGGTAAATGTGTATTGTGTTTTTTTTTTCATAATATGTATTATATTTTCTGGTGTGTCTTTTTATGCCACTGTAAAGCACTTATCGGTGACAAGCGCTTCAGAAATACATTTGTATACATTTATAGTGACTTTGCTGTAATCAAGTGGTCATTTGGAACAGTGGTATCTGTAATAAGGACAGTTTCCAAGTTATATTGTAGCCTATGTGATTGCAAATGAAAAGTGGACATATATGTAAAGACATTTGTAATTAATAAGCAAGCGTACAAGTACTGTAAGAGTTACATTTGGATACTTGATGATATAGAAACTGTATATATATAAAAGTGGGTTTATGATGATTGATGATATATATATATCATCTTGATATATATATAAAAGTGGGTTTACATTTTACTTGTCAGGAAAACAGTGTCACTAAGGATTAAGAAAAATGTTCAATTACAACTTTAGACTCTGAAATGTTGTTTTTGGGTCATTTTCCGTAACGTCAGTCACTGATAGCTTCCCCCTCATTAATCATGCAGATATGATCTCTATTAGATGTAATTATCTCTGTGTATTCTGGACATCTGGAGTTTCTAAAATAATTACACACAATTACAATAACAATCTATTTCCTATTGTTAATTCACTTTTTTTTTTTTTGGCATCAATACTAACTTTCTTCTCCGTTTTGTGTGTGTGTGTGTGTGTGTGTGTGTGTGTGTGTTTTTAAATGCAGGCTGGCTCTCGTCACCACCTAGTGCGCAGCCAGGGCATTGACACGATGTGATTTATTTTGGAGGAAAATTCAACCACAGGAAATCATACTTGATAGCATCAAGAGGAAAACTCTAAGCTGACTGCTTCTGTCTTTTCAACACCAAGGGGAAGAATGCACATCTGGAGGATTATATGACGCCTTCTCTGTGGATCTAAAACTTCAAAACCAGAAAGAGAAAAGAAAGAACAATCTACCTGTGGAAGTACATAAAAAAACACAAATGGCCACAGAGTCTTTCCATGCTGCCCATGCTGCCGTGGTTCCATCCCCATTCCCCATGTCGCCCCCCACAGGAAACCTGCTTCGGATGTTTCAGGAGTACCAGAGCAATGCGGTCATCATCGAGCATTACAACTTCACGGGCAAACTGCAGAAAAACAAGTACAAAGAAGGACTCACCCCGGAGTCCATAGCCTTCCTGCTCGTCTGCCTGCTGATCGTCGTAGAAAACGCCGTGGTGCTTGTGGCTATCTGGAAGAACAAGAAATTCCACATGCCCATGTACTACCTCCTGGGCAACTTGACTCTCTCAGACCTGCTCGCAGGTTTCACCTACATGGTGAACATCATAACGTCCGGTGCCAAGACGTTAAAGCTGACGCCGGTGCTGTGGTTCCTGCGGGAGGGCGGCGTCTTCATCATGCTGGCTGCTTCCGTCATCAGTCTGCTGGCCATCGCCATAGAGCGCCACGTCACCATGGTGAGGATGAAGCCGTACCAGGGGGACAAACAGGGCCGGATGTTCGCTCTGATCGGAGCCAGCTGGGTGCTGTCCGTGTTCCTCGGCGTCCTGCCCGTCCTCGGCTGGAACTGCATGGGCCGGCTGGACCAGTGCTCCACGGTGCTCCCGCTCTTCGCCAAGAGCTACATCCTCTTCTGCATCACCGTCTTCAGCGCCATCCTCATGTCCATCGTGGTGCTCTACGTGCGCATCTTCCGCATCGTCAAGTCCAACACGCACCGCCTGGCGTCGGTCCCCCAGCGCAAGGGCCTCTACCGCAAGTCCCAGAAGTACATGGCCCTGCTGAAGACGGTCACAATCGTCCTGGGCGTCTTCATCATGTGTTGGCTGCCGCTCTTCATCCTCCTGTTGTTGGACTTCTTCAGCCCGGCCAAAAGCTGCGGGGTTCTCTTTAAAGCGGACTACTTCCTGGGCATCGCAATGCTCAACTCCCTCCTCAACCCCATCATCTACACGCTGACCAGCAAGGACATGAGGAAGGCCATCCTCAGGTTGCTATGCCGACGCTGTCTCTTGACGAAAGACGGACAAGTGAAGAAGTTCGGGATGCCCTTCCTGGACTGCAGCACCAGTAGAGCCGACGCAGCCTCGCACAAACTGGAGGGAGTGGAGACGACGGTGTCCTCCGGGAACTTTACACCCTCTACGATCAAAGCCGTGTACCCCAGGATGTCTAAGACATGACCCAGCGGCTCACTGGGTAACAGACAGAGAGAGAGCATTGGGACTAAGGCTGACTCTCCCATCCGAGCTGTGCTCCGGGCAATGTACGACAGGAGCACAAGTTTTGTGTTGCACTCTGCCGGGGTTCGGTATTAAAGAACAGAATAGCCTGCATGTATGTGACTGAAGCAGGGCTGTCCTAAAGGAATTCTTAGTCAACTAACAATCACAGGGTTTTGTCGACTAATCGATTAGTTGATTTAATCGACAGATCAGAGAATCATGCAAAAACATCTCTTTAAATGGGGTGTTTACCAGAGATGTGCTCATGAGTTTCTTTGAAATATAACAGTCAGCAGGGGAAAAAAGCATTAAAAATAAATGACTAATCGATCGAAGTCAACTAAGATTAAAATGACCGATTAGTCAACTAATCACCTAAGAGGGGGCAGCCTTAGGGAAGATAGAAGTCCAAATTGAGAGACAGGCAGACATTAACTTTTTTACATTTTATAGAAGTTTAAATCATGAAAAACTGATGTCAGTTAGAGCTGCAGCGATGAATCAATTAGTTGTCAACTATTAAAACAACCGCCAACTATTTGGGTAATCGATTAATCGGTTGGAGTTATTTTTCTCTGATTCCAGCAGGTTAAATCTTCTAGTTTCTTCTCTCCGCTGTGACAGCAAACTGAATGTCTTTGAGTTGTGGACAAAACAAGACATTGGAGAACGTCATCTTGGGCTTTTTGGGAAACACTGATGGCCTTTGACATTTTATAGAACAAACAATTAATCGATTAATTGAGAAAATAATCGACAGATTAACCAACAATGAAAACGATCATTAGTTGCAGCCCTAGTGTCGATGCTTTTATTGTAGCTGGCAGTTACATTTCTCTTTTAGACAGTGAAAGCAAAGCAAGTATTTGTCAGATTTTCTTTATGGAAAAACAAGTCGTTTCAGTTCATCAGTTTGTTTTCCACATGAAATAAAAACTCAAAGACTGTGTGCAGACGTTTCACATAAATACTGCCAGCCAGCACATCTGAGGTTTATCCTTATCTCCTCTCCCTGAGTAGGACATAATGATATGTTGTTACAAACACACAGCATCCACACCCAAAATCTGCAGCCAAACCCATTTAATTTCTGCCATGTGAGTTTTGGTCAGTAGTGCTGGGTAGAGGTCCCCCATCGGCCAAGATCAGAAGCTCGGTGGCCTGGAGACGCACCCAACACGTCATATGGGGGGCTGAGCGGTTTGCAGCTTTGGAGGTCCCTTTAACATATGTAGCGACACATGATGGATGACTGAAAGCAATAAAAGCCGACAGTGGAGGTCCGTTGACGCCTTTCTCCTGGTTTAACAGAGTACAATATCGCAGCGATATGCTACAGCTTGTGGAAAATTATTATTATTTGTTTTTCTCTTGGATGAAGTTCACTGTGAAATGACACAGATCTCTCGTGAAGGAGCACAGATGTGATCTGGTTCCACGCAGACAGCAGACAACAGAGTGTGTGGGCTTCAGAGTGCCGGGGGAATTTCATTGTGGTTGAAGTGACATTAAAAATGGGTCCTGTGCATACTCTAATATTGTACATAAATGTAAAATGTAGTATAATTTGTAAATAGCTATAGTCTTTTTCTGAGCTTATCAGAGCGGCATTTTGTATTGTAAAAACATATTTTTAAGTTATGATGTCACCTTTTACATGTGCACTGAATAAAACGTGTGAATGAAGTTGACTCCGAGGTGTGTATTAGATTCTTAAGAGTCGCCTCATCTAGTTTCCTTTTCGAAGGTTAATGTCTGAAGGTCTCTCGCTGATCCACAACCGACTCGGGTCTTACTGCTAGACCTGACACCTGAAACAATACGATAACCTACAAAAAGAAATCCACATATGAACGCCATTTAAATAGACAGACTCTGAAAATTTAACTTTTATCTCACATATTCAGACAAAGAAGTATTTCTTTTTTTTTTATTCCATATATTGATTTTATCTCATGAAGTCTTTAGTAATTAGTTGCTGACATGAGACTAAATGTTTTGTAAATACAGACACTATAAGCTATTGGGGAGATTTTGTTTTGGGTTTCATATTTTACATAAAGTATCTTTTTGTTCTTCTTTGTCCCAAACGGACACACGCATTCAGGTTAAATAATAGGATTTGTACAATGTAAATAAACACTGACTGAACAGAACAATTGAAACAAATGTCCCTGCAAGAAATTATATTCTTGTGAAGATTAAAAAGTCAAGAGTTTTACCTAAAATCTTAAGGTTTTGGGCACCAACCCAAGCATAACAACTGCACAATGTGAGCATCAAGCATTACATTTAAATTTAAATATATATATATAAAAAATAAAATAAAAAATAAGAAAGGGTGGCAGTAGGGAGTTGGGTGGGTTCGGAGGGTTGCTGGTTCAAGTCCCCGTACGGACCAAAGTACGGAGTGTGGACTGGTAGCTGGAAAGACGCCAGTTCACCTCCTGGGCCTTGTGCCAAGGTGCTCGTGAGCAAGGCACCGAACCCTCCCTCAACCGCTCAGGGCAGCCCACTCACTCTGAAATCTCTCCATGAGTGCATGTATAGGACCTGAGCCTGTGTGTGTAGTTCAGGCCTGTGTGTAGTGTGTGTAATAACAACAGAGTGTCAATTGTAATTTCCCCATAGGGGATCAATAAAGAGTATAACTTAAATTAAAATGACTTCTCTCGGACCCCCTGTGGATCTCTTCAGCATGTTTTGACTTTAGCTTTTTGAGAGTTATTTATTTATTTAGTTATAATCTGCTCTAGCTGTTCCAACATTTAAAACACAGATTTAGTAACAATGGTCCAAAATGATGTACATCGACATGTTGGTTTAATAGAAAAACATCACATTTTCTTGAGGTACAGATCAATCCACAATGTGAACAATCTGAGGTTGCAGACCAATTCTATAATAAACCATATCACAAGTTGGCACAGGACTGCAACTAACTGGTGATTGTTTTCAATTTACCTGTTGATTGTTTCTCGATTAATCGATCAGTCGTTTGGTCTCTAAAATGTCAGAAAAATGTGAAAAGCCCAAGATAACGTCCTCAAGTGTCTTGTTTTGTCCCCAATCAAAGATATTCAGTTCACTGTCACAGAGGAGAAACTAGAACAATATTCACATTTAACAAGCTAGAATCATTGAATTAAGATTGTTTTTTCTTTTCATAAAAATGACCCAAACCGATTAATCGGCTGTCAAAATAGTTGCTAATTAATTTAATTGTTGACAACTAATTGATTAATCTTTATCGCTTTACTTTAGCATTAAAAATAAACTAGTTGGCAGCAAGTTAAGCACATAACATCACATAACAGCGAATCTAGCAAAAACCCAAGTGATAGTAGTTCTGTGCTACTTGACTTTGGGGAATATGAAAAATATGACACAAAGCTGACTCAGACATGAAAGGAAAAATAAAGACAGATGGGGGGGATCAGTCTTGCCTGAACACAACCCCGCCTCTCTGCAAACCACTTGTTAACCACCGGTGAGGCTGTAGGAGCGAGCTGCTCTGAGCTACAGGGTGCTCTGTTTACCGTAAGGAAACCACATATTGGTGCATGTCTCTGCGAACGAGCCTTCCTAACAAGCATATGCGATGCTGCCCACTCTTAACCACTCGCCACGCAGCAGTGGTACACAATCGTAGCATTAAGTCTTTTTCAAAGAAGGGGGAGGGACTTTCAGTTCTCACAGGAGAAGGCTCATGGTTAAATTACACTGAAACACATAAGCAACGCAATCAGAAACACAAAGCGCAGTATCATTGAGTATGTTTACATGCATACCAATATTCCACTTTTTTTTTAAGATTATTTTTTGGGCTTTTCCACCATTACATTTTTTTGACAGGACAGTTAGGTGAGAAAATGGGGGAAGAGCCAACCTGGGCACCCGAACCCTATATATATATATATATATATATATATATATATATATATATATATATATATAGAAAAAAACAATATAACAGATTTGATACAGGTCATGTAAACAGCAATTCCCAATGAGGCTTTTTTCCAAAATATAGCATTTTCCAATTAAGACATGTGGGATATTGCGGTATTATTCTGGTTTTAGAGGGATTCTTGGACATGTATACAGTGCATTCGGAGTATGCCTCTCAATCAGGGTTTTTACCAGTTCACAGCCTATTGCCTGTTTTATACGGCTTATGGTCAGCTCTGTGCGTTGCTATGGTTGCTGTTAAACCAACCAGCATAAAGCTGGCAAGCCTGCAGACCCGATCAGGAGAAACACAGCTACTTTTAAACATTAGCAGACTTGGATATCAACAGGTTTATTTGGTATGTGCACACATTGCTACAGCGACCTTTTCAAGAAGCTGGTTGAAGGAATGAATGAGGGAGGCTGTGCTCGCCACCGCTGGAAAACTTAGAAAAAAAATCCTATTAAACATGTAAATGGGAATATTAGAGGAATATTCACTTTCATTAGCCATGTATACAGCTTAGTCGGAATAGCGTCTTTCTCAGAATAAGGGCAATCACCAGAATACTGCGTGCATGTAACGTAGTTCAGATTCCAGCATGTTGTTGATATGTTCGGCCACGTTGCTAACTCACTGCTATCATGCCTGATTTTTGGCACATTAGACATAAACGTAATTGTTACACTAACATGTCTAGGATTGGGCATCGAGAACCAACTTGAAATCGTTTAAAAAATTTAGGATGTCAATGGAATATTTTATTTATTTATTGGAATCGTTTGGGAAAATGTGGTTTCATATGTGATCATTGGTTCTAAATTTAACACGTGCATGTTCTGGTGTCCATAGCGGCCGCCATACTTCCTGGCGCTCGTTGTGTTGAAGCCGTGGAGCGGCCTTCTAGTGTGGCTTTATTTGAAAGTTGAAAAAGCCCGCTAAAACTGCAAAACACCACTGCATCAAATCTTCTGCCTAAATGTGGAAATAAGCATGTGACCAATCTGACAGAGCTGCTTATCTTACGAGAAAGGTTGGGAACCATTGGCCTAAACTACAGTGAACTACCAGTAATCCACCTCCAAGCTTCTTCTAGATTAGATTAGATTATACTTTATTCATCCCACAACGGGGACATTTTGTTGTTACAGCAGCAGCATTTTTTTCAATAACAACAAAAAACAAAAACACACAAACAAGCAAGCACACAAGAAAGACAGGCAAACAATAGACAATGATTATATGGTAGACAAATAAAGGTATTTTAAAGTGCGGTTGCCATGATATAAAAACAATATTGCAGTGTAAGTGACGTTAAAATTAAATTGAATGTGCTAAAGCTCCTAACAACATCTCACTGGAATAGATTTAGTACAGTTGTGAAAGAAACGGCTCAGTTGTCACCTTGCAAACCAAATACGAAACTAAAACTATTTTTAAAAGCTGCATAAAAGGCGTCAGTCTCTCTGCAAACCCATTGGAGACACAAACAAAAACAGGAAATGGTTGTGAAGCGACATCTAGTGGCCAACACGCCGCTCTGCCTCCATAACACCACAACGTTCTCATTTAACCCTCCTGTTGTCTTCCTGTCAAAATTGAAAATCAACACTTTTGTTTACGCTTTCTATTGATGTTTTTAACTTTTTGTCCCTTTTTTCAACACCTTTGATGCTTTTTTTTGGATGTTTGTTACTTTTTTGTCATTTAACACCACGTCACACTAACTTATTAACTTTAGTTTTACAGTTATAATTGGAATTTATGTTCAATAAACCTCATTTATAGGAAATTATACCTAATGTTTGAGTTAGAAAAGCAGAAATTAGGAATTATTTAGACTAAAATTAAAGGAATGGATGTTGATGATAATCACAGACTGGAATATGTCAACTTTTACTCAATACTATTTCAAAAACACTTCAAAGAGTATTGTGTGGAATCAATCACGTTATTTTGGGTAATTTAAAAAGAACATTGATATAGGAAAACAGGTCAATTTGACCCGAGGACAACATGAGGGTTAACAAGATCATTAATTAAAACACTTTTTTCCACCTCAGAAACATCACCAAAGTTAGACTTTTGGGAAAGATACTGAAACACTCACTTTTATTACAAGTTGTTCAGGCTATTGCAAATTCCATTTTAAATGGATTACGTAAAAAGTATTTGGGGAAACTACAGGTAGCAGAAACTGGGTCACATCACCCCCACTGCACTATGGGTGGGAGCCACAAGAGGCCTCACCATATTACCACAATACGTATGTCACAATACAATATTATTGCCATTTTAAACATATTGTAATATTCTGATATATTCTGCAATTTATTACCCTTTTCCAACTTCAAATTGTCCCCCAATTTCAAATTATGTCCCCAAAAGGAATCTTGGTCAACGTGTTTTATTTAAAAAGATCAATTTCAGTTTGTTCATCTCACTTCAGTTTTATTGCTGATGAATGGGATTGTCAAGCAGACAAACAGACCAACACATATATGATAATAGATCGATACTTGGTGTCTGTGTGCAGTATTTTGCCACGGGAAATATTGCGATACTATACTGGCTACCTGTATTTTTTACCATTTATTATTTTACTTGTTTATAAAGATTTAAACTTACTCGCTCCCATACATCAGTTTTGTTTGTCCCATAAATTGTCAGAAAATGCAGATCAGTGTTTCCAAAAAGCCAGAGATGTAAGATTACTTTTTGGGCTTTGTTAAATGGCCTTTAATTGATGGGACATGTTGAAGACAGGGAAGGGGAGAGAGAGGAGGGACGACATACAGCAAAGGGCCGCGGGACGGATTTGAACCCAGGCCGCTGTAGGGGAAAATAAAAATAATCAATTCTTAGATACATCACGATTCTCTCTACGCTTTTATTTAAAAGTTACTGTCTCCAGACATGTACGAATCAGAAAACAGAGTGACTGAAAGAAGACGGGATAATGGACAACAACTTAAGAGTTTAAGCAAGAGTGCAGGAAAATACAGAACAAAAATGGCCGAAAGGACAAAACTATTAAAAAAATATGACTTTAATGCAATGGATGTTCATTCATATCAAAAAGTTACACACTAATTTCTAACATTTTATGCTTAAAAACTTTGTATTTTTTACTGTTAGTCTTGTTTTTCTTTTCATCTGTGAAGCCCTTTGGGCCAAAAGGGGCACGATAACTAGAGTAGAGTAGATGAATCCATGTTGCTCAAATACAAATAGAGAACAACTACACCAATTGAGTTTGAAATATTTTTAATTATAAACAGAATGAATTGGTTGAACAGAAGAAAACAAACATATTTACAGACAAATAAAGTAGTTTCTGACAGACCCGACCTCCTTCAGCTACCACTCAGTGCTGACGAAGCCCCACAGCTGGTCGCTTACGTCCCGGCGAGACCGAACAGAGGTGTCGATGTCGATGGGAGTCGCCAGGTCTGCACCGTAGTGGACTGCAGGAGCAGAAGACAGTCTGACCAGCTGAAGACATGTTACCCGACACACAAGATGTAGCCGGGAAATAACAGAAAGCGGAAAAATAAATAAAGTACCTCCTTTTAAGATGTTGGGCGGCGTGTCGTACTCCCACTTGATCTTGGTTATGAGTTGGTACAGCTGAGCCACATATCTGTTGAGGGAAGATTAAAGAACTAAAATCAGAAATATTGCAAGTTAAACTACTTACAACTCCCGAGTCTGGATCAACGGATCTAATCTAACCAGAGGTGGGTAGTAACGAGTTACATTTACTGCGTTACATTTACTTGAGTAAGTTTTTGAAAATAATTGTACTTCTAGGAGTAGTTTTAAATCACTATACTTTTACTTGTACTTGAGTAGATTAGTGAAGAAGAAGCTGTACTCTTACTCCGCTACATCAGGCTACAATGAGCTCCTTACTTTTCTTTTTACCTCTTTGGTATTCTACGCGTCATCGTTTTTACCCCAGCGTAATAGTGAAAGCATGGTTACCTTTTAGTAAAGTGGTAACAGCAGCTACATTGTGCTGCGTTTAGTGTCGACCAAAACAAACAGACATGTGAGCGTTCAACAACTCAACATCTAACCTGAGGAGACGTAGCGGTAGTTTTAGTTGTTGCTGTGGAGAGGTGGATGTTTGTCTTTTAGGTTACATACAGGATGTTTAACATGCAGTAGCCATCCAAATATGATGGGACAAGTCTCTTCACTTAAGCTATTTTGTAATTAATAAATTAACTTTAATTAATTTTACTGATTGGATGAACTATAATTTGCCTAAAGATGATTATTTTGTATTTTTGTCTGTCTGATTGATGCTTGTGTTAAGAAATAAATCAGACGTTACTCAACAGTTACTCACTACTCGAGTAGTTTTTTCATCAAGTACTTTTTTACTCTTACTCAAGTAATTATTTGGATGACTACTTTTACTTGAGTCATATTATTCTGAAGTAACAGTACTTTTACTTGAATAAAATTTTTGGCTCCTCTACCCCCCTCTGAATCTAATCTGGATCTACATTTCCAGGATAGCTTCCTGACAACTGGCGTGCAGCCACTCTCAAAATCCCATCTCAACGAGAAACAAGTAACCTTAAAATGTCGTGTTTTGAAGACGATGTGGATCCTTCAACAAGGAGGTTACTCTCTCGGAGAGCTACTGAGGTTTAGCCATGTCTCCTGCTAATTTAAATGGCTCACGTTACTGTATTGCGTCAACAGTAATTTAACAAGTTGATATTGTACGTGGCGTACTCTTTGCGGGATGCAAATGTTCCATCAGAACAAATGTATTTCCGAGACTATTTTGCCGAGTTACTGTCGATGCGTACGCAGCTTAGCGCCGCCCAAGATGATTGTGATTGGTTTAAAGAAATGCAAAACAACCCAGAGAGTTTTTTCTCCAATCCCAGAATACTACTGACAAATTAAGTTAAAAAAATGTAAATAAACTAAACACTGAAAACTCAAATTATACTATAATGAAAGAAAAAAAAGTTCATAACCATGACATATTACATTGCACTATTACCATACAGTGTTCATGTTGTATACTGTAATATTCCCCCCTTGTACATATCCATCTATGTCTTCCGCACATTAAAATGTGCATTTCCCACAAAGTTATGGGAAGTGATGCTGATATATTTTTTTATTAATTAATTTCTTGTGAGGTGATATTAATTTTGTACGTGGTGACTAAAGGTAAGCAACAGCTGTGAGATAAATGTGAGACTCACACTGCTGAAGGGATGACCTCGGTCGTGTCTTCGTCCACCTCACTCTGAAGCGCCTCCAGCTCGTGTTCGGCTGTTCTCAGACTCTCCAACTCGCGCTGCACAAATCTGGGGGAGGGTTAAGGATGCTAACAAATAACATGTACAGGCAATCATAAGGTGGCACAATAAGACTTTTTTTTTAAAGAAATAGTCAATTATTTTGGTCAATATTTACAATCAGGATAACTCATTGACTTTTGGAACAATGTTGCATTTATTGAACTTAAACGATGAAACAAAACAGTGAAAACACCTTGTTTGGTGAAATTTCCCTTAACTAGTGCAGTGACTGTTGAAAATGTGCCTGTTAGGAACGGGCGGACTGCTTGGCCTGTGGTATAACTGCTTGTAGAATTCATCAAAACCAAATTGTACCCAAAAATGACTTACAGAAACACCCCAAACCACTTCATATGCAACTTCCACTTCCCTGTACACCGCACTACTAACTCACCTGACAGAACGCTGCACATTCAGGATGTAATCACAAAATATCGCAATGAAAATGTGGAGTAACCAGATATCACGGCAGTGCGCTACCCAGCTGGCCCGTTATGAGAGCTAATGAGTCCATATCTGCGTTAATCACCCACCAGAACCGGACTGTGTGTGTGTGTGCGCAGAGAGAGAGAGCGAGAGCGAGAGCGAAAGCGAGAGCGAAAGCGAGAGCGAGAGAGAAGAGAGAGAGATTCTTAATTTTGTGATTCTGTCCATGATTCTGATCACTGAAACTACTGGACTTTAGATTAACGCTGCCATCAGTCGGCCCCTTGTCGAGAAAAATGACACTTGCCACCCGAGCCTAACAACTTTTCTGCGGGGAACCCTGTGCAATGTGCAAAATAATCATTTTCTCAATACATTTTTTTTTGTCAGTCAAAAATCTGATGACAAACTTTTTTTCATGGCAAAATCAAGACATCAAATGAATCATGAAATGATACTGTAGTTCTGAGTCGGTCATTTGGCTCTGGGCCGTGCACTGCCTCAGCTGTTCCTCCAAGCTCTCCAGCTCCACCTCCCTTTGCTTCTTCTCCTCCTCCATGTTCAGCAGCTTCTGGCCTGCGCCCTCCTCCAGCTGAGCCACATCTGGAAAAGAAGGGCGGCGACAGAGAGATAAAACAAACGATGTGATCTGGCTAATATTGACACTATCCAAGACCACATAAGCTTATAATTCACAATCAATGCATCGCGAGGCGGACCTGGGTGCATCGATGCAGTGACGGACCGCGTAGGCCTCTCGCAATATGCAATACATCAATTAATCGCATGATAAATAAAAATGAGCTTAATAATTTTAAAATGGAAATTTACGCGGCCTGAATTTTTTGTTTGTGAATTTGTTTTTGATTGTGTTTGGTTTGTATTCCGGTGCATTTGTTGTTAACACAGACAGAGTCCATTTTATTTATTGTTTTGTTCATTTATTGTGGATATTTAAAATGTCTTCCAGTTCCAGTGTTAAATATGCTTTAGAAATAGGTTTATTGATCTCTGATGCCATCATCATTATATTAGATAAAAATACAATATTATCGTTTAGTGCAATAATTTCAGGGACAATTGATTGTCCAGCAACATTTGTCATGATGGGCCTAACCATGTTCAGCCATGTTTAAAAAAATATTGAAACAATGACGTAACATGATATTGAATGAAAGACAGGATAAATCGGAATTGAATCGTAAGATCAGTAAAGATTCATCTGGCTAAATGCAGCTGACAGAGATACTACCCAGGACCACAGTAGCTTATTTATATATGCTGTAGTTGAGAGATACTGTCCATTTCTTCTTTATTTGGCAGTAATTATTCTCCTAAATGTAGAAAACACTGACAGCTAAAAACAAAACAACCAAGTCATTAAATGTCTGATTGATTACTGACCTTTTAAAATCTGTGTCACAATCTTTTTTGTTTCTGCGTGTTTGTCAAAGAAAGCGTGATGTTCATCTTTCACTTGTCTCAGTTTCTCCAGTTGGCTGTTGTCGATGTAGGCCACCAACGCCTCTCCCGTCTCCTCCAAGTCCTGGAACTTATTACCTTCAGCCATTGTGGTGACACTGACCGCTAGAAGAAAATACATAGGAGAAGAGGTTTGTTTATGCAGGGTGCACTGAGCGAGAGGTCATCAAGGTGTGATAAGCTTAGGGCTGCGCGATATGAGAAAAATGTGATAACCATCAGAGTGTAAATGTGTGTGTGAGTGTTTATCGACAGTGTGTGGATGTGTGTGAATCGTGACTGGCTTTGAGTAGTCATTCAGACTAGAAAAGCACTATATAAGAACAGTCCATTTATTATCCATAGTATCCTGATCCATGAAATAACTAGCCTTTAAAAATAAATATCTGCCAGCCTCTATGGGGATTTAACATAGGGGGGTGTATACTTATGCCCTACTGAAGTGGAGATTTCTGGCTCAGTCTGAGAACAAAACATTTGGAAAACAATACATTAAGTCATATGGGGTAAAACTTTCTAACTAACAGACATCACCATGACAATTCCCCAGATTATAACTGACCTTTTTTTGTATTACAAGTTCCCTGAAATGTTATGTTTGAATAAGAAAATAAGGCATTTTCTAATGCTAGCTTTTGGTGAATTTATAGGCACAAATACACCAAGTGAGTAAATAAAAACCTACATATGCGTTTATATCAACACTGACACTTTTGACTGATTATTTATGGTTAATGTCTTTTTATTGACGAATGTTTTTATTGTTATTATTACTACTATTATTTTTTTTTTTTTGTCTTTTTTTTCTTGTTAAAACGGATGCTGGAAATTTCAATTTCCTTGCGGGAACCATCCCAAAAGGATTAATAAAGAGAAGTCTAAGTTTATGTGTTTCCACTAATCTGAAAGAAGACGAAATAGCAAAAGCAAGAAGCAAAACACCCCAAAATTAAAAAAAAATAAATAAATGATGTTTTTGCTTGTAACGTGTAGTGTCTTTTCTTAAGAGGAAAAACCTAAAATACGTCACGTTAAGCGAGAGGAAAATTACCATACATGCACTTTAGAGACTAACTTCGGGATATTTAACGTTATATAATAATAATAATAATAATAATAATAATAATAATAATAATAATAATACGACCCATTTTGCTTAACGTTTAGAAGTCAAAGCAACAGGTCAGGTGGCTAGCACTTAGCGGTAGCTAGCACTTAGCGGTAGCTAGCACTTAGCGGTAGCTAACACTTAGCGGTAGCTAACACTTAGCGGTAGCTAACACTTAGCGGTAGCTAGCTAGCGTAGCTAGCACTTAGCGGTAGCTAACACTTAGCGGTGGCTAGCTAACGTTGTTTGTTTACAATAGTGCTGTGGTAACGTTAGCTAACGTACGCGGCTAACTAACTAAACTGTGATAAAATGATACTGACAAACGATACAACTCACACACAACCGTGTCGACTCTATGACTAACACGTACCGACAAGGTTTTCGGGGGAAAAACAAGCTATTTTTTAGTTAAAAGTGAAGCAGTAAACATACCGAACAGTTCGTTCCCGGGATTCAAATCCAGACGGAGCTGTCTGAGAAGCGCGCCTTTTCTGCTTCCGCCTTGCTCATTGGCTGATATCGAGCAGCCTCTCGCGAGCGTAGCGCCCCCTACTGGACGGGAGTAAACGGTCGCAAGAATTGCATTGGTGTTTTCTGAGTTTGTAGAGTAAAAAGAACAACTCAAAAAGCCCTTCTTTCTCATGATTTGTTCCGAGTTCCTTTTGTTTTTCATCCGCATTTTAGTTAATCCAAATTTTGTTTCACTGTCTTGTTTGGTACATTTCCTGATTTGACGTTCATATTTAGTGGGGTAAAATGCACACTAAACTGCTATGGAGCTAGAACAGTGACAGTAACGTGTGGCAGAACGCGTTCACTGCCTGTTCTGCCTGTTAGTGAGTGTGTGATTTGCCTAAAAACCTGTCAGTCAGCAGCTATACTTGTTTATATATGATTAGCGGCAGGTAGAGAGAGCGGCATCCATCCAATACAGCCATGACGGAGCTGATGAGAGACACAAGCGAGTCGAGCCTTGTGCTCCAGCAATGACACTGACCTCTTTGAAATATCACTTTTTTTCTGGCCACATTAGGTACAGACATGATGAAACGGACTTCAGATGATTGAGGGTGGTTCCCTGTTATCTGAATGCAATATTTCTTGCGATAGTAAACGGGTCAGTGTATTTACAGTGGCTTGAGAATGTTTACACACCCATGCTAAAGTTGATAAAAAGAGGAATACAAAAAAACATATTTTTGGAAATTGATCTTAATGCCTGAATTCAAAAAAATTCAACCTTATAAGGACACCAATTTTCTTTGTGAATGAATAATGTTAAAATGTTCTTATACATGTTCTTCCTTAAAATACAGGGGACATAAGAAGCCTATACAGACCCCTATGTTAAATTCCCATAGAGGCAGGCAGAGTTTTATTATTAAAGGCCAGTTAATTCATGAATCAGGGATCAGGATACTATGCATCCTGAAAAAATTTGATTGGCATGGGGAACTTTCCATAAAAATATCTCTCAATGCAAATCAAACCAGCTATTAGTCTAACTGAAATAACACCATGTCAATCTCTATGTATGAGGAAGGGTATGTGATGATGTGTGTGTTAGGGGGGGAGGTAATTCCAAAGGCCAAGGGAACTTTATCAGGATGCATAGTATCCTGGATCCATGAAATAACTGGCCTTTAAAACAAACCTTGGTTCAAGGTTGTTGTTATGACATGTTCTTTATCTCCTCCTCTTTACATTGTAAACTTATCTTATGGACGCAGCAATATTTGTGACTTTGAACCTGAAATAACATGTTGTTCTGTGTGAGGCGACCGACCTCAATTCAGGAAATAGTGAAATGAAGATAAAAACGGATAAAAACGGATAAAAAAGGATGCACTAATGACTTTATGGACTGTTGTTAGTACTTTATTAGAAAGTTTTACTCTGTATTGTCTGTATTGTGTGTGTGTGTGTGTCTGTCTGTCTGTCTGTCTGTGTGTGTGTGTATGTGTCCGTGTGTTTTTGTGTGTGTATATGTGTGCATGTCTCTGTCTGTCTGTGTGTGTCTTCCTGAGTGTGAGTCTATGTGTGTGTGTGTGTGTGTGTGTGTATGTGTGTCTTTCTGTGTGTGTGTGTGTGTGTGTGTGTGTGTGTGTGTGTATATGTGTGTGCATGTCTCTCTCTGTCTGTGTGTGTGTGTCTCTCTTTGAGTGTGTGTGTGTGTGTGTGTGTAAATTGTATAGATGTAAAGAATAGATTTTAATGGATAAAATGAATGACGTGAAGGAAAAGTCCCATTCCGTGTATTTTTGTGGAAGGTGACACCGTGATTATATTTTTGACTTTACCCTCAGGTCCTGTTTACACGTACATGGTTATTTTGAAAAACAGAGACATTTCCCTTCGTTCCCCTTCGTTTGTTTACACGCAAACGGAGAATTCAGCTCTGAAAACGAGCCTTTCTAAAAACTGGACATTGTGGAAATCTTCGTTTAAACTGAGACAAACGGAGGTTTAAGCAGCCGAGGAAGTGAGAGAAGAGAGAGGAAGTTATTTGTTGCGGTTGTTGCTATTTTTTATTCTTATTCTTATTTTACACTGCCACCTACAGGTTTGGAGTTCTCTGGACGGCACAAAACCGACAGCTGTGCACGATGTTATTTTAGAAAACGGAGAGGTTGAAATGTCCATTTATGGAAATATAGTCAGAATATTTCAATTTCATTCTCAAAATCTCTGATTTGACCGTGACCTTAAACTACTTTAGGGCCCCTAAGAAACACTCATCCAGGTCTCCCAAATCACTGTTACCCCTGTTACTCATGTATTGTCTGAGTAAGTAATGCGTGTGCGCGCGTCCCTCCTGCCTCTCCTGAAAGGGTTAAACTCAGATAAGATCCATGTGCACGAAGCTCCGCCTCCCAATTGTTGGGGCTGATACAGCAGCCCGAGCGTTTGGTGTCACTGCAACTTTCTAACACCCCCCCCCCCATCAGAGAGTAACAGGCTGCAGGGTGAATGCAACTTCCAGCTAAGACGAGAAAGCAGAGAGACATGGCACGGCCGTGTCACGCGGCTTTGTTGTTTTTCCTCTTCTCCCTCGTTCAGACGAGTAAGTTCAAATTCTTCATTTCAACTTGAGCAATTTGTGAAGATTGTGGCGTCCATGGGGACTTTCTCGCGCAGAAACTTGAGTGAAGATAATGATCTCTTCTGAAGAGTTTATCATGTTTAATCCTCCGTGTCCTCCTTGGCTACTAGCAACTGTGTGAAGGAGGGGTGGGGGTGCGTGATCACGGAAGGCTTGTATCATGTGGATGCGCTGACAGTGTTGTTGTCATTACTTTGAATTCCTCATGGGGGCGACAGAAACTACGCACTATAGCTTTAAAAGGACCAACGTTATATTGCAATATTTTATATATAACATATTAAAAGATCGAGTTCAGGATTTTTGTATAATGAATATCAGATCACTCAAACAAAGATGATTTTAATTGGAAATGTAATTATTTTAACCGAGCCTTACATGGCTGAAATGACTGGAAGCCGTCCTCCTCCGATACAAACAGCAGACAGCATTCCTGGAGTTTTACCGGCCGACCTGTTCCCAGTATGCTGGTTCTGGGAAAAGGTGTGTGGTGAAACATGTTGGAACTGGTTGTTGTTGCCTGTGAACATTTCCTCACCAGTCACAGTCAGACAGGGCTGGGTGCCGCCAATTTTCACAAGGTCCCGGGCGATTACATTTCCAATTCAATATCAATTATAGGTTCGGGAAATGTCAATTACAAAACACATCTAGCTCGCATATAAAAGACTTCTCTGGGACTTAATGCTGTAAATTGTACAAGTAAGAAGAAACCCTCAAATCAGGTAAAAGTAGGAATCGGCTGATTTATTGAGTTTATTTATATAGCCCTCTTCATACATACAAATGAGAGGGCGATGTTATGTTTTATAGCCCTCTCAAGACAAATATTATACAAAACGGGCCACAAACATGTTATTCCTGCAGCAGATTGTACTCGGATCAATACTGCTGCCACGTCTGGTACAGGCTGTTTTTCGGGGACTGACCCTACTGAGCCCGTTGAGTAAATAACCAACATGAACTTGGATTTGGGTAACGTGTCGTCGGTTCTGGGAATGGGAACTGATCTGTAAAGACGATAAGTTCCATGATTCAGGGAAAAGTAAGATTTGAAATCTCGCTCAGTTAATCAAGTCGAGTGTTTTCTACTGGGTATTTTTTGTCTTTTGTAGTACCTACAAGGATATCCTTTTGATAAGATCCGGTTTGGCAAGGGCAATAATGCAGAGCCTTTCACACCAAGTCATAAATACATTAGGGATCGCCCGATTCTGTTTTTTCAAGGCTGATACCGATTATTAGTAGTTAATGAAACCGATAAGCAATGTTTGGAACGGATATGCATTTACTGTGAAAATGAAAATCTTTAAAGGTCCCATATTGTAAAAAGTGAGATTTTCATGTCTTGTTTGATTATAAAGAAGGTCGAGGTGCTGTATAAATACTTATAAATTAATATAAATACTCTTAAGTATTACGATGCTCAATCCACAGAGAAATGTACACAGCCCATATTCAGAAACTTTGCATTTGATTGAGCCATTAGGACTTTTGTACGTTTGTGATGTCACAAACACACAAATATAACTATACACAACTATACTATAAATAGGTAGACAGTGCTGCTATGGTGCCGTTACAGTCATTCTCTGGCTGATATGACAGATACGCAGAGAGCGCAGATGCAAAAGACCCGGAAACACTGACCAATCAGAGCAGACTGGGCATTTTTAGGATGGGGGCTTAAAGAGACAGTGCGCTAAACGGAGCGTGTTAGACGCAGATATAATTAGACTGACAGTACGAAATAAAAGTTGTATTTCTTGAACATTTAAGCAACGTGTTCTAGTAGAAAACCAAAATACAAGTATGAACCTGAACATGAGCATGACATGGGACCTTTGAGTCAAAAATAAGATACAAACTCCAACACAAAACTTTGTTTGAATGCTTTAAGCAATTTTTTAAATAATCTTTTTAATAATAAACTTTATCGGTTATCAGGCAAATAAATAGATTATGTGCAAACTGCCAAAGAAACGGGCCAGGGACAATAACAGCTCAATCCCTAAAATGTATGATTGATTGATAACAGTCAGTAATAGATTTTAGGGGAATTACCAGAGGCGTCACAATAAGCTATCATCACAACTTTTATGTCACGATACAATAATATTGCAATTTTAAACATATTGCAATATTCTGCAATATATTGCAGTTCATTACATTTTTCATGCAAAATCGTACCGTGAACTTGATATTGTAAATGGTATTGAATCGGGAGTACAGTGTAGCGTTACATCCCTAGAAGCAGCCCTATGTTAAACATTAGCATATTATCATTTTGAGCATTTTTCCATGCTAGCATTAGCAACTAGCTCAAAGCACTGCTGTGCCTATGAGCTTCCCTGAGCGGCTAGCATGTTCTGCAGAATTCTGACTTCACTTCTGTTCATTTGCAGCCATGTCTGTGTTTGTGAGGAGTCGTGTATCTGCCCCTGATAGATGACAAGTAAAGCAATGACACTTTTAGTTGAACTGTGTGTTTATATCTGTCTGTTACAGATGCTTTGACAACATGTGGAAGCAAAAAGTTCCAGTGTGGGAACGAGAATTGCATCCCAGCCAGTTGGGTGTGTGACGGCAATGATGACTGCGGCGACGGCACCGATGAACCTAGTACCTGCAGTAGTAGTGCGTATCTCACTTAACATGAGAATAGACGCGTCATGGCGATGCATTTACACCTGTCCCTACCCACAATCCCTCAGTGTGATGATTTTATAGCCTCAGTTATAGTTTTTCTGTGTATTTCACTTGTATTTCTTTTAGCGCCGAAGCAGTGCCCAGGCACCGAGTTCCGCTGCGGGAACGGCCAGTGCGTGTCGTCCTCCTTCGTTTGTGACAGCGAGGCCGACTGCAAAGACGGCAGCGACGAGGCCTCGTGCCCGATCGTCAACTGCAGCCCCGGGACCTTCCAGTGCAACAGCACCGCCTGCATCCCCCTCCTGTGGAGGTGCGACGTGATGCCGACTGCTCCGACGGCTCCGACGAGTGGCCCCAGAACTGCGGTATCAAGGCTCCAAACTCTGTGCTTGTCCCTGGAGTTTCATTATGATTACAAAATCCTTCTTTTCCTCTTTATGTCACACTAGTCATGTTTCCGTCAACGTATTTTTATGCACATTTTGAAGTACCGGAATAGAAAATGATGATGAAAACGACAAAATTTGGAAAAACATCCTCAAGTTCGTTAAAAGGTTTTTACACTCGCTTGAGGTGGTTTTTGCCTTTTTCAAAAAGAGTTAATGCGCAAAATGGGAGATGGAAACAGCTTTGCTGAATAAGTTGTGACGTAGCAAACTTGTAAATCACAGGACTATAGTCCCGTACACTTGTGGCACAACATGCGTAGTGGAGGTGTGCTATAACCTGTGCCTCAGCCACGTCGGATAAATTGATAAATTGGTTCAACAGCTTGAATGGTATGGCCCTGCACACCGCATATACAGTACGCTTTGCTTTGACTAGTTTATTCACTCTAAACCTGCTTCTAATTCACATTTTCTCTTTTTGTCTTTTTTTGTGACATGTTGAAAGTTCGCTTAAAATTTGCTTGACAATCAGATGGAAACACAACTGGTGCAGAGGACTCAAATGTAAGACTCGACACTAGGGCTGCACAATATGAAAAAAATATGCGATCTGCGATTACGTTGTTGAATATTGTGATAACGATATGAGTTGCAAAAGATGAACATAACTGAATTGAACATTGAATTGAACATATGAGGCACAACTGAAAAAAAGACAGTTTCGAAGTCTCTTCCGGAGTTTATTGGCCAGTTAATATCGCGATGACGATTAAAAAAAGACATGTTACACAAAAAACAGGTAAAGTAAAAAAAGAGGTTTTACTCGACAAGCTAGGACGTGGTCAAAAAATACAGAAGCAAGATCAAGCAGGATATAGCACAAAAGTTTGGGCCCTGTAGAGAGGCATTTTCTATGGGCCCCTCCCCGCATCCACAGGGTTAGGGTTAGGTTAGCTTCCCCCCCTCCATCTGACGCCCCTGAGATCAAGCACCAAGAGAAGTTTCACTTAGAGATAATCACTGGTTACGTTAGACACGGAGGAACTAAGACGAACTGGCAGAGAGATCAGGGAACGCGCAGATTTAACACACTAGGGTCATGCTATGGCTGGAAATTACACAAAATCTCGCAAAACCTACTATAATGTAATATTATAGTTTTAATATTTTTACCCAGGAAACGCGGATTTGTTCCTCAAGAGTATTTAGATCCAAACCACAATCTTTTTCCTAAACTTAACAAGTTGTTTTGGTGCCTAAACTTAACAGTCGTCGCCGTAGCTGTAGCCCATCTAGCCTCAACCGTGCACTTACCTTGCCTACCCCGCCCTGATTAGTTTCATCTGTCCCTCATTGTCCCTCTTACTTACAATGAGGGACAGATGAAACTAATCAGGGCGGGGTAGGCAAGCACACAGGTGGGAAACACAAGGACAGGAAGTAAAGTATCTAAAACGAGACAGAGTATACAAAACAAAACAGGAAGTAATGACTGAAAAATAGAATAGACAGATTAGTGACACTTAATTACATACTGTCAGTGGTTTCATCGTCTCTTGTTCTCACCTTTCTACCTGTCTCTACCGTCCCTCTAGCACGTCGCACCTGCCGTCCTGACGAGTTTGAGTGCGGCAATGGCACGTGCATCAACGGCACCCACCAGTGCAACCATCAGTACGACTGCAGGGACATGAGTGATGAGGCTGGCTGCGTCAACGGTACCGATCTCTTCCTCTACAGTTTTCTATTGTGGTTGCTGGCAGTTCAATGCAGAAATCTCTAGCTGAATCTTTTGGTTTTTTTTATCAGCCACCCAATGTGAGGGCCCGACCAGGTTTAAGTGCCGCAGCGGGGAATGTATCAGCATGGAGAAGGTGTGTGACAAGCACCGGGACTGCAGGGATTGGTCAGATGAGCCTCTTAGGGAATGTGGTGAGCTCCGTGGCGTCTCATGCATAACTGTCTTGTTAATTACTACTTGTGTGTTGATGACGGTGTCTGCAGCTTTAAACTGATAGTGACTGCACATCTTCAGTAAAGAAAGATGGTTAACCTTCTCTTACTCCCACTGCAGGCTTCAATGAGTGCCTGGACCAAAATGGAGGGTGCTCGCATATTTGCAATGACCTGAAGATTGGCTTTGAGTGCCTGTGTCGTCCTGGATTTCACCATAGTTGACACAAAGCGCTGTGAAGGTAACACGCTGCCACACAGTTACACTTAAAAATGCTTTTTTATGTTCTCTAAGTCTGGCGTTGCCAGCTCTGTCTCCACAGTGCTGAGGATTAAGGTCTGGCTACACCACAAATGCATTCTGGGATAGGAGAAAAATGCCATTTCTTTAAACCAGGGCTTCTCAAAGTCTGGACCAGGGTCCGCAAAGGACCGAACGACAAGTCAATCCGGGTCCAGCCCGTACCTTGCGTTACAAATGCAAAACGTTTTCTATTTTTAGATACATTTTTATAATAAATTGTAAGTGCCGTTGAATATACAGTAGTAGTGTAACGGACTGTAGTTCCAACCCCCCCCCCCCCTCACACCCTAAAAAGATGAATAGTTTTGGACTTATTTTAGTTATTAGAGAGAAAGTATGCTTCTGAAAAAAGGTTGTGATTTCCAGGTAGTGGTATTGGTACCAAAGTACCAAAAGCACGCGGTTTCTTTGCACTGTCATGTGCGTTTCATTTCATTTTTCTTCATTTCTTTGACTCAGATATCGATGAGTGTGCCAACCCGGACACCTGCAGCCAGATCTGCTTCAACCTGATGGGCAGTTACAAATGCCAGTGTGAGGAGGGTTACCAGGTCGACCCGGCAACCAACGCCTGCAAGGTTTGTCTTCTTTCCCAGAGTGTCTGCTGCATTAATATGTAACACTTTAAAGATAATGAATAGCTTTCTTTGTTTTCTTTTTTGTTGAAAATAATAAATTGAACTCCCTCATCTGTTCCTAGTGTGGATTAGTCTGTGCAAGGCTGCTACTGAAATGTGAAGTCTCCACACTTTGTGTCACAAAATAGAAACTTTGTATTTATTTATTTCGAGCGTGTCAAATTCCACATAAAAAACACAAGAGCAGTTTGTTGTAACCCTATCCAACAAAATATAAAAAAAGGTTGACAAAAAAAAGAACATAAGTCATAATTTCCTTCATTTACATGCGCAAAAAGGAGTAGGACATGTAAAAAGGAGAGTTTTATATATATATATACTCCTCTTTTTATTGTATCTGCTCTTAAAAAAAGACACTTCCTGAATGTAGCGGAGTCTGAACACAGCAGACAAAAGGCAAAAACTCAAAATCAGTAGGTATTAATCTATTATGGTCTGTCCCTGCAGGGACAGTCCACGTCCACATCGAGATGCATCAATGCAATGATTGATTTCAACCCCCCTATAACCTGTGTGCTTACTTCTGCTCGATAATAACAAGTTCATCTTTGTTTCCAGGAGCGTTCGGCCAGTGGCAGCGAGGAGGACTGAAGTAACCCCTCCTGATTGGACCAACGGCCCACTGAGCCCCTGGACTGGACTTTATATATTTTACTTAGATACAGCAGGGAGACAGTGGGTGGAAAAGGCCTAGTTTTACCTAGATCATGGAGCTAGAACAGTGACAGTAACCTGTGGTATTGAAAATACAATTTGGCATTGAAACAAGAAATGTTGGCACTGAAAAATGTTGAGTTGAAACATAAAACAAACGTCACAAAGTAATAATCTCACAATGTTATATTATTTCACTTTGGCATTTGTTTGCATTATGACAGGTGTTTCACTGTCAATCTACAGTTTTTTTTACGCTGTCAAGATTTTTACAATGTCACTATTTTCAGTTTCAACTGTCAGTTTTGGCGTAGGGGGGCGGGGCCTGAGGGGGGGACAAAGAGGGCGTGGTTTATGGGTAATTTAATAATAGGCTACTGGCGAGAGACCGCACCTCCTCAGGAATCCTCACAGATGTTAAAATCGCAGATCTGCAATGTCGTCAAGCTCACCTGGAACACTGTGGTCCGATTCCAATTTAATGAAATGTTATCAGCCCCATTTATCAGCTTGTACAAGTCTCCAGTTGTTTTAGTTACGACAGAGTAGCTCTCAAAATGCAATCTGTTGCTGATTTTAATAAACAGACTGTAGATGATCCATAATATGTAACATGTGTTCTGTACAGAATAAATTAAAATCTATATAAAGTTTACATAAAGCGTCATGTTGTCGATTCTGAACCAACAGCTTATAAATCAGCCGAGAGGCCGGCGTTTCCCATCATGCTCTAGGTCCGCCTGGGTCTTGCAGTCGGTGAAAATGCGCTGCCTGTCTCGTGAGGTCATCGCTGCCCACGTGTGCATGACAGAGCAAGTCGGGATCGAGTCGGACACAAATCTAACCAGCATGCAACGGGCGGCGATCGCCAACCTGGCTCATCTATAACCTGCACAGGTGTGGTTTGAAAGCTGATTGGTTAATTAGGCGTTTCGATGGCAACAAATTCACATGGGGGCCAATCTTTTTAACCACCGTTTTTCTCATTACATTTGATATAAAGCAAGCCAAAAAATGTATTTAATATTCCAAAAAGGTACCAAAAGCGACACTAAATGGCACTGGTGAATGTTTTATTATATCAAGTTTCATCAATGCTGCAAACATTGGGTAGAACTTTTCATATTTCCTTGTGAAATCCTAGTTTATTGCTTTTATCCACCTGTTGTAATACAGTTTGTGGTTCACGCTGCTTGACTTGGCTGTGAAAGGATGCAAGACCGCCAGCATGTGTGCAGAGGAGTTACATTTTAAACTCATCTTAATCTTTTTATTCTACATAAAGACAGTCAAGACAGTGTCACATACAACTGCATGGTTATTACATTGTTTTGTGAAATCTAGACAATGAATGTTAGCAAGAGAAATCAGTTAATGTCAAACCCATAACCCAACCATATACTCATACCAAGTATGAACAATAAGGTAAAAATTCTAAAAATTTGTAGCCACTAAACAATTCCTTGCAATTTTCAAATTAAAAAAAGTGAACTTTGAAGGCATAAAGTAAATAATTTTCATACAGCATTTAATTCTTAGACCATTAAATATGGATTGTACGAGTCGGTCAGTTGTCTGAAGTGGCGGCTCGCTCCTTGTTTTTCTGCTTCTCTTTCTTCTCCTGCGCTTTCCGTTTGTGTCTGCCGAGCTGTCTGAAGAACAGTCTCTTGGGGTTCAGACCGTAGGCCTTCAGTCTCTGTCTGCTGAACTCGCGGCCGCCTATTCTCACGCCGCCGGCCCCCGATATGAGGCGTCCGCCCGAGGGCTTGTGCTTCTTCTTGGACCACTTCGGCCTCTCAGTCCTGTTTCCCAGCTCGTCAGCTTTATCTGCCGTTGCCACGGCAGAAGCCCCCGTCTGGGGCTCCTCTTCCAGTTTCATCTTTTTCTTTGGTATCAGAATCTCCTCCTCCGCCTCGTCTCCTGCTTGGACTGCCGTCTCCTCCACAGAGTCTAGGATTGAGGCGGCGTCGCCGTCCTCAGCCGTCGCTCCGTCTTGCTTCTCAGCGTCCTTCAGGTGATCTCGCCGCTTCTTCCCCACCTTGGTCTTAGCCTCCGCCAGCTCTTTATCTTCCCTATAGATTCAATTCAGACACATATTACAAATTACTCCCGTAATGGATTTATAGCCGGGCAAAGTCCCGCCCTTTCCAGTGGACCACCAATGGGACCTTATTTTCCTTATAAGTACAGTAGTGCATCACTTTTTGATCCCGTTTGAACCGAGCTATGAATTACACATGATGTTCGTTAATTTAAAAGATAATCTTGCAGGTTATGGAGGTCTTTGTCATAGTACCACTTAGTTTGGTGTGAAACCGCTCAGTGAACATATCTGGTCTCGCACAATATACGTTCCCTGCTCAGTACGCTCGCTAGCTTAGCTACCTACCAACACCACACGTCACGTCATCTACGCCCGTCACGATATTACATCTTGCTGGACGATAAATTGTTCCATAAATTATGGCGATACATTGTCGTTCTGGAACCATTAATCTAGTATAGTGATAATGAAAGTACACCTTTTAAAAGCTCAAACTATTATTTCTAGAATATATTTAACACTGGAAGACATTTTAAATATATGTGTAACTGTCTGCCACATTTTAAATATATATATATGTGACTGTCTGCCACATGGTGAGTAACTGTACCAAAACACTTGTTTTCAGCCTTAATTCTGACCGAGGTGCAGCAACTCTCTTCGGCCACACACAGACATATGAGAAGGTTCACTAGTTACGCTAACGAACCGAGAGTGGTCAACCAGTGTCTTTGGCGGGGGACCTTTAATATATATATTTAAAAATAAAAAAAAATGGTGGCAATTAATTGACTCATTGACTATCGCGACAGGCCTAACTTTATCTTACCTGATGAGTTTTACCCAGCGTCATTTTGTCAGCCGGGAAGTCAAAGTTGCTCGTGTGAGTAACGATACATCCCGACACCAAAACAGACATCGTAGCTTCAACAAGACGTCATGTTGTGCAACTTTGGGGTGAGTAGTCTAATGATGTACATTACAGACATCCTTGACTTGCAAAATCGACTTGCAAAATCATCTTTTAACTCGACACGTGTAATTGATGGATCAATACAAACAAGATAAAAAAAAAAATTCTCTCCATTCACTACCGTACGCGTTTTTTCTGAAATAAAGTCCCGTGGTGGTCCACTGGAAGAGAAGGGACCTGGTCTCCATTAGCCCTGGTGCAGCTGATTAGTACATTGGGTTTTATGTTTTACTCACTCAGAATACACAGAGCTCAGGATTTCCTTTTTCTTCTTCTCATTCTGAGCCTTGATGACATAGTTCTTCAAATCACTCATCTCTTCCTTGTCAGACCTGAGAGAACGAAAGAAAAAAAATGATCCGAGTGTAGGAGAGGACCCGAGACAACAGAAGAGGCAGGACACTGAAACATGAGGGGGAGGGGGCCGGTACCTGAACATGCACGTCTTCTTCAGAGAGCACCACCGGTTCAGCTCCGTATCATTAGCATGTAAAATCTGCGGGAAGAGTCTTTAATTAGTTCAAGATCCACAGCTCATGTCTTACTGCAACAACCTGTGTGTGTGTGTCACCGGGGCAGGTTAAGAGCTGGTCTGCTTCACGCTTGCTGCCGTGTGGTCTGCTCAGAGAGAAGATTAAAAGCGAGATCATTCCAGGTCAGAGCTCTCCCCGGAGGGAAAGCAATACCAGATCAGTCACCTCACGGCTCATCACTGCAGCTCATTATCCACCAACAGCAGGCAGCAAACGTATTCTCATTTTTGTTTTAATCCATATTATAACCAGGGCTGGGCATCGAATTCAATACCTTTTTAGGCACCGACCAAACAGCCTCTACAGTATGCAGTATTGAGAAATGACTCGTCATTCAAAACCCAATTTCAATACCTTAGGAGTGAATCTCATCAGTGAGCCAATCAGCATGCTTCTATCAAGATCTAATGTTTGTGATTGGCTGTCTAACGTTAGACGTCACAGAGACATGCAGGAAAAATTGACAGTAAGACGGGGCTCACATGGGAGCTGAAAATTACAATTAAAAACATCTGTGCCTAATGCTGTAATTTCTTAGTTTAAAATTGGTATTGAAAAAGTTTAGTTTAGTACAATGCCAAGCCTTAATCACAACTGACCATTCTCTAGACCCCGCCCCTGAAAAACTATCATCCAATCATAGCTTAGCAGCTGAAAATAGCCCCAGAAAGTCTGTCAAAGAGTGGTCCACATGTAGTGAGAGACACTCTGGATTTAAAGAGTTTGGTCCCGGATGCTATCAGAGTGTCACCCTCAGAGAAGGGAAGTCTTTGCTTACACAATCCTGTTTCTAAATCACTCATTAAAAACCACAGCTTGAGGATTCATTGCTCTGATGCTCAGGTGTCTGAAGTTAGAAGCAGTGCTGTTCTCACCTCCTCCGTGCTCAGGCCGAAGTCGTTGGCCAGGACCTGTCTGTAGCGGAACCGGCACGGCAGGTCGTCGATGATGTCCTCGTAGTCCAGCTTGTAGTACTCGTCCAGGTACTGCTCAAAGCTTTTCTCCTCTGAAACGCAAACAGGTACTGTATGTCGGGAGAGCCAGGGTAGTTCTGTTTCTACGACTCCTTCACTTACGTTTACCTGAGATTTGGACCTTTTATATGATACTGACACACAAGACAAGTTACAGACAATACTCTATAACTAACTTGTAAGAACAATGTTTGTGGAAGTAGAGTAGGCTACCTTTTGTTAAAGTGAAGCAGTAAATATTTGTGAGCTACCTAGATGTTAACTCGTAACCCATGTGTCACCCCGGGGCAGATTAAGAGTGTGTCTGCTTTAAATCCTTCACGCTTGCTGCGGTGTGGTCTGCTCAGAGAGAAGATTAAAATTGAGATCATTCCCTGATCAGAGCTCTCCCCGGAGGGAAAGCAATACCAGATCAGTCACCTCACGGCTCATCACTGCAGCATCATCAACCAGCACCCAGTCAGCATCGTCAAATGGTCGAGTAAGTGTCCTTGTACACTAGAGGATGGATACCCGGCCCGACCCGACGGTACCCGACGGGTCGGGCCGGGTTCGGACAGATTTTTAGAAAGGATGCTCGGGTTCGGGTCGGGCTCGGTCACATCAGCGCGATAAGGCATTGAACATTTTGAATTTAAAACAGCTTAAAATAAATGTCAAATATTACCCTAACATCCGTCTTCCTGTGTGCTGTGACAACGAAAGACGTGCGTATTAAGCTACATGTGGCAGCGCAACGATGGAAGATGTTAAAAAGAAGTTGGCCGCAGGAGATTTTAAACTATTGAAATCGAAGGAAAGTCAGCTGTGCATTGATGCGCTCATCTGTTGACATTTCCGAATGCCTTCCTACAATTGCTTAATAAAAGCGGCTTTCCACACAAACAAACGTACATGTGTCATTAATGAGAATCAAATGCGATTTTAATTGTCGGGCTCGGGTCGGGCTCGGGTCGGGCTCGGACAGAAATATCTTAATGCCTGTCGGGCTCGGGTCGGGTTTGGTTACTGCTCTGTTGGACGCGGGCCGGGCTCGGACAGAAAAATCCGGCCCGATCCGCACTCTATTGTACACTAGACAGCTACAGCGCATAACCGATTCCATCTTAAATGACAGCCTGCACCCCGAGTTCCCCTCTAGAAAGAGGATTTTAGTTCCATGTTGTGTAGTCATGTGTAAAGTATTTGGTTTGGGCTTGTTATGTTTTCCTTTATGTGCAGGGATCACTTGACCGGTCAGGCAAGTTTAATAAAAAAAATATTTTAAATAAAAAAAAATGTACTTGCCCAAAGTCAATTTTTACTGGCACCTATACAAATTTTTTTTAAAAGCCTATATTTTTGTAAAAGGCAACAAGCATCAAATACGTAAATAACCCAAAATTCTTTAAAAAAAAATAAAAAAATTGTCTTTATGATATTGAAACCGGCAAAAGCATCAAAAGTGCAACAACTACAAGTTCTGGATTGGCTAGTCCATATCCTTGACGTTCCACTTCAGGGATTGCACCAGTTAAATCTGATGGATTTCACTCATTTAGGCCGGATGTCTGTCCCCTGTCTCTGTCTGTCTTGGAACTCTAACCTGCGGCTGATTTCTGAGGACTATGGTTACCTGGTCCTCAGATCTCTGCAGGGTAAATCCAGACAGCTAGCTAGACTATCTGTCCAATCTGAGGACTATGGTTACCTGGTCCTCAGGTCTCTGCAGGGTAAATCCGGACAGCTAGCTAGACTATCTGTCCAATCTGAGGACTATGGTTACCTGGTCCTCAGATCTCTGCAGGGTAAATCCAGACAGCTAGCTAGACTATCTGTCCAATCTGAGTCTTCTGTTCTGCGACTAAATAAAGACTTGAACATTGTCTGAATGTGGTACTGGACCCCGGAACGACTAGTGCGTCATTAAGACGTCAGCCAACGGGGATCCTTATAAACTAAAAACTTTACCGACACTTACGTGGATCAAACACAGGCTTGTTTTTGGTGATGACTTCTGCAAAGTGGGACTTTTTCTTCTTTTTGCCCGATTGTGGCAAATCCTCTTTCTTCATCTTCTTCCGCTCCTTTTTCTTCTTCTTCTTGGAGGCAATGTGCTGGTTCGGGTCGTAGTCCGCATCCATCTATTTCAACACAACGACTTTTGGTAAGTTCATCTTTTAACACAACACAAACATGTCCAGCTGATCTCAGCTGACAACTTCCCAGAATGAAGAGTTGCTTTCTGTATTTTTATTTCTACTCACAATGAAGTTCTCATCCTCACAGTGGGGATGAGAGGCGTCGTACTCCTGCTCCTCTTCACCGCCGTCCTCCTCTCGTTCCTCCCGTTCCTCTCCAGTCCACGTGTCCCAGTTCCAGTGCTCTGTTGCACACACACACACACACACACACACGCACACAGCCCCGTTTAATACATTAATACAATGACCTGAACATTTTCCACTAGGAAATAAAGCACAAATGATTGTGGTTCTCACACAAGGTTTAATGTCTTATGATTCTTCTCTGCATGAATCTCTCCCGATTCCTTTTAAAAAAAAAAAACTTTAAGAAACTTTCAATCTTGAGTGAATTAAGGTGATAAAGTACTACTGCACGTCCACCAGCCCAATGGCCAGTCAACGTGAAACTACCAGCTACCCAATAGATTATTGGTTTTTGGTTGGCGAGTGAAGCAAATCTACCAGCCAATTGCATATTTTACCAGCTTTAGGCTGGTGCCGATAATAAGTTGACCGATTAAATCGGCATATTTTTGGCATTATCTTTACATACTCGGCATATTTTTTAGTTTTCATTTAGTTTTTGATTCAGGGCAGAAGTGAAGATCCACCAAGATTGTGTTCATGTGTTGTGTGTTCATTTTCTTCAGACCTAAAACAAAGAAATGTTGCTGGGTGCAGAACTACTATTATTAAAAAAATTATTATTTTATTCATTAAAGTTTGCAGATTGTTTTCCTCAGAAGTTTGACAAATGCTGCTAAGTACACTAAACTTTATTTTATTGTTGAACATTTTATTTGACAAAGTTTATTTTCTTCTGACCCGTTTCGTTTATTCAATACATTGTTTATTGCAGCACCATTTATTTCTAAAGATCGACCAGAGAAAACCCATATCGGTCGGCCTTTAGCGCCACAGCTGAACCCCGACTGCATTCACATAAAACATGCAGCTTTCAACACTGCTGCGTCAGCCAACAGAGAGAAAGCCTAGGCTTACCTTCAAGCTCATCGTCATCATCAAACTGAGGCTTCCCCTCCTCATCTTCTCCGTAGTAGTCGCTCCCAAAGAACTTCTGCAAACAGGAAGGAACACGCATGAAGCAAATGTCACGTACGAGGAAAAATGGTGGCAGGAGTGTGCTTCCATGGTGAAAGAGTAGTGGTAGTACCTTCACTGTTGGCTGGTTAAAAACCTCTGATTGCCTGACTTCCCTGAGCACAAGTCTAATCAGCCCGACTCCAAACACCTGCTTGTGAGAGCAGGAGACGCCCAGGTGGAAGTGCTAACACTAACGACACTGGCTCTGTTGTACTCTGGTGTCCACAGAGAGAGAGCCTGCACTCAGAGGGAACTCAAAGTGGCTTATAATGACAGCATGAGGCGGCTGCTGAGAGCTCCAAGAAGCTCCAGTGCAAGCCATACGTCTGTCAGCGTCGGGGTACCTACCTGCTCGGCTGTTTTACGTAACCTGATGTATAGATTTGTGTGTCGGGTATCTGAGTCAGAAAATGACATAATCACTGTTTTGGATCATCCTGTACGCAGTTCAGTCAGATTCTCCTCCAGACTGTGGAACCATCGGCGAACATGTCTGAATATTAGTCACTGAACATTGTGCAACGCTTTCTCTCGCAAGACTATTTTGCAGCGGATCTGTGTGGAGTTTAGCACCGCCCACAACAATTCTGATTGGTTTAAAGACAATGAAATGCCATTAAACCAGAGACATCCTTTGGACGAGGGTCTGGCAAAGCGAGACTAACGTTACAGAAACTACAGAAAATGAGCCACCTGAGGCTGATGCTATAACGTTACCGTCCATAGTGTCACTCTGAGACGGGCAAGTATGAAGCGGGGGGGCGGGGGTCACAGTAAACTCACTACAAAAAAAACCTGCTGAAAGGATTTCAGCAACCATTAACCTCATCATTTGCACCTGAGCTTCCCTGCTGTGACGGGCCAAGATGTCTGCTGTGGAAGCGGCCTATAGAGCTCAACAGTTTTGAACATTGCTTATATAAAAGAGTTTTAAGTCTGGAACCAAGCCAACCAGCTACGAGATGAATAGCGGGCATAAAACATTTGATTCGCCGCTAAAACACATTATGAAATCAGCAAAGGTACGGGACGGTGTACAGAAACTATCAGAGACTTCAACAGCAGAAGCTCGCCCTAGCCGTTCGGTTTCGTGGGTACAGTAAATACTTCTATGGTAACAGCGAGTTGGACCAATCAGAGACGTCGCTGTTATGCTTATGATTGTGGGTTGTGTGGTTTTTCTCCATAAGATTGTGGATAAAACATGTTTTTTCTTTAAAAAAGGTTGATTTCAGACTTCTTCAGGAGCAGAATCTTTCGTTTCAAAACAATGTAGCTCATGGTCAGTCTACCTCGGATGGTTTAGACATGATGGCCGATAACCTGTAGCTCTTCCATTTGTTTTTTCAGTGAATAGCAGCGGCATTATAGTATTTAAATTAAAGGAAGAGTCTCCAAGTTTAAAAACAAAAAAAGACTGGGCTTTCAGTTTCATTGGATGGCAGCATTTGTGAGTCTGACGATGCTTTTTATTATTTGAGCATCTGCTTTCTTCTGGCTGAGGACCTCCAGGGTCAAAGGCCTCCACTGTAAGCCCAAATAACTTGCACTGAGTCTGGGCTAACACCCTCCAGCACCCCCACCATGTTTTCGTGGTGCGTGTGTGTGTGTGTGTGTGTGTGTGTGTGTGCGTGTGTGCGTGTGTGCGTGTGTGCGCCCACCTGCATGAGCTGATCGTGTTGCTGTGGATCGAAGTCTCCCTCCAGGTCAGTCTGACTGAAGGCGAGCTGCTCGTTGCCGCTCAGCTCCTGGAGCTTCTTTAGCTTCTCCATGATCTCGTTGCGCTTCAGGTTCTTCAGCTGCTTCAGCTGCTCCCGCTTCTGCTCTCTCTCCTGGAATGAGTTGTTGGGGAGAGGGAACGCAGAGAGAAAGGTGGCTTTATATTAGGTAATAAACAACGCAGGGCAATATGTCAATAATATATCACATCCGCATCGATATGAGGCTAAATATGGTCGAACATTTTGGATATCCCAATGCAAACCTCATTTATAGGAAATTATACCTAATGTTTGAGTTTTAAAAGCAGAAATTAGGAATTATTTAGACTAAAATGAAAGGAATGGATGTTGATGATAATCACAGACTGGAATATGTCAACTTTTACTCAATACTATTTCAAAAACACTTCCATTTGTTTTTCAAATGCTATAAAACTGAATAAGACGCCCCAGAATTAATGAAAGTAGAGATTTGTACTTGGCAAAGAGCATTGTGTGGAATCAGTCATGTTATTTTGGGGAATTAAAAAGAACATTGATATAGGACAACATGAGGACAACATGAGGACAACATGAGGACAACATGAGGACAACATGAGGACAACATGAGGACAACATGAGGGCAACATGAGGACAACATGAGGACAACATGAGGGCAACATGAGGACAACATGAGGGACAACATGAGGGACAACATGAGGGCAACATGAAGACAACATGAGGGCAACATGAGGGCAACATGAGGGCAACATGAGGGCAACATGAGGGCAACATGAGGGCAACATGAGGGCAACATGAGGGCAACATGAAGACAACATGAGGACAACATGAGGACAACATGAGGGCAACATGAGGGCAACATGAGGGCAACATGAGGACAACATGAGGGCAACATGAGGGCAACATGAGGGCAACATGAGGGCAACATGAGGGCAACATGAGGGCAACATGAAGACAACATGAGGACAACATGAGGACAACATGAGGACAACATGAGGGCAACATGAGGGCAACATGAGGACAACATGAGGGCAACATGAGGGCAACATGAGGGCAACATGGGGACAACATGAAGGCAACATGAGGACAACATGAGGGTTCAATGTTCTATTATCTGCCATTATAAATACTGATACTTTGGAAAATGCCTAATATTGGCCGATAACATGGGCCTGCCGATATATAGGTCTGGCTCTATGGTACAGTACTCAGAAAAAAGTCATTATATGATAATGCATATTATGACTTTCATAGTGAGAAGTAGAGGAAGCAAAGGTTAATACTGAAGGGGACAAACGCTTGGTTTGATACACACCTTATCCTTCCTTTCTTTCACTTCCTCCCTTTTGCGTTTCCTGCGGTCGTCTTTGGAGCGCACGGAGGTGGCGATGCTGCGGGGGTACGTCTTGACCTGCTGCGCGTCGGGCTCTTCAAATCGGAAGTTGTAGCTTCTCTCGAAGTCCGCCTGCCGCTCCAAGAAAGTCTCCCCTTCCTCTTCAGAATCGTCCACGTCGTCCTGGACCACCTCTTCGTAGGTCGGGATCCTTAAAGCGTCGGGAGAGTTTGCGTTACCTCGTTTCCTCGGAAAACCAAACCGATATCCACACAGGCAGCAACCTACCGATCATCATCCCCGTCGTCGAGGTAACCCTTGTTGAGGACGTAGTCTCTCAGGAAACGCTCCCTCTCGTCCAGCTCTGGGTCATTCCAGTAGTCCCTTAAGTACTTCTGTCTCAACAGAAAACAGTCTCATTACTAAGCAATGGGGGGGGATACGATACGATATCATCACGATACTTATGCCACAATACGATTTTAAACATATTGCAATATTCTGCAACATATTGCAATTTATAACTTTTGTCCAACTTCTAATTTTTATTTATTTTAAAATATCGCGATACTATGCTGCATCGATTTTTTTTCACCACCCACCCCTACTAAGCAAGACAAAATCAAGCTTTCCTACGCCCATTTCAGACCAAAGATCAGGGTTTGCCTTTATAAGAGAAATTTTTGACGCCCCCTTAAAGAGGTTTTAGCCAGCACCAAAGGAAAAATCAGAGTAAAAATGATAATTGACAAAAAATAGCTGAAAAGCAGAGCAATAACGTAGCATAAATAGTAGCAGCGCTTAGGTATATACTGTCCAGAGTCTGGATGTGTTGAACTCTCCGGGGATTTTAACAGATGTATCTAGTATCTAAATATCATTTTTTTAATCGGTTCTGGTAATTGGGGTTTCATTTACTCAAGCATAATCAACATTTTTGTTTACCGAATTGTCAGACAGAACAGGCAAATGCATGTAGATTTCTGTAAAATAAGGTACCACAGCATCATTTCCTTTACAGTACCCCCCCCACCCCCAAAGGCAGATTCTACATCAGGAAAAACCCGAATATTCAAAGTGAGTTTAAACTTGCAACGCGCCGCTCTGCAGCGTCCCGAAGCCGGTTTACACCGATGCAACGAGACGGTGTAGCGTCTCCATAACAACGACTCTCTGTACATCCAATCTAACTTGCGACTTTTCAGTTGTTTTTTTTTAAATAGCTGGATATCATTTGTAGCGTCTTAAAATATGAATGGAGGGTAGTGACAGAGAGATACTTGCTACAGCTACATTTCTAGTAGAGATGGAATGGCGAAAACATTTTATTTCTCAGATTTGCTGCTTTGTTCCAACGCAGCTTAGCATCGCAGCATCGCTCCCTCTCTTCAGTCATTCTCTGGCTCACTTGAACACATTCCGCACTCGTGGGCCCAAAACTCATTTGGCCATTTGTACCGGCTGACAAGTTTGTAACATAGAAATGAAACGGACCATCAGCTGAATCGAGTCGAGCTGCAACGGGCCGATTCAGACCGCTGCAACGTTTCCCCGCAACGCCCTAAGCGGTTTTGTCTTGTCACAAATCTTTGGTAAGAACTTGCCTTTACACCAAATATATATCTCACACATACACACACACACACACACACACACACACTCACTCACCATGTCCTTCACCTCCTCCGGACCCTCGAGGTCAGCCTGGCCCTTCAGCCAGTCCACATAGTCTGCCTCTTCTTTATCCTACAAACAGCAACAGGAGCCGAGATCTGTAAAGCTTCTGTACGTCTCTATGTAACGATGAGATGTCACAGCTAACGCCTTCTGACCTTCTCTTCCTGTGTTTTGATCCTCCTGATGAGCAGCTTGGATGGTCCCTCTCGCCCACTGCCCTCGTCATCATCATCATCTTCGTCGTCGCTGTCTTGGATGAACTTCCGGAAGCTGATGAGAGGTTTTAGTTTCTGTAAGTAGTTTGCGAGTTAAGCTTGATTTATGCTTCTGCAGAGGCTCCACACAGAGCTTCTCGCGTTAGCCTCTGGAAGTGGCCTGACGTTTTCACTTGTGCGTTGATCTCCTTAAGAGAACAGCAGGGCCAGCGTGTGTGTGTGTGTGTGTGTGTGTTAGGGAAGTGTGTGGTAGAGCGAGTGAGAGAGTGACAGTGATTAGCTTCAGAGCGAGTAGCGACTCTAGAGTCATAGCGAGAGAAACAAAGTGTCTCCCCCGTGCTTTCTGACCATGGTGGGAAATCTGCAGCAGGACAAGTTAACCCTGGGGTGGGGTGGGGGGGGGGGGCCAAGCCACTGCTGTGCAACATGGAGTTACATTTTATGAGAGGTGCATGTCTCAGGCTACAGCTTACGGTCTATGTCTCCACCTACCTACGTACGTGGCCGCGGCGTTGATTTAACGCAGAAGCATAAATCGGCCTTTATGCTGCCAGACACTTTAAGATTGATCGAGTCTTACCTCTGTTTCAGCTCCCGCTGCTCCTGAATGTAGCTAGGAGAGGCAGCTCTCTTTGAAAGAAAAGAAGAAAAGACGATTCAAAAATATATATATCTCTTACCTGTTATCATCTACACTACTTACCTTGACTGGTATTTCAATTTGCACTACCTACTGTTTATTTACAGCACCAATTGTTTACATATACTTCTGCATTACAGCACTTTAATTTGGAGAGCTTCTGCCCAAACTTTATTTGTACTACCTTAAATCATTGTTATACTGCTCATTTTAGCCTAACTTATTATATCTATCTGTAAAAATTCTGTTTATAGTAATAGCCATCTGTATATATTCATAGTACATATTCACCTGTAAACTGTTATAGTAACAACCATCTGTATATTATGTTCATTGTACATATCTGTAAAAATTCTACTTATAGTAATATCCACCTTTATATTATATTCAGTACATATCCAGCTGTAAATCTTGCTCACAATACCAGTTATCTATATTTTATATTCATAGGACAAACCCATCTGTAAAATTCTGTTTATAATAGTATTCATTTATATATTTATTCAGTACATATCCATGTCCTGCACTTACTGCTATTGCACTTCTGGTTAGACCTAAACTACATTTCGTTACCGTACCTTGTACCTGTGTAATGACAATAAAGTTAAATCTAATCTAATCTGCATATTCTTGAGGGAAGAAAGTTATTTGGCAACAGGGTCTACCTCTATTCTCTTGGCGGCGGCCTCCTCGTCGTCACTGTCGTCATCATCCTCATATTTGCTGTGAAGTAAAAACAAAAAGATGTGAAATGAACAATAGCCGGTTTTACGTGTATATCTAAATAATAAAGGCAAAATAAGAGTAGCTTGTATCGTGTCCCATTCCAGAAGAAGCCATTTGCGCGCTCACCCTTCCTTTTCCAGAATGACTTGCCGCTCGTAGTCTTTGAGATACATGGGCTTCACGGCCTTCTTCGACGTTGCCGGCTTCTCGTTACTGGTGGATGCATCTGAAAGGTTTAGAGGTCTCGTTTAGATGTTTAAAAAAAAACGAGATATCCTAGAGACTGTGACAGCAACTATGAAATGAGGTGCCAACTATTTTAATAATCGATTAAGTCAATTTTTATGAATAAAAAAGGGTAAAAAAAAAAAAATCTGATTGCAGCCTGTTTAACCCTGGTGGTGTCTTCACCTCCGGGACCCTCTCCTGTCCCTCGGGTCAAACTGACACGTGACTTATTTGGGGATTTAAACCATTCTGAAATAAAATGTTACTTCATAATCTATTAACAAATATTGTTATTATCTCAATTTCAAACAATTGAGATTACATACAGTATATATGTTTAGGGAATGCACCAGTCTCTACTAGCACACAATTAAACATGGAAGTGGGGTTAGTTTTGTTGACATAAGGTTATAATTCATGTTAAAAATCCACTATGGAAACAACATAAGGGTCATATCCAGAATAATGTTCTGAGTCAGGAATACATGTTTATCACAGGAAATAAGGTAAGGCCGCTGACTTCCAGGTAGAAAAAAATTTACATTTTTCTTCTTGTAAAAAATTGAAATGGGTCAATTTGACCCGAATACCAAACAAGTGAAGTGAGTTTCTTCACTCCTCCTGACAGTAAACTGAACATATTTAAGTTGTGGACAAAACAAGACATTTGAGGACGTCTCGGGCTGTTGATTCAACATTTTTCAATCTAATTTTTATATTATTTTTCAAACTAATCGATTAATCAGGAAAATGATCAACAGATTAAATCGATGCTGAAAACAATCAAAATTGAATCAACAATCGAACCAAAGTTGCAACGTTAAATGATAAGTGTACCACACTATAATGTACACAACGACCACCTTCTGAGTAGAACTTTGCATCGGTCTCGTAGATCTTGGGGTCCTTCTTCTTCAGCAGAGACAAGGTTCTGTAAAAATCCCTCTCAACCTCAGGGTCTAGTTCCTGGGAGGGTAAAAACAGGAAAACAATTTTAAAACCCAGCGGCCCGTTGTTGAGAGTAACACACGGTTATCCATTTCACAGTTATAAACATTATAAATGGCCCCAAGTTGATTTCCTGTTCAGTGTATGTGAATGATGCGTTATTATGGTTAAAGTTAATATGAATCACACATAACTTCTAGGGGTGGGATCACCAGACGCCTCCCAATACTTAAATTATCATCATGATACTTATGCCACAACACGACATTATTGGGATTTTAAACATCTCTAGGCAAGTCCCGCCCTACGAAGCAGCGCGATTGGTTCTGACAGGAAGCTAACATGCTGTTGCCTAGCAATGACATGCCATTAAAAAGCTGTAGTATAGTGTGGACCACGTTACTTATGCCACAACACGATATTATTGGGATTTTAAAAATATTGCAATATTCTGCGATATTTTGCAATTTATAATCTTATTATCTATTTGCAAAATGGGATTGTCAAGCAGACCAACTAACCAACATATAATATAATAAATGATCGATACTTGGCGCCTATGTATCGATACAGTATTGCCACTGAAGATATCGCGATACTACGCTGTATCGATAACTTCTAGGTAAGTCCCGCCCTACGAAGCAGCGCGATTGGTTCTGACAGGACGCTAACAAGGGCCCAGGCTGTTGCCTAGCAACGACATCCCATTAGAAAGCTGTAGTATAGTGTGGAAAGTGAAAAAAGCTGTTGAAGATAAGAAGGTAGACTTTGTTTTCAACAATTTGATGCTTTTAGGGAAACATTTTATACATAAATGTAGATATTTTAAGACCCATTGGAAGAATGAGCTAAACCTTATGTATAAGTCACTGAAACTGGTTAAGGTTGGAAAAGCCCTGATTTGGTTTACTTATTTGAAACTTTTAATTTAATTTGAGATAGCCCCTTTTATTTATTTATTTGTTGTTTATTTTCTATTTTTTTCTCATTTCTTTTTCTTCTGAATGTTAATTTGCTATGTACATGCCTTTTATGTTTTGATTTGTTCGACCCCGAGGCAAAAGTTTATCTTTTGAAATTGGTTTTGTTTTTCTAACATGGTGTTTCCAGGAACGTTTCCATATCAGAAATGTGTGTTTCTTTCAACCAAAAATGTAAAAAAAAAAAAAGTAAAATAAATGATCAGTTTACTACTCTTATTTATGATATGGCAAAAAAAAAAAAAAAAAAAAAAAGTAAAAGCACTTTAAAAAGTGACAAAAATTACAGAATTGCTTCAAAAACGTTGGCAAAAAAATAAATGAAACGTAAAAAAAACGGACAAAAACATCGGGAAAAGCAAGTATTCTGAATGAATGAATGAATAAAAAAATAAAAAAAGTGGAAAAGCAGAGCGATGCTCACCACTTCACTGTCCCCAGAGCTGGACTCAGACGACTCGGAGTCAGTCCCATCTGCTCGGTCTCCGTATCGGTCCTTCACTGCACAACGACACACACAACAACACACAAAACAACACACACAACAACAACACGCAGATGTATTACAAACTTCAACTTCTAGCTAACATTACTCTTTCCCACGTTGTGTTGTTGTTCGCTTGTTAGTGTAGCCACCATTAGCTAGCTGGCTAGCATAGGGTGACCAGACGTCCCCGGTTTCCGGGGACAGTCCCCGATTTTGGTGACCTGTCCCCGGCTGGATCTGTCCCCGGTTTTCACTGTGACTGACAGACCCGATACTGGAATAAAAGAAAGAAAACTCTGACCAAACGGAGCCGATCGAGCAGCGCTGCTCAGAGCTCAGAGATGTTTTAGAAAGCCGTATTTTACCATGCTAAAATCACTGATTATTTACATGGAGTCTGGTGGAGATATGCTGCTCTATACACGCTAAAATCACTGATTATTTACATGGAGTCTGGTGGAGATATGCTGCTCTATACACGCTAAAATCACTGATTATTTACATGGAGTCTGGTGGAGATATGCTGCTCTATACACGCTAAAATCACTGATTATTTACATGGAGTCTGGTGGAGATATGCTGCTCTATACACGCTAAAATCACTGATTATTTACATGGAGTCTGGTGGGTTTAGAGAACACAATTTCGCGGACTTTTATGTTTTAAAAAAGATCTTAATCTTTAACAGAAAGGTCAGCCTCCTTAGAAATCCTTTCCATAATGTTATCAGACACTTAGAATATTAATCTGAGTCTGTCAGCAGCAAAACGAGCACTTTATGAACGTAAATACAAGCTGGACAATTATCCCATTAACTTCCATTGTAGCTTGTTTCTCTGCTGCCGACTGCAGCGATCTCGTTTCATACTGCATCAATGTCAAAGGAAAATCTTTCCTCAATAGTTTATATTGTATCCGATACTCAGCTCTAGGTCTAGTGTCCCCGTTTTAAGTTTTACAAAAATTAAAAACATGACGTGTTTTGGAGGTATTTACGCTTCTGAGCTGAAAATGTCCCCGGATTTGGTCTGAGACATCTGGTCCCCTTACATTAGACACACTTACGTCTCTGTAGCTCTTCTTTCTGTCGGTATTTCTCGTATTTCTGAGCGAAGCCAGGGTTGATTTTCAACTCCGATTTGCCCGACATGGTTTAAAAGAAAGAGATTACGGATACAGTTAAAACTACACGTTGTTATTATTAAAGGGAAGTCATTCCAACTACAGCATGCGCGTGTGGAAAGCTGAACCACGTGGTTTCCGGGGCACAGTGTCTTTCCGTTGTTTCACGGACTACAAAGCCACGTGGCTGCGTTCCGCCACCTACCGTAACGGAGGCGAATATGCGTTTACCCTGGGCTGGCGAGGGCATGTCCCGCCCTGCTCTGCCTTACTCTGCCTCTGATTGGCTTGCCTTGGCATTCTACTCTAACGCTAACCAATCAAAACTCCTCATGACTAAACCTAACAAATCCAACCAAAGAAGACAACGAGTGTTAGCCAATCAGAGGCAGATTAGGGCGGGTCTGCCTTTTCCATCCTCAGAAACGCAAATCTGTATAAACATATTATAATATGGATATTAAACTTGTATTATACTTGTTTTTCACTTGTCTCTAACTGACCTTTGGTGCTGCTAGACTGTAAAAGGGTGTTTATAGCCCCTTCTTTAAATGCAGTCATATTCACCAGCTTCCGTGCAGTTAATTCCATAGACAGTTAAATAAGTAATTGTCATGTTTACCATAGACCGTATATTATTGATATTAACGGTCTATGATGTTTACCTGGTGCTGTCCGTTTCATCATGTATAAAGTAGCATTGAGTATAGTAGGCCTACCGTTTCCTCCAGGGGGCGCACTACTACCAATTTTACCTGATCACATTTCCTCAACACTTTATCCTTTAAATATTGTTATTTTCACTGTGACAGACAAAAGCATATCTCTATTGATGTGTTTTCTTATTTTACTTTATTCACTAACAAAGGTACAAAAGGTTAAGAAGTTTAAAGTAACACAGAACAACAGATATCAGACATGTAGGATTATTAAACATATTCAAACTTTCTAAGAGTTACCGATTTGTTAAATTAGAACTTAATAACGATTATAAATATTGATAAAGTAGAAATAGTATTTGTTGAACTGTGAAGCCTTTTGTATAGTTGTCATGAACCCCCTGGAGGTGGAGAGCCACGTTCCCCTGACGGTCCCCGGGCCCCACTTTGAGAAACACTGACCTAAATAGTATTATGTTGTGAGTCATTTTGTGTAATCACTGATCGGACAGGACGCCCGCTTCTTCCCCCTGTTTACTGGAGAGGATGGTTATCCAAAGCAGGGGCAGTTGAGGGGGCGAGGCCGTGTGACAGAGGAGACTAAACTGTCCAACGTCATGTCCCATAGGACCAGTCTGGGATGAACAACATCCAGGATAAACCTGACTGACATGGCTCAGATATGACTCTTGTCAGTGTCAATATGCACCCAAAACATCCAGAACGCCCCCCTGAAACAGAATAACCCAGGTTAACTCAAACATAATCATGTCAGCAGGTAAACACAAAACTTTGACGTGATTTAAGCACGGAATATTGATTATCAGATAGCTCTTGTGCATTGCACGAAAAACGTTACTGTCGGTCACACGTGACAGAAGGTTTTTGACAGGGCAGACTCAAATAACATAAAAGACATGTAACAAATATAAGTTCCATAATACACAGGCTACATAAGATCCTTTACTGATACCACACTGGAAAAGTACAAGTAAAAGTCTTGCATTGAACATGTTACTTAAGTAAAAGTATGCAAGTATCATCAGGAAAACAGGTAGATAGATAGATAGATAGATAGATAGATAGATAGATAGATAGATAGATAGATAGATAGATAGATAGATAGACATAAAGATAGATAAATTGATTGATAGATAGATAGATAGATAGATAGATAGATAGATAGATAGATAGATAGATAGATAGATAGATAGACAGATACTTTATTCATCCTGAAGAAAATTTTAGGCATCCTGTAGCAAGACAACCATAACACAACAAACACATATACACACACATATATTACACATACTGTACATAAGAATAAAAAATAAAAAATCACTCACAGAAATGCAATGACCATGATAAGGTGAGACTCTATGGTAGACTGCATGCAAAAGTGAACAGTGCAGTAGATAATGATTAAATATTAACTATGACTATAAAATATAAACATAATAACCTATAAACTGACTGACTGAATAAGAATGAGAACACTATGTAACAGGGAATAAGTTATAAGATGGAAGATGTAGATGTTATGATGGATAACCAGTAGACTGGAATATGTCAACTTTTACTCAATACTATTTCAAAAACACTTCAATTTGTTTTACAATGCTATAAAATTGAATAAATCACCCCAAAATTAATGAAAGTAGAGATTTGTACTTGGCAAAGAGCGTTGTGTGGAATCACCCTCATGTTGTCCTCATGTTTTCCTATATCAATGTTCTTTTTAATTCCCCAAAATAACATGATAAAACCTCTTTGGCCTACATTACGTCCCAAAATTAGAAATAATTTGATAAAACTAGAGGATTTTCCATGCAAGTTTTAGTGTTCCTTGGTCAGAATTTAATTTAACACTTTAACGTGACGTTTTTGACACTTTACAATGTTTTTGTTACTTTTTTCTTGGCTCTTTTTCCAATGTTTTTAAAGCTTTTTTTTAGACTTTAGTCAATTTTACAACCATTAGCCATATCCATTATTACAGCTACAGGACCTTAGGAGAACCGTCATAGGCGCATGCACAGTGCAGGGCGACATGGGCGGGCGCAGTCCCGCGGGTCTCTTTGGTCACATGGTTGATTACATTAATGTTGATCATCTGTCCGTCATTGTATAAAGCCCACCCGGACAATTTGATTGGTCCAAACAGCTCTTGCTCGAGCATAGTTGCTCCACAATGGATCAAGTCCAGACCGAACTTCCCGGCCTCAAATGTTGTTGCTGAGGCTAAATTCAACAAGCATCCAGGATACAAAACACCCCAATTCAATGAAAACAGTGAACTGATCATGTATTTAACTTGTCAAGACCATTGTATGCAACCACACATGTTATTTTTTTGACAATTCGGTTGAGAAAAACAACACATTTCCTTTATAGAATCTTTGAAAATGGGTCAAATTTGACCCGAGGACAACCAGAAGGTTAAGAGGATATCTGATGAGCTTATTGCAAGAGTGGGTGGATTCTGAGATGATAAACTATCAAATCTAAGAACTTCAACAACATCTTTGTTCAAAACTTTGATAAAATATCATGAGTGGAACCAATGGTTAAGCTGTTGTAGGGTGAGTAGTGTGGGGTGGTCTCTCGCCAATAAAACACAGCCTGAGCAAAGGTCAGAGGCTGTCTGACTGGTTGGTTTTGTTTATGTAGGATCGGGTGAGAAGTATTGTATCGTATCGTCACACTTGTGGGAGATCACGTGTCTCTTACACATGTGCAAACTGCTCGGAAATGTCCTCATCATATATGTTCATGTGATTGTGCAAAAGGGGTTATTCTTGCCATTATTCTACACCAAAATGTAAACAAAGAAGAAACACCAAATGAGCTTTAATTGCATAACTGTTTATTAATAAAGTTAGTTAGTCATATACAATCAATACATCAATTAGAAAGAGCTGTTTTCAGTAAACTAGATGTTAAGGCTTTCTCTCACACTGAAAAACATCCAGCAGTGAGTAGAAAACACTTCATGACTTTAGCCTATATATTTTGTGGAAGTACCTGGATGATCCTGCCAGTACATGACATTAATGATTAATGATGTCAAAGGATTCGGATGAAACTTTTCTTTGAAAAGCAGATATCTTCTGCACTCTGTCTGTGTAAACCAAAACCAATTGACCCACAGGAGTCCCAATAACTATTTCTTTTTCATTATTTAAAACAGCAGAAGAGAGACCGGGGGAGAGAGGGGGGACGTCACTCAGCGAAGACCTAGGACTGAGCCCACATGGGGCGCAGCTGGAGGCCGCCCCTCAATAACTGCTTTGACAGTGAAGTGTTGAAACTCAGGTTGGATCAAGAACGGTTTATATGCCACGTATAACATAAACAGTATTTTCCTCAGAGGGGGATCTTAAGAGTCGGCAGCAGGGGCGACTCCCATCCATGGACTAGAATGCTGTCAATCTGACAATTGGGATTTCATTGGATCAGAGTACCTTTCAGAGTATCTTCCCAGCCCTTGTCACATGACCAATTAATGTTTCCGGGACAACTATCCAAAGTTCTGATACCATGGAGCCAGCACTGTAATTGTTGGCGGACTCAACCCATAGAAAATGTGTGTTGTATTCGGATATACTTTGTTTAAAATGAAAAACAAGTGAAATTAATAACAAATGTGATGTTATACTTGGAAGAATTACATTGTGTTGTTCTATCCTATCCAATATTTTGTTTATTTATAAACAGATTTTCTATGCTATGCCCCCTGGACCCCCTGACGGATTATTGGTCCCCTGCCACCCCAATTAAAAAATCCTGGAATCGCCCCTAGTGCTTGTTTTCTTTCTGTCTTTCGGCAAGACCTTTTTGTTTTCCTTGGGCAGGAACTGCGTGTGTGTTTGCTCACGTGTCTCTTTTCCCTGACTCATGTTATCAGCCTAACACCTCCACTCTTCCTCAGCCTTGAACTTTGCACGTGACATGGCTATTGATGGGTTTGGTTTGACCACAGATCTGTTTGTTTCCCCTATATTCCCTATATTGTCTGATAGCCTTAAAGACACCCCCAAAACATGGATTTCAATAAAAACAACAAAAACATGGCATGAAATGAAGCTATGGCCACAAGATTGTCAAAGTAGTTTCATTTGAGATGATCTTCATAGATGGTTACTTAAAACTCATTAAACATTTCAAAGTGAAAATTAATAAATGTACCAACCAATTAATCTATATACTACACATCACCTGACAATCTCAAGTTGTCAATGATGCGAATATATGTTAATACGTGAACATAAAATGTAAATATTACCAAATTAATGAATGTATGAGCTTTGTAAAATACTTTTCAGCTCTCACATGTTGATATATCTTTTAATTTTATGTGCAAATAAATACAAATAGAGAGAGACTCGTACAGTGTTGTTACTTTTCCTTTTTTGTGGCCTCACGTTGTGGGAGACTTTCTAGGAAATGTGTGGTTTCGCCTTTCACTGAATCCTGACTTTCTAGGGAGAAGGTCTCGTTTTCATAGAATAACCACAAAATCACCCCTGGAGCCTGTCCACATACCAAAGCTGCTGTATGAAAACAGTGGAGCACACTGCTCTACATTATTCAAAATGTTGCCACATAGCAACACTTCATCCAAAACTAGTTTGCAAGGAGTGATTGCAAAAATCTTTCTAAAAGTGATGGATGAATGGTGAAAATAGTTAGCTAAAAGTAATGGCTAATTGTTTAAATAGTTAGCTAAAAGTAACGGAAAACAGTTGAAATAGTTAGCTAAAAGCAACGGATTAAACAGTTGAAATAGTTAGCTAAAAGTAACAAAACAGTTGAAATAGTTAGCTAAAAGTAACAAAACTGTTGAAATAGTTAGCTAAAAGTAATGAAAACAGTTGAAATAGTTAGCTAAAAGTAATGAAAACAGTTGAAATAGTTAGCTAAAAGCAACAGATAAACAGTGGAAATAGTTAGCTAAAAGTAATGAAAACAGTTGAAAAAAGTTAGCTAAAAGTAATGAAAACAGTTAAAATAGTTAGCTAAAAGTAAAAGATAAATGGTTGAAATAGCTAAAAGTAACAAAACAGTTGAAATAGTTAGCCAAATATAATGAAAACAGTTGAAATAGTTAGCTAAAAGCAACAGATAAACAGTTGAAATAGTTAGCTAAAAGCAACAGATAAACAGTTGAAATAGTTAGCTAAAAGTAATGAAAACAGTGGAAATAGTTAGCTAAAAGTAACAGATAAACAGTGGAAATAGTTAGCTAAAAGTAATAAAAACAGTTGAAATAGTTAGCTAAAAGCAACAGATAAACAGTTGAAATAGTTAGCTAAAAGCAACAGATAAACAGTTGAAATAGTTAGCTAAAAGTAACAAAACTGTTGAAATAGTTAGCTAAAAGTAATGAAAACAGTTGAAATAGTTAGCTAAAAGTAATGAAAACAGTTGAAATACTTAGCTAAAAGTAACAGTTAAATGGTTAAAATAGCTAAAAGTAATGAAAACAGTTGAAATACTTAGCTAAAAGTAACAGTTAAATGGTTAAAATTGCTAAAAGTAATGGATAAATGGTTGGAACAGTTAGCTAAAAGTAATGGATAAATGGTTGAAATAGCTAAAAGTAATGGATAAATGGTTGAAATAGCTAAAAGTAATGGATAAATGGTTGAAACAGTTAGCTAAAAGTAATGAAAACAGTTAAAATAGTTAGCTTGAAGTAGGGGAGAGCCGGGACGATTGAAACGCGGGACCGATTAAACATTCCAGTTTTCTCCCAGTGCGATGATGATAGACATACTTCCTTAGGTCTGAACATTGAGCATGTTAACCTCCTCCTATCAGCCAGATATCTCCCTGTTATTTCCTTTTATCGCGGAGTTACAGCCGATAAACAAGTTTTGATGGTCAAAAGTAAAAGTAAATGTAAAAGTAAATGGTCAAAAGTAAACTTAAAAACGGAAGGTTTGAAATCGGCCTATAGTTGCTCATTAGTGATGTGTCTAGATTGTTCTTTTTTAAGAGTGGCTTGATTACTGCAGTTTTCAGGGCCTGTGGAAAGATACCTGAAAGAAGAGACAAGTTCATGATCTGTAGAAGATCAGAAGCCAAACAATTTTTGAAAACACCCGTTGGTAGAATATCAAGGCAACAGAAGGAGGTTTTCAGATGTTGTATAATGTCCTCCAGGTTTTCATGGTTGATTATATGAAATTCTGTCATATTGGAACTAGTTTTGCTTGAACACTGCGGCAACACATATCCTGAACTTGATATAAAGGCACTGACTGTTTGTATAATCTTCTGAATTTTGTCTTTGAAGAAGGATGCAAAGTCATTGCAGGCCTTGGTAGATAAAAGTTCAGATGCTACTGGTACTGGAGGGTTTGTTAATCTATCGACAGTGGCAAACAAAGCACGTGAATTATTATTGTTTCTAGAGATAATATCAGAGAAGAAGGACCTTCTTGCATTCCTCAGTTCCAAATTATAAATGTGAAGTCTCTCTTTATAGGTGTTATAATGGACCAGGAGATTTGTTTTTCGCCACTTTCATTCAGGTTTCCTACACTCTCTTTTTTCTGTTCTCACCAATAGGACATTTCTCCATGGAGATCTTTTCTTACCAGAGACAACTTTGACCTTAGTGGGAGCAATGGCATCAATAACATTTGTAATTTTACAGTTGAAATTATCTACAAGCTCAGTCACTGATAGCCCAGAGAGGGCGGGTGTGGAGGAGAAAAGCTGAGTAAATGTTTCAATGGTGTTTTCAGTGATATACCGTTTTCTGATTATCTTTGTTTGGACACTTTTGGGCACAGAGATAGTGCCGTTAAAGAAAACACAGGAATGATCAGAGAGAGCAACGTCAGTCACCACAACCTTGGAAATGTTCAGACCCTTGGAGACAATCAGGTCCAGAGTGTGCCCCTTATTGTGCGTGGGCTCTGTCACATGCTGAGTCAGTCCATAGTTCTCAAAAACACAACACAGTTCTTTGGTCCCCCTGTCCTGGGGGTTGTCAACATGAATGTTAAAATCACCCGCAATGATTACACAATCAAAGTCAATACAGATTATAGACAGCAGTTCAGTGAAGTCATCAATGAAGGTTGCACAATATTTAGGTGGCCTGTAGAGATTTAGAAATATTGCTTGAGGGGAAGACTTTAGCTGAAGGGCCACATATTCAAAAGAAACAAAATTTCCATAACATATTTGCGTACAGTGGAATGAGTCATTAAATAAAATGGCAACTCCACCTCCTTTCTTATTCACTCTATTCTTACTCATAAAACTGAAGTTAGGGGGAGCTGACTCGATGAGAACAGCAGCGCTGTTATTATGGTCTAACCAGGTTTCAGTTAAAAACATAAAATCTAGGTTGTGTTTAATAATAAAATCGTTGATTAAAAATGATTTTCCTGCCAAAGACCTGACGTTTAGTAAGGCTAGTGTTAGTGTGTTTTCAATTTTTGGGACAGGCTGTAGTTGCCGAGGAATGGATGCTAAATTTGCTAAGTTTGCAGTTAAGTGCTTATTCACCATTCTTTTCCTATTACCTATCACAACATAAATTGAGGAAGAAATGAATCCACAGGGCCCGGGCTTGTCTTGGAAAGATTCATTAGTATCACTAGTCCTGCAGCCAAGGCCCGGCACATATCAGTTAATGCTTGTTGGATTTTGCACACAAGCGTCCTTAGCGTTCTTGGGGGAGGCTGTGGTTCAGCGGTAGAGCGGTTGCCTGCCAATTGGAAGGTTGGTGGTTCAATCCCTGGCCCTGCAGTCCCATGTTGAAGTGTCATTGGGCAAGACACTGAACCCCGAGTTGCCCCCGATACATGGGTCAGGATACTATGCATCCTTATAAAGTTCCTTTGGAATTAAACTATTTTCCAGGTACGAGGACACATACGAGGAATTTTGCTTTGGATCATCATAGCTCACAATGCGCTTACACATACAAAACAAACAATAAATACACACTAAAATATACACAGATTTTCTTCCAGGCTGTGGAACCATTGGCAAACCTGTCTGTATATTAGACACTGAACATTGTGGAAGGGTCTGTATTTAGTATTTTTGTGTCTGTGTATGTTCCTATTGTGATATGGATCCCCCTGGGTCTGAAATAAAGTGTATAAACACACTCAGAAACAGTATAGACAGGTTGAGGCAATAGTGCAATGAAGAGTGCAAAGGATGCAGGATGTTTACTGTTCAATGCCTTATCACGCTGATGTGACTGAGCCCAACCCGAACCCAATCATCTGTTCTGTCCGAACCCGGCCAGGCCCGTCAGGTCTCGTCGGGTCTCATGAGGTCTCGTCGGGCTCGGGACGGGTATCCATCCTCTAACTCTCACTAGCCACTTTGGCGGGTGGCATGCCTTTATATTGTAACACAGGTGGCCTCCGCCCAGCACAGGAACACAGCTGTGGCCCAGTGTGCAGCGGCAGCTCACGGCCGGTGTATGATGGTCCGTACCGCACACCAGACCAGACCAGACCAGCTGCGATTCCGTAAAATAACACCCAGAGCCCCATAAACAACCTTGTTTGCGGTTTAAGGTGTCCTGGCATCTCTTTTACAATAATTACCTACGGGTCGGCTGTCAATTGGAAGGTTGGTGGTTCAATCCCTGGCCCTGCAGTCCCATGTCGAAGTGTCCTTGGGCAAGACACTGAACCCCGAGTTGTGTGAATGTTTATCTGATGAGCAGGTGGCACCTTGTACGGCAGCCTCTGCCACAGTGTATGAATGGTGAATGTATCCTGTATCATGTAAAAGCGCTTTGAGTAGTCGTTAAGACTAGAAAAGCGCTATATAAATACAGCACATTTACATTTACATCAGTCTGGGGGGGAGGAGTTTGCTGACCTCCTGGCAGAGGTGCTTGGCGTTTTACTTTGGCCCGGGGTTGAGCCATGGGGGTAGGAAGGGGTGTATAATTGATGGGGGAAATAAGGGAAAGGGTGTGTGGAGACATCAGTAGGGACAGCGATGAATCCTCATAGGGTTCGGGGTTGGTAAAGGGGTTTGAGGGATGCTGACTGGGTGAATCCTCATAGGGTTCGGGGTTGGTAAAGGGGTTTGAGGGATGCTGACTGGGTGAATCCTCATAGGGTTCGGGGTTGGTAAAGGGGTTTGAGGGATGCTGACTGGGTGAATCCTCGTAGGGTTCGGGGTTGGTAAAGGGGTTTGAGGGATGCTGACTGGGTGAATCCTCGTAGGGTTCGGGGTTGGTAAAGGGGTTTGAGGGATGCTGACTGGGTGAATCCTCATAGGGTTCGGGGTTGGTAAAGGGGTTTGAGGGGTGCTGGACGGGTGAAGAGGGGAGTGGAGGTTTCGTGTCTCTGCTCTGTGGTCTCACATGGACAAATCTTTGCACAGGTGGGGGCTTTGTTGTGTCTTCCTTTTGTTTTAATTTGTCTTGTCTTGTGTCCTTGGCAGAGGGAGCAGATGTGTAGCGTAGAAAGTAAAGTAGATTAGAGGTGAACAGCTTTACTCCTGGCTTGTTAAGGAAAAGTCCATCTGCTTTAAAAAGATGTTTGCGTTCCCAGAAAATGTTAAAATTGTCAATGAACTGCAGAGAATGGACGGTACTACTGTATTTGCTGTTGACTTGAGGGAGAAGAGCATTCATTTTGGTATCTAAATGAACGAATGTGACTGTTACCAAGTTGCATTAGAGTAAATTCAGAAATGATTAATCAAAAACTGATCCCAGACAGTGGTTATTCTATAATAAATAGAAGCATTTATTTATGTACAGCTTGTGTTTAAAGTTCACAACAGTCTAAAATACAGACATTATTACCAAAAAAAACAAAAGGAAGAACAAATATTTACATTTATGAACATTATATTTACACGCTTAAACGGCACTGTTGGTCGGTGAATGTCAAACGGCATTATGTACAGCATGTTTTCTCCCAACGGTCACCCACATCACAAAAATGTCTTTCTTAGGTATAACCTTGCCTGCACATAGCACTGTAAACAGTAAGAGACATCGGTTTTATAAATATCCACTGAGTTCAATAGCACCAACATTAACATGTGAACATAGAGTCATTAAAAAGGCACACATCAGTCAGCGATATAAATAAAGGAGCTCATACAGCAGTGGAGAAAGTGTTTGTAAAACCATTCTAGGTCACATGGCTGTCTTTAGTCAGGAATGCAGGGGCAAGTTGAATTTCTGGTCCAGAGAGAGGATGTAAATATATACACGTGCCATGGTACAGATAATTCAACATGGCCCCATTGGTCACACGTGGTTGCATCAAAGCCTGAGGAATGCACTGGTGCTCCCGAGTGGGGCATAGAGAGGGGAAATCCCAAATCAAGACAAGGAATAGCTGGAAAAAGTGTTCGGAGAAACTCTGAAACCAAAAACAGCTGCTGAAAACCCCCGAGTTGTGACCATATGATGATAGAGCGGCAAAGATAAACGATTAGCAACTATTAAATTAGACACTTTTGAGTCATTATTTTGCATTAAAGAGAAAAAATCCCAGCTTGTTAAACATGAATATTGTCTAGTGTCTTTTTCTCCCCTGTGACAGTAAAGTGAATATCTTTGAGTTGTGGACAAAACGAGACATTTGAGGTCATCATCTTGGGCACTGATCAACATTTTTCACCGTTTTCGGACATTTCTCTGACTACACAACTAATCGATTAATCAAGAAAATAATCGCCACACACACACGCACACATTATTGAGACTTATTAAGGTCACACTAGTTAAACTGCCACATGCTTATCCCAGAGTACGGTCTAGACCTGCTCTTTTATAAAAAGCGCAATGAGATAACTGTTGTGTTTGGCGCTATTTAAATAAAATTGAATTGAATGGTATTACATTCACCCATGCTTTAAACCCGCTCTAGTGTAAGTGTTTATTAAGGGGTAGTCTTGATTGCCAGACCCTCCTCCACAGCGCTGCGGAAGAGGGTCTGGCTAGTCCACACAGCATTCTGGGATGGGAGAAAACCTTCTCTGGTTTATTGGCATTTATTTAAACCAATCACAATCGTCTTGGGCTAAATGCTCTAAGTCCCGGACGGAGCAATGGTGACTCTGCTAAAAAGTCTCAGGGAAGGAACTTGTTTTGGTGGAACGTGTGCACATAGGGAGGCGAGCTCTGGAATTAAAATGGTTGTCGAGTACGCGATTTTACACAATTTCTCTCTTTTAAAAAAAAAATAATTTGATTGCCGGGTCTAGCTCGGAGGATTTTTTCCCCAAATCGAGTTTATAACACTAACACAAAGAAAGAGGAGGGTGACGGACATCCCGCGGAAAATAAGGGACATCCAGCAGCAGCTGAACAATCCCATAACTGAAATATTGTCGATATAGAATAGTTATGGGATAAAAGTCAAGTTTAGATTCAGATTTAGCAGCCTGAGCACACGTTGAGTTTCACATTGGTTCTTTGGAAACCCATGTGTGACGTCACAGGTATTTTATGCAGCCTATGATGGTTGCCTTGTATTTACCATACAGACATCAAAGTGGCCAAAATGGCAAATAAGGTTTTGATAATGTTCCATGAAAAAAATAACTAACAGTGATATTTACACTTATGTGTGAATTCAACGTTACACATGTTGGACTCTCAACTTATTGCATGAAAACCAAGACATTACGTGGCTTAAAAGGGGCTGTACTCGACGTTCAAAACATTAAACATTTGCTCTGTACCGATAAAGTGGAGTAATGGCGTCCTGAGCAGAAAATGAAGTCACACACCCTCTGTGTGTGTTGTAACCCGAGTTTATCTGGTCTTTGTTTCCAGGTTTAGTTCCGCGTATGCATGTTCACACAAATGGGCGGGAATAAAACCTTGGTATTTTGCGTATTAGGGAATGGACGTTTTTTTTCCGTCTGTATTTCGAGTACAGCCCCTTTAACAGTGACCTGTTCTCCAGTTTCATCACACAGTTAGGATAACGAGTAAAAAAGTTAAATTGAGGAATCCTTCATCTGCTGACTTGATATGATTTGATGAGGAATGGATTGTAAACTTGTAAACTTGATGAGAAAAAAAAATAAAAATGTGTTGGACCCTGTTTTTTTCCCCACTGTAGAGCGTTTGTTCGTCTCTGAGGATATAGTGGTTCTGACACTGGCTTTGAATTCCACATCTTTGTGCTGTGTGAGGTAAAAATACATAAGGACGTCCAAGGTAGCTTATCATCGAGGCTCTACTTTCCACTCTACTTGATGTACTTCAGTTGTCTGTGAAGGCTGGATTGTCTGCCTCTTCATCCAAGCTCACAATCTGTCTCTGAAAAGGACAGAAAATAAAAAGGATGTCAGATTCTTTTACTGTAGCGTACCGTGCGTGCCAATTCCAACAAACTATAAATTCAAACAGGCTGAAGTGTAGACTGTGAAACTAGACTCACTTTTGGGTAGGAGTAACCGTCAAGGCTGTAGCTCCTCCAAATGTGCACTTGGTCCTCAGTTGTCTTCTGATAGACAGGGTTGTCGAAGTGAATGGTGTTGGTGTTCTTCAGCCTGTAGTTCCTCCATAGCAGCACGGCACCAACAGCCACCAGACAAACGATCGCTACGGGAGGCGGACACAGGGACAGAGATCCAGAGAACGGGTTAAGCATGATGGTTGACAATGTTTTCATTTAAAAATATATATATATATTTTCTGAAGAAGAAGCTGGCTTTGCAGCAGATGCCAAAGCAACTCACCCAGAGGTAATGCGATGTACAGAGCTATCGGGGCGTCGGAGGCAGGGTTGGGGACAGCTGCAGCTAATTCATGATGAAAATCTGAAGGAGGGATTAACACAAGAAAATAATGTTTTATATATAATAAGAATGTTTTAATTACACATGAAGCTGACCTGCACTGTCCACATTGAGTACCTTTACATGCACACTCATCTATTATTATTATTATATTATACATAAGCGCTCAAATTATGCTTTTGGACTTTTTATTGTGTTGTATATTTTTTGTGCATGTAATAGGTTTACAAAGTGAAAAAGTCAAAAGTCCAAAAGTCCATGCTCGCCTAGCTGCTAGTGTGGCACGCCCTCATACTCTGCTTCTGACTGGCTAGTAGTCCTTACCTAGGTACTGTCAGGGCCCTCATACTCTGCTTCTGACTGGCTAGTAGTCCTTACCTAGGTACTGTCAAGGACCCTCATACTCTGCTTCTGACTGGCTAGTAGTCCTTACCTAGGTACTGTCAGGGCCCTCATACTCTGCTTCTGACTGGCTAGTAGTCCTTACCTAGGTACTGTCAGGGCCCTCATACTCTGCTCCTGACTGGCTAGTAGTCCTTACCTAGGTACTGTCAGGGCCCTCATACTCTGCTCCTGACTGGCTAGTAGTCCTTACCTAGGTACTGTCAGGGCCCTCATACTCTGCTCCTGACTGGCTAGTAGTCCTTACCTAGGTACTGTCAGGACCCTCATACTCTGCTCCTGACTGGCTAGTAGTCCTTACCTAGGTACTGTCAGGGCCCTCATACTCTGCTTCTGACTGGCTAGTAGTCCTTACCTAGGTACTGTCAGGGCCCTCATACTCTGCTCCTGACTGGCTAGTAGTCCTTACCTAGGTACTGTCAGGGCCCTCATACTCTGCTTCTGACTGGCTAGTAGTCCTTACCTAGGTACTGTCAGGGCCCTCATACTCTGCTCCTGACTGGCTAGTAGTCCTTACCTAGGTACTGTCAGGGCCCTCATACTCTGCTTCTGACTGGCTAGTAGTCCTTACCTAGGTACTGTCAGGGCCCTCATACTCTGCTCCTGACTGGCTAGTAGTCCTTACCTAGGTACTGTCAGGACCCTCATACTCTGCTTCTGACTGGCTAGTAGTCCTTACCTAGGTACTGTCAGGGCCCTCATACTCTGCTTCTGACTGGCTAGTAGTCCTTACCTAGGTACTGTCAGGGCCCTCATACTCTGCTCCTGACTGGCTAGTAGTCCTTACCTAGGTACTGTCAGGGCCCTCATACTCTGCTCCTGACTGGCTAGTAGTCCTTACCTAGGTACTGTCAGGACCCTCATACTCTGCTCCTGACTGGCTAGTAGTCCTTACCTAGGTACTGTCAGGGCCCTCATACTCTGCTTCTGACTGGCTAGTAGTCCTTACCTAGGTACTGTCAGGGCCCTCATACTCTGCTCCTGACTGGCTAGTAGTCCTTACCTAGGTACTGTCAGGACCCTCATACTCTGCTCCTGACTGGCTAGTAGTCCTTACCTAGGTACTGTCAGGGCCCTCATACTCTGCTTCTGACTGGCTAGTAGTCCTTACCTAGGTACTGTCAGGACCCTCATACTCTGCTTCTGACTGGCTAGTAGTCCTTACCTAGGTACTGTCAGGGCCCTCATACTCTGCTTCTGACTGGCTAGTAGTCCTTACCTAGGTACTGTCAGGGCCCTCATACTCTGCTCCTGACTGGTTAGTAGTCCTTACCTAGGTACTGTCAGGGCCCTCATACTCTGCTCCTGACTGGCTAGTAGTCCTTACCTAGGTACTGTCAGGGCTTGTCCTCATATTCTGCTTCTGACTGGCTAGTAGTCCTTACCTAGGTACTGTCAGGGCTTGTCCTCATATTCTGCTTCTGACTGGCTAGTAGTCCTTACCTAGGTACTGTCAGGGCCCTCATACTCTGCTCCTGACTGGTTAGTAGTCCTTACCTAGGTACTGTCAGGACCCTCATACTCTGCTTCTGACTGGCTAGTAGTCCTTACCTAGGTACTGTCAGGGCTTGTCCTCATATTCTGCTTCTGACTGGCTAGTAGTCCTTACCTAGGTACTGTCAGGGCCCTCATACTCTGCTCCTGACTGGTTAGTAGTCCTTACCTAGGTATTGTCAGGGCCCTCATACTCTGCTCCTGACTGGTTAGTAGTTCTTACCTAGGTACTGTCAGGGCCCTCATACTCTGCTTCTGACTGGCTAGTAGTCCTTACCTAGGTACTGTCAGGGCCCTCATACTCTGCTCCTGACTGGTTAGTAGTCCTTACCTAGGTATTGTCAGGGCCCTCATACTCTGCTTCTGACTGGCTAGTAGTCCTTACCTAGGTACTGTCAGGACCCTCATACTCTGCTTCTGACTGGCTAGTAGTCCTTACCTAGGTACTGTCAGGGCCCTCATACTCTGCTCCTGACTGGCTAGTAGTCCTTACCTAGGTACTGTCAGGACCCTCATACTCTGCTCCTGACTGGTTAGTAGTCCTTACCTAGCTACTGCGCATGTGCGACTCCCAACAAAAATTTAACAAAAGTAAGATGTCTCACTCTGTAGCTAAAACACAGAGCTCAACACATAGGGTGAAAAGAGGAGTTTCAGCAATGTGCAGTATGACTAAAATAATGTGTTTTTTTCAAATTAAACCATGTAATCATAGTCTGGTACAACCTCTTAACACAATTATCAACCTGAAAATAAGCATAATCTGAGGTCTTTAATTTGATATGGGTCATGAAAACGGCATATTCCATCTTGATATTCATCATAACGCCGACCGAGGAATGAAAGAGGGAGGCTGCATTCACACGGTCAAATTACAATCTATTACTGGTGGAAAACTTTGGAAAATTCTTCTTTTACATGGCTGCATGTAAGCAGGAATATTAGTGGAATATTTACTTTCATTAGCCATGTAAACAGCTTGGTCTGAATATTGTCTTTTTCAGAATAATGGCAAAAAACAGAATATTATGTGCAGGTAAATGTAGTTGTTTTATGTCAGAGCTGAGCACAATGCACTCATACAAACTTGAAACATAAAACATAAAATGGTCAAAAGGAATTTAAACCATCTACACAATTTGACAAATCATTATGGTACTTGCCTGGAGAGGTGATTGGAGTCTCTGTCGTGGTCTGGAGAATTTTAGGGTTCACCGGCTGGGGTGACGCGGTCTTTGGCTCAGGTGTGGTGATCCTTACAGGAGGCTTGATGGTGCTTGGCACCAGCTTGGCTGCAATGCTGGTGATAATGACGGGCACTGTGGTGGTGCGGACCAGGGGCCTAGGCGTGGTGCGGACCAGGGGCCTAGGCGTGGTGCGGGCCAGGGGCTTAGGCGTGGTGCGGGCCAGGGGCCTAGGCGTGGTGCGGGCCAGGGGCTTAGGCGTGGTGCGGGCCAGGGGCTTAGGCGTGGTGCTAGCTGGCACTGGTGGCCGACGAGGGGGGTTGGTTGCTGGAACATGAGGCTGCACAGGAGCTGCAGGTGTTGGAATAGCTGGTGAAGAACACAAACAGAGGAGAAGGGAGAGTCAGAAATACGAGCGTGTGAACTATTCAATAATTTATTAATTTGGAAGACAAAAATTTGGATTTTGTCATTTTCTTCTCAAGAGAGATCTGCTCTTTGATCATTTACATACCAGGTACACACGTCCTCATATCCCTGGCTAACATCATGTTATCGGGACAGACGCAGGTGTATTTGGGGGGATGTCTACCCACTTGAGGAGCTGCCAGGCACAAGAAGGTACAGCCGGATACCTGGCACCAATCCCTCCCTGCAATGGAGAAACAGGATGACTTTTTACTTTAGTTTAACTGCTTTATGTATTTTGAAGCCATTGTCAACAATATCATAAAGCAATAGTTTCTGGGAAATACGCATAAGTTAGATGAGAGGATTGACACTACATACATGTCTGTGCAAAATATATAAACTAATAAGTTTAGCTTATCAGCAGCTTAGCACAAAAACTGGAAAAGGGGTCAACAACTAGCCTGGCTCTGTCCAGCGGTAACCAAATCCACCGACCAGCTCCTCTAAAGCTCACTAACTAGCTGGAAACATAGAGAAACTAGTTAACAAGCTAAGCACCTGCTTTGGCGCTAGCTACATATTTATGTGCAGACATGAGAGCGGTATTCACCTTTAAAAAAACTCTCAGCAACAATAAGCATATCGTGTTGCCAACTTGGCTACCTTCTTGCTGAATTAAGGGACTTTTCAGAACCTCTTAGCAACTTTATTTCTAAAAAAGGTGGCTAGCTACAAATTTAGCTTCTTCAAACTACTAATTGTAACTGATTTCCATGAAGTATTCAATGTCCACAGCTCTTCTGCCAACAGCACAGGATGTCTCTCCCTCTCCCCTTGCATTGTGTAGCATGTTATAAAATTATATTGATGTAGAGATACAGTGTCATCTTGCAACTTGTTTCACTTCTAGTTCTAATTTATAATAAGTTATAATATTTATTGATCCCTTATGGGGACATTACACTCTGTTGTTATTACACACTACACACAGGCCTGAAATACACAAATGCTCAGGACATATACACCTATACATGGACTAATGAGAGATTTCAGAGTGAGTGGGCTGCCCTGAGCGGTTGAGGGGGTTTGATACCTTGCTCAAGAGCCCCTTGGCACCAGGCCCAGGAGGTGAACTTGCATCTCTCCAGCTACCAGTCTACACTCCGTACTATGGTCCGAACAGGAACTTGAACTAGCGACGGACTGAGCTACTGCCGCCCCTGGCTACAACACTGCAGTGCTCACATGCTCTGGTGTGTGAGCACCTTTTTGAACAGCAGGTGTCTTTGTTGTGTCTCTTACCAGCAGTTTGCTTGAGGTTATGGAAGAGAATGATGTCTTCTGGTGATGTCAGGTGCTCTGCCACTGGCGTGATGTCTTCACCAGTCAGCCGGTTTGCACTGAGGATGGCGTTGTTACTGACGTCTGTCCAGAACACTTTTTCCTAGAAGAACAAAAAAAAAACCTAACGTGAGCATTTAAGAGACTGGCGACAGAGTAATACTAGTGAGGAGTATTACTATTTATGCATGAAGTGAGGAGACATGTCCGGCACTTTTTCTTGAGTACATACATTGTATGTAGGTATGTATGTATGTATGTATGCATCTGTGTCTATGATGTGTAAATAAGTGAAGCATAAGGATAAAAGTAGAGAAAGTGGGTCAGACTGATAAGTTGTTTATGAACTCCTTTTTGAACATGAGAATTTTTTGTTTGAATGACTTTAAATCATTTTGGAAGATTGTGCTGAGAAGTACATGACCTTATATATCTGTGATTTTAATTATATATATGTATGCATGAATGTATGTACAGTATATATATTTGTTATTTTAATGTTTTACATGTTCAAATAAACTACTACTACTACTATGTACAGGAAAGATTTTTGTGTTTTTGTGTTATTGTTGTGTGCTTTGCGTTTTGTTTTTATCTTGTGATCCTGACTGCAGATAAAGTTTCCCATCTGGGATAATGAAGTGACTGAACTGAACTGTTTTATTGACATATATTCGTAACAGTTCATCAGGTGGTTTCACAACCTAGTACCTCAAACACAGTGAGGCCCAGTGGGTGAGCCAGCCTGTGTTCGTCAATGATGATGGTGCGTCGCCCACCGCCCTGCACGTCGATACTGGAGAGGGTGTGTAGCTTAGAGTCCACCCAGTAGAGCCGCTGGTTCAGCAGGTCTGGGGAGAACGCACACAGGTCAGACCACTGGGTTTCACATGAATAGATAAAAACAAACAAGACGAAACCAGAGAGACTTGGCATGCTAGAGTTTACCGAGTGTAATTCCATTCGGCCACACAATGTTGTCAGTGACCAGAGCGGTGCGGTCTCCTCCGTTAAGACCTGCCTTCTCAATCTTAGCGGGATTCCCCCAGTCGGTCCAGTAGATGAAGCTAGGAGGACATAGATGTGTTGTCAATAAATGAGAAAACTAAAATACATCAGTTAGAAAGGACACAAATGAAGACAGGAGTCTAAAAAGGATTAAGGCATCACTGGGTACTTTTGCATGCACACTAATAATCTGAATTTGATTTGTAAACAGCACTTTCCATTTGGATATATATATTTTGGATATATTTAGGCCTTTTTCTGAATTTAGCATTTTCTGATTAAGACGTGTGTGATATGCAGGTATTACTCAGGTTTTAGAAACATTCTGTGGACATGTATACAGCCGATTCAGAATCTACGTCTCAATCAGTTTTTGTGACAGTTTACAGCCTCTCTCGTGTTTTACGACTTACGATCGGCTCTGTGCGTTGCTACGGTTACTGTACACAAACCAACCAGCTGACAGTTTGCAGGGCTGCGGTAGAGATGCAACACAAACATTATGAAAAAATCTTGGATATCAATGGCGACATTGTAAAGAAGGTCCAGTCCAACAAGAACGCCACCGGTGGAAACCTATTTTACACAGCTGCATGTAATTGGGAATATTAGTGGAATAGATACCACTTTACGATAGCGCTATGTTACAATACTATGCTGTATCCATTTTTTCCCCCACCCCTAATAATATTGTGTTGTGTACATTGTATGTAGGTATGTATGTATGCGTCTGTGTCTAGGATGTGTAAAAAAAATGAAGCATAAGATTTTGAAATTTACTAAAGATAAAAGTGAATATGAACTCCTTTTTGAACGTGGGAATTTTTTGTTTGAATGACTTTCAATCATTTTGGAAGATTGTGCTGAGAAGTACATGCAGGACTGTAGTACTCGAGTCCGGTCTTGGACTTGAGTCCGGACTTGAGACTGTTTTTCTATGGTCTCGGACTCGCTAGTATTTGGACTCGGACTTGTCTCGGTCTCGGCCCCTGGTCTTGCCCAATAAGGCTTTTGGTCTGGACCGAGTCCAGGTGTCTTTATTATGTTGATAATAATATTGGAGGGAAAGTGAGACCCAAAAGTATTGTCTTGATACTGTCATGCATAAGACCTTTTTTTTCTGCCTTGGACTCGGTCTCGGACTGGAACCTTTTTGGACTCAGTCTTGTCTTGGACTCAAACCTCTTTGGACTCAGTCTTGACTTGGACTCGACTAGTCCTGGTCTTGGCCTTGTCTTGGACTCAACTACAGCCCTGAGTACATGACCTTATTTGCGATACTATACTGTATCTATTTCCCCCCCACCCCTAATAAAAGGTAGCCTTATTGTACAGCGCTGCCTGGAAGGCACTAGGATTAGGCAATGGCTATGGTTAGGGTTAGGTTAGGGTAGAACGCAGTGCCCTGGATGGGCGCTGCGAGGGGCACGGGCGCAAGGGGACCACCGGTGTGAATAAAACACTTAAAACCTCCTTAAAAAAACCTGGTTTGGGTCTAAAAAGCTGTTTAAAAGAAGGCCAAATGCTCAGAGCAGGACCAAAGGACCACAGTACAGGACAGACAGCGGGAACATAAAACTTTAAATAAAAGGTCTCCTCCACAGGGTTAGGACCCTGGTCGCAGTGCTGCCTGGAAGGAGACGTTGAGGGCTTAAAACACCTTTGAGCCATGTAAACAGCTTAGTTGGAATATTGTCTTTTTTGGAATAAAGGCCCAAACCGGACATTACGTGCATTTGAACGTAGTCACTGGGCTTTTCTTGGCATTGTTAGACTTACTTGCTGTGGGGGTCGACCACAATCCCGCGAGGTTTGGACAAGCCTTGGTGGAAGAGAGTCTTGCGGCGGCTGCCGTCAGCTGTTACCACGCTGACGCTGCTGCGGATGCTGTCCGTCCAGTACAGGTTATTGTGGATCCAGTCAAAAGCGATGCCTTCAGGGGCATCGATGCCGCTGGCGATCACTACGCTGTGATGAGCGGGGTCTTCGGCCGAGTCCATCTGAGCTCTGGATTGAAAAGTGAGGAGCCGGGCGTCAGGCAGGAAAGGAAAGAACAAAAAAACAACACTGCGTTTATTCTGATTTCATTTCCTTCTCACCTGTAGATCTTCTTCTGGGAGATGTCCGACCAGTAGATCTCTTTGGTGGCCATGTTCATGTCGAGAGCCACGACGTTCTTCAGACGGGGGATCACTCTGGTGTACTCACTTTTGTCCAAAGTCATCTTTCGGACTTCGTGACGGTTGGTGAAGAAAAGGTAGGCGATTGTACCTAAAATATCAGAGCGGACAAGTGATTTTCTTAGTATTTTTGTGGGGATATTTAAAGTAAAATTGAAATTTGATTTGTTTTTCTTCACACATTAGACAATTTGCCCCAAAATTACACTGACGGTCCTTTTAACTCTCTTCACAAGTTAAATAAAGGATCAAATCTTGACGTTCATTGTGTTTTATTCAATTTCATAGCATTATCCTGACTAAACTTTGACATATCTGTGATAATCCATTGCCTTCATTACTCTGATCTTAACTTTTATTCAAATTATTCAAAATTTCTGCTTTTTTCTAACACAGAAATTAGATCATTTCATATGAATGAGGTTTATTGACCAGGAATTCCAAAAATAAGTGTAAAACTAGTGCTAACAAGTTGGTTTTAGTGGTGAATATTCTGGTGGTAATGGAAAAAAGTGTAAAAAAAAAAGTAAAAAATAAAAATAAGCAAACAAAACAAAGGGACAAAAATGTGAAAAAGAAATGTCCACATAGTGTCTGAGAAAATGTTAATTTTGACCCGGGGGGACAACACAACCCGCATTCAAACAGCTACAGCTGCAAAGATTAATGTCAACTATTAAATTAATTACCAATGTTTTGTTAAATAATGATTTAATTATAGTAGGATTACATACGTTTACACGTTCTACTTCTAAATGAAGGAAATTATGAATTATGTTATCTCTTTCTCTTTTTTTCAACCTTTTTTTCTATTTTGTTGGATAGGTTTTCTACAAACTGCTGTTGTGTTTTTTATGTGGAATTTGACACGCTCAAAATAAATAAATAAATAAATAAATACAAACTGTTTTGACAATTAGTCATTTTTTTATGAATAAAAAAAGTCAAAGTTCTCAGATTCTAGCTTCAAATAAGCAAAGTTTCTATTTTGTGACACACAAAGTGTGGAGACTTCACATTTGAGCTTTGCACAGACTAATCCACACTAGGAACAGATGAGGGAGATCAATTTATTATTTTCTGATGATATTTACCGATGGCCTTGCAGGCGTTGGTTGCCGGGTCGACCTGGTATCCCTCCTCACACTGGCATTTGTAACTGCCCATCAGGTTGAAGCAGATCTGGCTGCAGGTGTCCGGGTTGGCACACTCATCGATATCTGAGTCAAAGAAATGAAGAAAAATGAAATGAAACGCACATGACAGTGCAAAGAAACCGCGTGCTGAGTCACTGCGTCTGCCAGATTTACGTGATCCCTCTGGATCTGGCGGCACCGACAGGGACATGGAATATAATTAATATAATAATATAATTTGCATTTGTAACGCAAGGTACGGGCTGGACCCGGATTGACTTGTCGTTCGGTCCTTTGCGGACCTTGGTCCAGACTTTGAGAAGCCCTGGTTTAAAGAAATGTCATTTTTCTCCTATCCCAGAATGCATTTGTGGTGTAGCCAGACCTTAATCCTCAACACTGTGGAGACAGAGCTGGCAACGCCAGACTTAGAGAACATAAAAAAGCATTTTTAAGTGTAACTGTGTGGCAGCGTGTTACCTTCACAGCGCTTTGTGTCAACCAGGTGAAATCCAGGACGACACAGGCACTCGAAGCCAATCTTCAGGTCATTGCAAATATGCGAGCAGCCTCCATTTTTGTACAGGCACTCATTGGAGCCTGTAGTGGGAGTAAGAGAAGGTTAACCATCTTTCTTTACTGAAGATGTGCAGTCACTATCAGTTTAAAGCTGCAGACACCCTCATCAACACACAAGTAGTAATTAACAAGACAGTTATGCATGAGACGCCGCGGTGCTCACCACATTCCCTAAGAGGCTCATCTGACCAATCCCTGCAGTCCCGGTGCTTGTCACACACCTTCTCCATGCTGATACATTCCCCGCTGCGGCACTTAAACCTGGTCGGGCCCTCACATTGGGTGGCTGATAAAAAAAACCAAAAGATTCAGCTAGAGATTTCTACATTGAACTGCCAGCAACAACAATAGAAAACTGTAGAGGAAGAGATCGGTACCGTTGACGCAGCCAGCCTCATCACTCATGTCCCTGCAGTCGTACTGATGGTTGCACTGGCGGCTGCCGTGGATGCACGTGCCATCGCCGCACTCAAACTCGTCAGGACGGCAGGTGGGATGTGCTAGAGGGACGGTAGAGACAGGTAGAAAGGTGACAACAAGAGACGATGAAACCACTGACAGTATGTAATTAATAGGGGGGGGTAATCGATACAGCATCTTATCACGATGCTATGTGGCAATACTGTACCGATACACAGGCGCCACGTATCAAGCTTTTATTATATATGTGTTGGTCAGTTTGTCCCATTTTTAACTCCTTTTGGAAAAAGCCAAAAACCACCTCAAGCGAGTGTAAAAACATTTTTGCGAATTTGAGGAAGTTTTTCAGAATTTTGCCGTTTCCATCATCATTTTCTAATCCGGTATATCAAAATGTGCATAAAAATATGTTGATGGAAACATGACTAGTGTCACATCAAGAGGAAAAGAAGGATTTTTTTGTAATCATACTCACCACACTCAGCTTCGTCTGATTGGTCCAGGCAGTCAGCTCCTCCGTCACATTTCCAGCTGCCGTGGATGCACTCTCCGTTGCCGCAGCGGAACTCCAGGGACGAGCACTGATGGGCGGGAGCAGAGTCGGGCGCCTTGGTACCGCAGTTCTGGGGCCACTCGTCGGAGCCGTCGGAGCAGTCGGCATCGCCGTCGCAGCTCCACAGGAGGGGGATGCAGGCGGTGTTGTTGCACTGGAAGGTCCCGGGGCTGCAGCTGGCGACCGGGCACGAGGCCTCGTCGCTGCCGTCGTCGCAGTCGGCCTCGTCGTCACACACGAAGGAGGACGACACGCACTGGCCATTCCTACAGCGGAACTCAGTGCCTGTGCACTGCTTCGGCGCTAAGGGGGAAGACACATAACAGGGCGGTTAGAAGAATGAAAGACCTAGAACTAGACTTGGAACTAGACCTGGAACTAGACCTGGAACTCAACCTGGAACTAGACCTGGAACTAGACCTGGAACTAGACCTGGAACTAGACCTGGAACTAGACCTGGAACTAGACATGTCACGATTCTCCATATCCACAATTGTATTTGACATTCGATTTATTAAATTTGAAGAAAAACATTTGTTAATAATTTCTGGGGCATTTTTGGCCTTTAATTGACAAGACAGCTGCAGACAGGAAAGGGGTAAGAGAGAGGGGGAAGACCTGAAGCAGAAGGCCTTAGGTTGGATCTGAACCCTGGGCCGCTGCGGTAAGGACTGGGCCTTGGTACATGGGGGCACACGCTCTACCAGGTGAGCAACAAGGGCGCCCCATAATTTGTTTATTTTTTTTTACAGGGACAACAATGCCATAATTAGATCCACTAGATGGCAGAAGGGTACTTGTTGAAATGTTGAGTTTTCTCGTAGTGCAGTTGATTGCACCATTAGTTTACTGTGATGCACCTGAAGGCACCATGGAGTCCCGTCGGAGCCCACATGCTTTTCCTTTGTTTGCTTATAAAACTCCCTCACGTGGAAGGCAAAATGTTGCCAGGCGGCTACACTGTCTGTTGTTTTAGGTGGTGGTGATGGAGTCAAAAAGCTCTACTCGGGAGAATCGCCAATCCGGCTTTATATTTCGAAATCAAAATCAAAATCGAAAGCTCATTTCAATCGATTTCCGATTTAAAGTTGAAATCGTGACACCCCAGCAGGAGCACTTCATAGTAGGGAGAGGAGAGAAGGAAGATGGGGAATCTGAGAGCAATAAATCACATATAATTGAGGAAACAGTAAGACAGATGTGTGTGTGTCGTGGACTCGGCTTACCACAGCTGTCTTCATCAGCTCCATTCTCACAGTCGGCTTTTCCATCGCAGCGCCAGGAGCTCGGTATACACTGGTTCAGGCGGTCCGTGCAGATGAACTCTGTCGGCCTACAAGTTCTGGCCACTGGAAGTGAAATAGATAGAAAAACTATAACTGAGACTATAAAATCATCACACTGAGGGATTGTGGGTAGGGACAAGTGTAAATGCATCGCCATGACGAGGCTATTCTCATGCTGAGTGACGCGCAATACTCACTGCAGGTGCCAGGGAGTTCATCGGTGCCGTCGCCGCAGTCATCTGTGCCGTCACACACCCATCTGGCCGTGATGCATTTCCCATTCCCACACTGGAACTGGTTGCTTCCACATGTTGTCAAAGCATCTGTAACAGACAGATATAAACACACAGTTCAACTAAAAGTGTCATTGCTTTACTTGTCATCTATCAGGGGCCGATACAGAACGACTCCTCATAAACACAGACATGGCTGCAAATGAACAGAAGTGAAGTCAGAATTCTGCAGAACATGCTAGCCGCTCAGGGAAGCTCATAGGCACAGCAGTGCTTTGAGCTAGTTGCTAATGCTAGCATGGAAAAATGCTCAAAATGAAAATGATAATATACTAATGTTTAACATAGGGCCGCTTCTAGGGATGTAACGCTACACTGTACTCCCGACTCTATGCGTGTCAGGAACCTGAATCCTTCACGCAGTTGCTAGTAGCCAAGGAGGACATGGAGGATTAAAAAACATGATGGACTCTTCTGAAGAGGTCATTATCATTATCTAATTTCACTCAAATCTTCTTAGCCATACTGACAAATCCAGAGAGAGTTGTGTGGAGCTGAGAGTCTTAATTAGCTGTGTAGCAACTCATTTGGCAACGGCTTGAATGTAACGGACCTTCATTAATATCAAAACGTTACACACTAAAATATATACTACCGGTCAAATGTTTGGGGTCACTTAGAAATCCCCTTTGCACTCCGATGTAGACAAAGCACCAGCTGAGATCCGTTGCATTGTTTTTGTAACCAGGGCAGTTTTCAGATTACATTATGTGCTTACATAATTGCAAAATTCTCCAATGTCTTCTTAGTTATTTCTTTAAAAGGCTAAACCCAACAAAAAACAAACAAATGTAATCTATTGAGTGGCTGGTAATAAACTGAACATTTGGCCATTTGGCTGGTGGACAATAAAGGTTCATTTTGAACCCTGTTCATAACACACAATAGAGAGATCTCATTTTCCAGTCATTACATTATAGATAGATAGATAATGTCACAGCAGCTTCAAGACAGACATAACACCACACATTTACTCAAACATATCCATATCAATAAGTTAAAATACAAAAATATAAACAAAGGAGTTATTTTTGCGCTTTATAGAGTCAGATAGCAGCTGGTATGAAGGATTTCCTATACCGCTCCGACTTGTTATGCTATATTACGCAGGCCGAAATGGAAGCTCATCTGAAATGAGTTCATATGCTGAAGACACCGAGTCTCCCTCCCAACCCCCACCTTTAATGGACCCGATGAAGCCAGTGAACCAGAAGGAGCGATTAGACTGTACATCAGAGACACAGCATGTCAGGAGAAGGTACCAGAGGCCATTCCTCCCTCTGGCCTCCCTCTGACCCCTCTCTCTCTAAGGGGGGTGGGGGGGGGGGGGGGTGGGCAGTCTCTAAGGCTCTAAACCCTGGATGCCCACCTGTTTCTGAACGTGTCCAAAGGGAGGTGTTTCCCTCCAGCGGCTAGGCCGTTAGCATTAATAACAGCCTCATACAGTGAGTGTAGAGCTGCAAGAATTAATCAATTAGCAGTCAACTATTACAATAAATTTAAATATTTTGATAATTGATTAATCGGTTTGATTTTTAATGGGGAAAAAAAGACCAAAAAGGAGACTAACATGCAACTTATATTGCGGCCAATCAGCTTTCAGCAGTGTTGTTATTGCAAGTCTCTTTCAGATTGTACCACAGACATAAAACAGATTTATATGAAGTGCAAGTTTGGCAATATTGGCTTGAAAAACCATTTCAGACGATGTTTCAGGACTCTGATGTGGCGAGATATACTGTAGGTCTTCACTTGTCTTCATTATGGTTTTAACCCTTGTGTCGTCTTCCTGTCGACCGTGCAACTTTTAGTTTTTTCTGGGTCGAAATTGAAACCTTAGGATTGTCTTTTTCAAAACCTTTGTTGCTTTTCCCTCTGATGTTTTTGTCATTTTTTTTCTGTGCCTTTCGTCGTTTTTGTGTTTTTTTCGCCTCCATGTTTTTGAAGCTTTTTTGAAAATTTTAGTCACTTTTTTTCAATGGTGTTTCATAAAAAAAGTTTTTTAAATGCTATGAAATTGAACAAAACATCCAAATTTAAAGAAAGCAGTGGGCTGATCATGGTGTGGAACAATCCCCGTTATTTTTCTGAAATTTTGGTTGAAAGACACTTTTCTGATAAAGATTTATTTTTGACCCGAGGACAACACAAGGGTTGAAAAGGTTTACCAAAGTCTTAAATTTGACCTGGTAAAACCTGCAGAAGCCCTGATTAAATTAATCTCTAAATTAAACTATTTTGATAATTGATTTGAGAAAATATACTCTGATTCTAGCTTGTTAAATGTGAATATCTTCTAGTGTCTTCTCTCCTCTGTGACATTAAACTGAATATCTTTTGAGTTGTGGACAATATGAGACATTTGAGGACATCATTTTGGGCTTTTTGGGGAACACTGATCCACTTTTTTTTTATCCTTTTCTGACATTTTTATAAACCAAACAACTGTTCCATTCATCGAGAATATAATCGACAGACTGACAACAAACAAAGATTGTCTTTTTAATTCTAATTAAGTATTAATGTGTAAGTACTTACATTTTCATAAGTCTGTGCCCTAAAAGACAAATCGTGAATTATGCATTGCTATGAATGGCTGACAACATTAACCATCGGTCAGACATCTGCTGCCATCACGGCTGATGCTAAACAAGAAGAGTCTGCTTTTTATCTTTGGCAGGTTGAGAGTTTAGCATGTTTTCGCCACTGTTGTAGTATTTTATGACTTTAAATGGATGTAAACTGATGGGCAATTAAAGTGAGATGAACAAACCAAAGACTTTTTTTTGACAAAACTATGGTGGCTTATAGGGGCAAACATTGGAATATGGTGATATTTTATACATGTATTCAACCTCCCAGTGTCTTCATGTTTTGTACACTGTGTTTCAGGGAGCCTTGAGATTCATCCCAAACTTAAAACCTCTCACTCATCCCTGTTTGCTGTATTCTCGGGTCGGGGGGTTTTCCTTCTCCATTCGCCGTTGGATGCACTGGCATCGTTTTATTTCTAAGGCAGTATTAGGACTTCTTCCTCCTTATCTGAACACCTACATCCTCCCGAGGTCTGCAGGGACACATCACCTGCGCTCACAGGATCTGGTTTTATTGACAGTCCATAAAGCCCGCACGGACTTTGACAAAAAGGCTTTTAATTCTGCAGCATCATCTGCATGGAATCAGCTTCAGAATGAACTCCAGGTGGAGTTGGTCTCATTTTATTCTTTTAAAGGCTTTTTAAAGGACCTGGCAGAAAGGCAGTCTGGATGTCACTGTTTTTAAAATGATTTAGGACCCAGGGTTTTTTTATGACGACATTGTAGGTTGAATATGAGTGAAAGTGTGTTTATGTATTTACATGTAAGTGTCTCTGTGTCTATTTGAAACGTGCTGCTGCCACTTGTAATCTCAAGGAGTTTTTTTATCCTGGTTAAATAAAGGTTTGAATGAATGAATGAATGAACTTAAACGGTAACAGGTTTTATTAACTACTAATAATTGGTACCAGCCTTGAAAAACCAGTATTGGTCGATCCCTAATGTATTTATGACTCTGTATGAAAGGCTCTGCATTATTGCCCTTGCCATAAAAAAGGTTTTATGTTGACAAACCGGGTCTTATCAAAAGGATATCCTTGTAGGTACTACAAAAGACAAAAAATACCCAGTAGAAAACACTCGACTTGATTAACTGAGCGAGATTTCAAATCTTACTTTTCCCTGAATCATGGAACTTATCGTCTTTACAGATCAGTTCCCATTCCCAGAACCGACGACACGTTACCCAAATCCAAGTTCATGTTGGTTATTTACTCAACGGGCTCAGTAGGGTCAGTCCCCGAAAAACAGCCTGTACCAGACGTGGCAGCAGTATTGATCCGAGTACAATCTGCTGCAGGAATAACATGTTTGTGGCCCGTTTTGTATAATATTTGTCTTGAGAGGGCTATAAAACATAACATCGCCCTCTCATTTGTATGTATGAAGAGGGCTATATAAATAAACTCAATAAATCAGCCGATTCCTACTTTTACCTGATTTGAGGGTTTCTTCTTACTTGTACAATTTACAGCATTAAGTCCCAGAGAAGTCTTTTATATGCGAGCTAGATGTGTTTTGTAATTGACATTTCCCGAACCTATAATTGATATGGAATTGGAAATGTAATCGCCCGGGACCTTGTGAAAATTGGCGGCACCCAGCCCTGTCTGACTGTGACTGGTGAGGAAATGTTCACAGGCAACAACAACCAGTTCCAACATGTTTCACCACACACCTTTTCCCAGAACCAGCATACTGGGAACAGGTCGGCCGGTAAAACTCCAGGAATGCTGTCTGCTGTTTGTATCGGAGGAGGACGGCTTCCAGTCATTTCAGCCATGTAAGGCTCGGTTAAAATAATTACATTTCCAATTAAAATCATCTTTGTTTGAGTGATCTGATATTTATTATACAAAAATCCTGAAATCGTTCTTTTAATATGTTAAATATTGCAATATAACATTAGTCCTTTTAAAGGTATAGTGCGTAGTTTCTGTCGCCCCGATGAGGAATTCAAGGTAATGACAACAACACTGTCAGCGCATCCACATGATACAAGCCTTCCGTGATCACGCACCCCCACCCCTCCCTCACACAGTTGCTAGTAGCCAAGGAGGACACAGAGACATCAACCAAAGTGCCCATGTTCCATACAACGCACTTTGCAAGTAAAATGAAGGATCACTTTACTACTTTCATTACATTTTGGGTTTTATTCAATTATATAGCATTTAAAAAAAGAGTAAATAGATTAAAAACAGTATATCCTGACTCAACTTTGACATAAACCAGTCTGTGATCCAATCAACATCCTCTGATCTTCAAAATTACTCCAAATAATTCATAACTTAAGCTCTTTTGACTCAAAAATTAGATATCATTTCATATAAATGAGGTTTGTTGACCATGCATTTCTAGAATGAGTATAAAAGGTGTGTAACAAGTTGGTGTTAGTGGTGTAGAGTAGGGTGGTAGTGGGGGAAAAACGTAAAAAAAAGGGACAAAATACTTTTTTTAAAGCGTCAAAAGCATAAAAATGTTTATGTAAACATTAACCTGGTGCATTATTTATATATATATATAAAAACATTTGCTTCTTGTTTGGACAATTTAAAGTATTCTCCGACAATCTATTTAATATCCGAGCTAAAAACTCGTCAAAATGCTGTCACCCACTTTAGCAATACAGGGGAAACATGATGGGGGGGAGACTAAACTCACAACAGGCTGGATATTGCATCATATAGTCGGAATAACCTACAGAAAGTGCATCTAAATGTTCTCATGATAGATGTTTCTACATTTACATGCAAGTATAAGGATTCAAAAATAAAAAGATAAGATGTTCTGTAAGGCAAAAAAAAAATGCATGGATGTTATTATGAATCTGAGGCAGAGTGGAGGAGAAATCATCCATCATGAGAGGGAGAGATTTGACCTACATTGTGAGAATATTTGCCCCCCCCTCCCTTCCTAGCACCACCACCACCTTGCATCCGAGCACCGTCAGAGGACAGGAGTGGGCAATTTACACCCACTCGGAAAAACACACACACACAAGATATCCTACTTATAATCTTACTTAAATACATATTTCCATTAAACAACATCAAGCTGACGCGCAGACTGTTTTCACCTTTGTTTGGCGCAGATGCCAAGTTAAAAACACCGCTAATTAATGACAGAATTGCGCAATTGGACAAAAGTTGAAAATGAAGAATTTGAACTTACTCGTCTGAACGAGGGAGAAGAGGAGAAACAACAAAGCCGCGTGACACGGCCGTGCCATGTCTCTCTGCTTTCTCGTCTTAGCTGGAAGTTGCATTCACCCTGCAGCCTGTTAGTCTCTGATGGGGGGGGGGGTGTTAGAAAGTTGCAGTGACACCAAACGCTCGGGCTGCTGTATCAGAGATGCTGAGGAGGGATGCTCGGTACACTGTTCTGTTTAACAACATCAGACCCATTTCAATGTGGTCAGCGTGGGGGGGCGGGGCCGAGGGGGGGAGGGCGGGGTCTGGACTGGTGGTGTGATTCCTGAGGCAAACAGCCCCAACAATTGGGAGGCGGAGCTTCGTGCACATGGATCTAATCTGAGTTTAACCCTTTCAGGAGAGGCAGGAGAGACGCGCGCGCACGCATTACTTGGATCACTCAAACAATGCATGCGTAACAGGGGCGTAGCAGTGATTTGGGAGACCTGGATGAGTGTTTCTTAGGGGCCCTAAAGTAAGGTGACCAGATCTCTCAGACCAAATCCGGGGACATTTTCAGCTCAGAAGCGTAAATACCTCCAAAACACGTCATGTTTTTAATTTTTGTAAAAGTTAAAACGGGGACACTAGACCTAGAGCTGAGTATCGGATACAATATAAACTATTGAGGAAAGATTTTCCTTTGACATTGATGTAGTATGAAACGAGATCGCTGCAGTCGGCAGCAGAGAAACAAGCTACAATGGAAGTTAATGGGATAATTGTCCAGCTTGTATTTACGTTTTGCTGCTGACAGACTCAGATTAATATTCTAAGTGTCTGATAATATTATGGAAAGGATTTCTAAGGAGGCTGACCTTTCTGTTAAAGATTAAGATCCTTTTTTCAAACATAAAAGTCCACCAGACTCCATGTAAATAATCAGTGATTTTAGCGTGTATAGAGCAGCATATCTCCACCAGACTCCATGTAAATAGTCAGTGATTTTAGCGTGTATAGAGCAGCATATCTCCACCAGACTCCATGTAAATAATCAGTGATTTTAGCGTGTATAGAGCAGCATATCTCCACCAGACTCCATGTAAATAATCAGTGATTTTAGCGTGTATAGAGCAGCATATCTCCACCAGACTCCATGTAAATAATCAGTGATTTTAGCATGGTAAAACACGGCTTTCTAAAACATCTCTGAGCTCTGAGCAGCGCTGCTCGATCGGCTGCGTTTGGTCAGAGTTTTCTTTCTTTTATTCCAGTATCGGGTCTGTCAGTCACAGTGAAAACCGGGGACATTTCCGGGGACAGAGCCAGCCGGGGACAGGTCACCAAAATCTGTGACCTGTCCCCGGCTGTGACCTGTCACTTCCTCGGCTGCTTAAACCTCCGTTTGTCTCAGCTTAAACGTTTTTGAAAGGCTCGTTTTCAGAGGTGAATTCTCCGTTTGAGTGTAAACGAACAAAGGGGAACGAAGGGAAATGTCTCAGTTTTTTGAAATATCCACGTACGTGTAAACAGGGCCTGAGGGTAAAGTCAAAAATGTAATAAGTCAATAAGTCAATAAAATATGAACTCAGTTTCAGTTCAATCTAGGGCTGTGCAATGACTCTGCAATCGAACTGTAATCACAATTACGATTTTTACGATTGACGATCACAACAACAATGTCATTGGGGAAAAACTATAATTTTGCACATTACGTTTTGCATGTAAACTCTCACTTTGTCTTGTGTTGCATTCAGGTTCTGGAAAAAAAGTTCATTAACAGAGACCCTATGATTCCCTGTGAGAGCAGGCATTTGGTGCAACAGTGGCGAGGAAAAACTTTCATCCTTTAAAGTTTTTATTCAATGGAAGTATTATAATACCTGGATAATACCTGGATACAGAGTTCATTCCTGTAAGAGCTGCTCAGTGGTGCATGATGACATCATGGAAATTACCCAGCCGGCTATTTCCTGTTTGGCGCTCCGCTAGTTTATATTGACGCTATTAACTTCCAGGATTGTTCATGAAATTCCGCCTGATGTCCGTCCCCGTCCTCTGTCTCTGTGTTGGCGCTCTAACCTGCGGCTGATTTCTGAGGACTATGGTTACCTGGTCCTCAGGTCTCTGCAGGGTAAATCCAGACAGCTAGCTAGACTATCTGTCCAATCAGAGGACTATGGTTACCTGGTCCTCAGATCTCTGCAGGGTAAATCCAGACAGCTAGCTAGACTATCTGTCCAATCTGAGGACTATGGTTACCTGGTCCTCAGGTCTCTGCAGGGTAAATCCAGACAGCTAGCTAGACTATCTGTCCAATCTGAGGACTATGGTTACCTGGTCCTCAGGTCTCTGCAGGGTAAATCCAGACAGCTACTTAGACTATCTGTCCAATCTGAGGACTATGGTTACCTGGTCCTCAGATCTCTGCAGGGTAAATCCAGACAGCTAGCTAGACTATCTGTCCAATCTGAGGACTATGGTTACCTGGTCCTCAGGTCTCTGCAGGGTAAATCCAGACAGCTAGCTAGACTATCTGTCCAATCTGAGGACTATGGTTACCTGGTCCTCAGATCTCTGCAGGGTAAATCCAGACAGCTAGCTAGACTATCTGTCCAATCTGAGTCCCTGTTGACGACCAGGGTTGCATAACATTGGTAGAAAAAGTTTTGTTGTCACCTTTTCTTCGTCTTTTTGTCGTTATTTTGTTGCATTTTCATCACCTTTTTGTCGCCTTTTTGTCGCCTTTTTGTCGCCTTTTTGTTGCCTTTTTGTCACCTTTTGTCGCCTTTTCGTCACCTTTTCGTAAAACACTGGTCTCCTGGGTGAAAGTCCTGTGTTTGAAATTCTAGTAATATTAATAATGATGTATCTTTTATCAGTACCACAAGGGGAAATTACAATTATAGTAGAACGAGTTGTTTTGCAAGGGTTGTGATGTTAATCCGCTGATTTACAGCCGTCTCTGTCCCATGTAGGTCTCTGGGTCAGAGGGCATCATGTGACGTGCCAAATGGATGTCAATGACCTGAATTTTCATGAATTATAACCTTATTATTATTATTATTCATAACATATAAGTCAACATTGTGTTCTGGAAGCACCTTTTCTCTTGTAATACTATCAGTTAATCTGGACTTGTTTCCCCAAATTCTTCTTTCTTAAAATATTATAACTTTATTCTAGAAATCCCTCCCCTCCCCCGCAGAAATAAGATGTCCCTAATCAACTGGTTTGAAGTCCAAAAGTTGTCCCCAGCTGTGTCCTCTGTCTACTCAGGCAGACGGTCACTATTTAAATAACACCAAACAACCCGGTGAACACAAAGCAGCCGTCCATCATGACTTTTCCTTCACGTTATTCATTTCATCCATTAAAATCTATTCTTTACATCTATACAATTTACACACACACACAGACAGACAGAGAGAGACACATTCACACATTCACACAAACACACACACACACAGACAGAGACACACACAAACACACAAAAACACACACAGGCACAGACACACACGTACACACACACACACACACACACACATACACATACACTGACACACACAATACAGAGTAAAACTTTCTAATAAAGTACTAACAACAGTCCATAAAGTCATTAGTGCATCCTTTTTTATCCGTTTTTATCCGTTTTTATCCGTTTTTATCCATTTTTATCTTCATTTCACTATTTCCTGAATTGAGGTCGGTCGCCTCACACAGAACAACATGTTATTTCAGGTTCAAAGTCTCAAACATTGCTGCGTCCATAAGATAAGTTTACAATGTAAAGAGGAGGAGATAAAGAACATGTCATAACAACAACCTTGAACCAGCTGAGAGAGCGTCATAGAGTTCAGAAACAGCTGGAAATCAGAATATGATTAATAACCCAGATGTTTCTTCTCAACGTCCTTCATGGAAGAGACACTGGGACGTCGAAGCTTGAGAACTTTAGGGGGAGGTGGGATGTTTTCCACAGTGATGTGTAAATACATCGACCTGTTTAAATGTCATTCAGATAACACGGAACCACCCTCAATCCTCTGGAAGGACCAAGTCCTTTTAATCATGTGTGTACCAGGGCTGTAGTCAAGACCACCTTAGTCGAGTCCAAGACAAGTCCAAGACCAGGGCTAGTCAAGTCCAAGTCAAGACCGAGTCCAAAAAGGTTCGAGTCTAAGACAAGACCGAGTCCAAAGAGGTTCGAGTCTAAGACAAGACCGAGTCCAAAAAGGTTTGAGTCCGAGTCAAGACCGAGTCCAGGACAGAATAAAGGTCTTATGCATGACAGTATCAAGACAATCATTTTGGGTTTCCCTTTCCCTCCAATATTATTATAAACATAATAAAGACACCTGGACTCGGTCAAGACCAAAAGCCTTATTGGGCAAGACCAGTGGCCGAGACCGAGACAAGTCCGAGTCCAAATACTAGCAAGTCCGAGACAAGTCCGAGACCATAAAAAAACGGTCTCGAGTCCAAGACCTCGAGTACTACAGCCCTGCCGTACCATGTGTACAATGTGGCCAGAAAAAAAAATTATATTTCAAAGACGTACTTTATGTCTTTGTCATAGTTGAACTGAGACAATGGACACACACGTCCATTGCCAGCGTCCTTCCCCCGCTTCCCATTCATTTCTACGGGAGCAGCCATGCAATCACACGCAGTCACGGAAGGCTTGTATCATGTGGAACGCCGACAGTGTTGTCAGAAACTACGCACTATAGCTTTAAATCCCTAGAAACTAAATTAAATAAAATAAGATAAGAAAACCTTTTTTTGTCCCACACACACGCACACACACACACAGAGACAGAGACAGAGACAGACAGACACACATACACACAGACAGAGATAGAGACAGAGAGAGAGACAGACAGACAGACACACATACACACACAGAGACAGAGAGAGAGAGAGAGACAGACAGACAGACACACATACACACACACACAGACAGAGATAGAGACAGAGAGAGAGAGACACACACAGAGACAGAGACACACACACACATACACAGACACAGAGAGAGAGACACACACACACACACACACACACACACAGAAAGACACAAACAGAGAGAGAGAGAGAGAGAGAGAGAAACACACACACCCCATATTGAGACGATAGAGGTAGAAACTCCTGATGTATCCCTTTACAGCATTGATAAAAACATATGTGCATATAAGGTTAACTTCCTCTCTCTGTGATTCATTCACCAGAGAGTGGAACACCCCCCCCCCCCCACACACACACACACACACACACACACACACACACCCCCACACACACACTCTCCAGCCTCTGGAACCAGTTTCTGGTCTTTCCAGTATGCAGCTCCTTTCACAATCAACCACTTCTCCTGGCAAAGCAAACAGTGTGTCAGTTGTAACTGGTTATTGTTTCTCATGGAGGTGTGATCAGGTTCTCCAGATGCAGCGGAGCAGGTTTTCTGGCTTCTGCTCCAGAATAGGAGGCGGGGGGGGGGGGGGGTTGGGGGGTTGTGGGGGGGTCAAAGAGACTGTATCTACTCAGTGTTTCTGCTGCACCATATGAGGAAAATAGACAATACCGTTCTTCAATAATGTTAATATTTCTTGTAATAACCAAATGGATATTAAAGTACACTTAGTTCAAAACACAAAAGAAAATCATATTTTAACACATTTATTCAACAAATTAAACATAAAAAGATCCACTATAAAAAGGGTTGCATTTTAAAAATGGTTTTCTTCTGATATTTTCTTTCAACTAAGAAAAGTTAGTGTGATTTCTGTCTGAAATGATATATTTTAGTGTTCAGAGATCCATCATGCACTGGAATCGCCACCTTCCAGCACACGGGGACACATTCCTGCATCGCTCGGCTGTCATTGCGGCTCGCGGGCAGGGAGTGCTGCTCAGTAATAACCTATTATTTTGGAAGAAGATGTATTTGGTTTCATCACCTTGGCTTTGGAAGAGAAAAGGAGACTTGACACTGTATTGAAAGAGGAAGAAACAATGAAAGGTTGTGAAGGGAACGTTGTTGAAAAGCCTCCTGTCCCTAGTACTTCCATGTGTTTTTGAGGACAGGCTTATTCCAGATTTAGTAAAGATATTCAGTAACACGCGAGGCTCCTGTGTAACCTCTTAGCCGAGTAATACCAGCAGGCCTAAAGAGAGAATATTTCTGCTGGACACAGCCAATGGAGCTTTAAATAATGACAGCCACAACTGTACAAACATACATTCACACAGGGAATAGTACGGTGGCCGAAAGGGGCCGACGCCCTGCAACTTAAGAAAACACACGCAAATAAAAACATCATTAATTTGACAACACATGCACAGCTTTCAGCAAACACGCTGCAAACACACACAACAAAACCACATACACAAATGTGCTGCAAATACAAAAAAAAGATGCAAAATGAAGAGCACACAAACCCTAAAAAACAATGCAACAGAAAAACGCTGCATCTAGTTTACACAACGGAAGGCGAGGTTATGTCAGAGTGGATATTTTTTTTTCTTTATTTTTTTGATGGCTTTTTAATAAGTGTTTTACTTTTCAGCATATGGGCTTTAACTAGCTAGCAAGCGCTGTCTCTAACACAGTAGCAACGTAAACCTGGTTTTCCATTAATGGTAGCTCCTCGACCCGGCCCGATTGATACGTTTTTAATGAACCTGGAGGCAGCAAAAAAATAAAATAAAAGGTGGATAAACTATTTACCGGTAAACACGGCGGGTTTGTTCAGAGAGCTTCTGAGACAGCAGGAAGAACAACTTGACCAAACCAAAACTTGAAAGCATGAAAAGATAAACGCCTCTACACATCCCCCTCTTTGGGGAAGCATGAGCCGATTTAGGGAGGAGAGAGGGATGGAGGAAGAGAGAGAAAGAGGGAAGGAGAAAGCAAGGGTGAGATAAACAGAGAGGAAGAAAGGGAGGGAGGAGAGAAGAGGACAGCGGAGCGGCTTCCAAGGAGAAGCCTCGACAGTGGCAGGGGAGGAAAAAAGAGGAATTATAGCACATGCCACATGTAGGTTTTAAAATAAAAACATGATTTATGAAACCATGGCCATAATTATGAGGCCGTTATAAAAGTAAAATAAGTTATGTATAAAGGCTTTAACCCTTGTGTTGTCCTCCTCCCGGGTCAAAAACTGACAAAAATGTGACATTTTTGTCCCTTTATTCAGACTTTATTTTAGTTTTCACTACCACCACCTTACCACCACTAGTTTTACACTACATTTTGGAATTAATGGTCAATAACCCTCTTTTATATAGAATTATAGCTAATATTTGACTTAAAAAAAAAAAAAATTATCAATTATTTAGACGAATAGTTAAGATCAGAGGAATGAAAGTGATCAGTTGTATCTGCAAACAGCGTTATAAGGAATCCAATCCATTTTTTGTGGTAATTTGGTTAAAAAGAAACTCATATTTCAGATATAGACATTTTTTTAAGGGGTCACATTTGACCCAAGGGTTAAGTTGCCCTATACACTTCAATTTATAAGATACATGTAGAAGGGGGGTCCCTGCTCCATCACTATCTCAGTTAAAGGGTCCTTGGCTTAAAAAGCACTGAGGACCCCTGATTTTTGCCACAATAAACACAACAAAGACCAGGAATAAAAGTGAAAAATAACTGAAAACTGTTGTAATTTGTGAGAAAATACGGGTAGCAGGATATAAAGAATGCAGCCACATGTTGTCAGCAGGCCATCTAGTGTACACATGGGATGAGTGCAGGTAATAAACGGGTCGTGGTGCGTTTTTGGACAAACAAAAGTCTGATCCGATTAATTACGAGATGCCTTTATTGTACTTTTTGGAATCCAGTGACACCGACACGAGAACATGGTCCTATCCCTCCCCCCCTTCACAGCCTGAGAGGGAGGGGCTGCAGGGTGGGATGTACCGCGATCCCGCTTGTAGTCTTAAATTAAACACAGAGATAATAGCGAAGACACATCCAGGTGCATTTCCACAGACACGCACGACATGCATTCAAAAAACTTCAGGGAACGCAGTGACTCCTGGTTCACATGTACGCTTTGTCTTAAAGTAAAAAGACGACAAAATGAATACCACTTTAAAAAAAAACAGTAAGCTTTCTTTATGGCCCACGATCAGTCTATAAGTCAGGCTCTGTCAATTTTCCACTTAACAGGAGAAAACAAAAAAAAGGCAAAGAGACACTACTATTCATACTTGGAAAAATGGTTTAAATATGGAAGTGAATGGGTCATAGCTTTTTTTCCCCTCCCCCAATTGGGTTTCAATGAATGGTATACTTTAATGAGAATACAATTGTCTCACTAAAAACCAGCTCATCTAGGTAAAACTAGGCCTTTTCCACCAACTGTCTCCCTGCTGTATCTAAGTAAAATATATAAAGTCCAGTCCAGGGGCTCAGTGGGCCGTTGGTCCAATCAGGAGGGGTTACTTCAGTCCTCCTCGCTGCCACTGGCCGAACGCTCCTGGAAACAAAGATGAACTTGTTATTATCGAGCAGAAGTACGCAGAGGACCACACCACACACACAGGTTATAGGGGGGTTGAAATCAATCATTGCATCGATGCAGCTCGATGTGGACGTGGACTGTCCCTGCAGGGACAGACCATAATAATAGATTAATGCCTACTGATGATGTTCCGGTCGCTGCTTTTGTTGTTTTTGCCTTTTGTCTGCTGTGCTCTGAGGAAGTGATGCATCGTGACATCAAACCATAGACAGGATAATTGTAATCAAATTGAATCAGAAATTCATTGAATAGTTTTCATCTAAGCGATCTATCGAATACTTTGACTTTTGCTGGTCCAGTTATTATAGTTTCAATTATTTTTTGTAAGTTTAGACAATTTCATTTTAGTGCGTTTCATTTGTACTCGGAAGTTGGATTTTTCCGAGGTCAAAGTCAGAAACACGCCCCCTGATCTCAGATTTCCGAGCTCGGAACTCGGACAACCACCAAGTACCTCGAGCTACAAACCCAACATGGCTGCACCATGCAACAAGAGTAATAAAAGCTGTAGCAACAAACAGTTATTAGCACTTCCGTCTTATTTGTGTCTCACTACATCGGTTGTACACACAGTCCGGTCCAGCTTCAAATCTGTAGACATGTTTGTATGCACAAAAAAACAGCGTAATGCGTTATTAACTAGCATCGCTAACAATGTCTAACCCGGCTAAAGCTAATGAAAACAATGACAATCTGCCTTGTAAATAAAACACATTCAACACGGGTGTGACGTCATTCTGAGGATGGAACACACTGTAAGTTTAGTGTCAGTGTCTCTCGGCGGGACGGCGTCCCCCGTGTGTAAACGTCTCGTCTCACCTCTTCCTGTTCCTCCTCGCTGTCGTCGTCGCTCACCACCGGTTTAGCCCGGGCACCGCGGCCCCTCCGCCGCTGTCCTTTCCCTCCTCGCTCCCCTTTGTCTTTCCGGCTCAGCTTGATCTTCACCTTCACTGAGCGAGCTGCGACAGAAATCCAGAGATCGGGTTTAATATCTGCAGCGGCGGCTTTGGCGTGAACAGCGCTGGGTTGAGGGTACTCACATTCAGACTCCGAGCCTTCGTCCAGGTCGTCGTCCTCTTCCTCGCTGTCCTCCCCTTCACTCTCGTCTTCCTTCTCGATCTTCTGTCTCACGCTGGTGAAGACGGACTGCAGCACAATGGAGTCCTCGTAGATCTGAACGGGTTTACAGAAAGAGATTTATTATAATAACGTCTCTCCTTTGCTCTGAGAAGCATTTTCCAGACGGACGCCTTTTTCTACTTCCGGTGATTTGAAGCTTTTTACAGATTTGCACATGGCAAGAAGCGTAAGGCACAGGTGCATTTAGGACATGTCCAAATCCACTTTTGCTAGTTTAATGTTGGAAAAAGGGCACTTGGTTCAAAAGGGTTGTGCTTAGTGTCTTCATTAATTGCAGGTGTGTTCTGGGCTTAACATGCAATAAATCAGAGTTTCATCTCCTATTCCCATTAACAGCCAGGCGCGTTTGTACCTTGGTGCATTGCTATTATGATGGCAGGTTTGCACCGTTATATTTTTATTTGTAATCTTTTGCATGTGTGTGCTGTTGTGCGTCCCCTGCAGTTGGTGCACTCACTGTGCATAAGGCCCCTTTTACTAATGCGCTGTTAAAATAACAATGAAATGCTGCGCTATTGACTTCAAATCAGGTGTTTGTTGGTCAATGGCGCGATCACTTTCTGCTGCCGCAAGATAGCAGTACGCCCAGAATGCACCTGAACACACCTCCCTGTAAGACCAGCATGCCCATGGGCGCACAGATGGGTGCAAGTGCATTCGCTATTTAAAACGACATGGGCGCAGGACGGGAAATTAACAACTGCACAGGTCTTAAACTAGCAGACACAAAGACACTTTGATAGGGCCCTAAGAATGTTTGGTAGACGTCTAAATCACCCAAATATATCCAATGTTGGTGAGCTTATGGCTTAAAGGGTCATTTCAAAGGGTATTTTCAACCTGGACCCTATTTTCCCATGTCTTGGTGTCTAAGTGATTAACGTGAACCAAACTCTTTGATATTTGGTCCAGTAGTTAGCCAGCCCGCTGCGACCGGCAGCTGCAAACCGGGATGGCAATGTAACCCTACAGGACAAATGTTCTCCTTTAATTTCCGTCCACTAAAGTTCTGTTTTTGCCGCCGACAGGCTCAGATTATTATTCTAAGTGTCTGACGTTATGGAAAGCATCCCTACAGAGATAGACCTTTGTGTTAAAGAGTAAGATCCGTCTCGTTTAACCAGAAACAGCCCCGAAATTGCCATTGCCAAACTAACCAGACTCCATTTAAATAATCATCACTTTTAGCGTACATAGAGACTGTATATTTTCACATGTAAATGAGTGAATTTAGGGATTATTTCAGACAAACCAGGGTGGTGATCGTTGAACAGTGAAAAGACGAACCACGAAGGCTGTTGATAGTTTTATTTTGTTTCTGTCGACTTTGAATAAAGTGTGTTCTACGTTGATAAAATTACCATTTATTCAAATGAAGTCTGGTGAGTTGGGAGATAGCGATTTCATGACAGTTTTAGACAAAAAGGATGTTACTCTTTAACAAAAAGGTCTATATCTGTAGGGATCCTTCCCATAATGTTGTCAGAATAATAATCTGAGCCTGTCAGCGGCAGAAACAGAACTTTTAGTGGACAGAAACTGAAGTGAACTGGACAATTGCCCATTAAGGATACATTGCAGCGTGTTTCGCTGCAGTCAGGCTTACACAATCACAAGACACAAAAACATGGGAGAATAGGGTCCGGGTTACGTTGAGTTCAATTTCACTCACCAGAGACCCCTCCAGGTTGAAGGTCTGGGCGTTTTGACACAGCAGCATCACGTCCTTCTCCAGGTCGTTCAGGCTGCGGTACTTATGGCTGCGGATCCTCTCCTGATGGAGGAGGGAACAACGGAAGGTACTCAGATAGAGGGACTCTATTCATCCCAAACTGGGAAATTACTAGAGGTGTGCAAAAACTATTTTGAATCGCGATTCAAGCTCTACGGATTCAAAATCAATTTAGAAAATTCCAAAAATCTATTTATTTATATTCAAAACATGATTCATGTGATTTGAAAAAAAATGAATCATGCGATTATTGTATGTCTACTGCAATGTGTACACACACACACACACACACACACACACACAAAGTAACTACATATACATACTGTGAATTGTTTTTTGAACCGAGAATCATTTTAACATCAAAAATTGATATGGAATCGAATTGTGATCTTAAAAATCAGAATCGGGACATTTTTTGAATCGTACACCCTTAGAAGTTACTCTGTTCTCACACACGCCTTACACACACCACACCCCCACACTAAACAAGCTAATGGTGAAAATGTTAACATGCAGAACACATGGGCGTGACTTTAGACCCCTACCTTGATCTTTCTGAAGTCCACTGGTTTGCGGATGAGCTCGTAGTACTCGGGCAGCTCCTTGCGAGAGGGCAGCTGGATGAAGACTTCGCTCAGCTGTCGCCCGTTACTACTGAGACAAGGGCGATGGTTTCTTAGCATCTCTGTTAGTCACTGCGGAATCTAAAGTGACTAGGGCTGCAACTAACTCACAATTATTTTTTCATGGTTGATTATTGTTAAGATTAATGGATTAGTGAGTGAAAATGTGGTTCAGGGTTTCTCAAAGTCCAAGGTGAAGTCCTCGAATGTCTCAAAAAACTCAAAAGATATTCAGTTTACTAGAATCCACTAGAACATATTCACATTTAAGAAGCTGCAATCAGAGAATCTTAAAGCTACAGTGCGTAGCTTCTGTCTCCCCCATGAGGAATACTTAGGTAATGACAACAAATCTATCGGCGCGTCCGTTAGCTGTGTAGCAACTCATTTGGCAACGGCTTGAATATCACGGACGTTGATTAATATCATTTCTTCAGATGATACGGAGGTTCTCTCTAACATTACCTAGTGTGCTGACAGATATGCGGTACTGTTCTCACCCGTCCTTATACTTGATGACGGCGTCGACGATCTTCTTCATCTTCTTAGTGAGGGACAGAGGGTTGGGCGAGAGCTTCTCGGCGGGCGGGCGGCCGCGTTTCTTCGCCTTCTTCACGTCCTCGTCCTTGTCCCGCCCGCGGCCGCTGCTGGAGCTGGGCGTGGCCGGCCCGCCGTCGTGGTCGCGGTCTCTCTTGCGCTTTCTGGTCGTCTTTTTGTGACGCACTTCCTCTTCGATGTCCTCTAGATTTCCCTCCTCTATGGCCTGTGGCGAGGAGAAAATTATCAGTGAGCAAAAAAAAAAAAACTACACTTCTCTACACGGATTCCCTTCCATCTCCTAAATGAACAGGATCCTTTAATGCACGAAAACATAAGCACAGCTATTTGTGGGATAGCCTACGAAAATACGGTGATTGCCAGTCGGTCACATGTAAATTGAACGATGAAGGTGACAGTGAGCCGGTACACAGCATTGTGACATGATGGTATGATCAGAGGCGTGGCAGTTGAGTTTAACCGACAAAAAGATGACTGTCCTTAATGAAAGTTAAGATTAGGCACCAAAACTGAGCTTTTTTACTGAGCTGGGGAAGAAAGCCTTCTCTTACTTCGCTCCATGGTCTTGGAATAATTTGCAAAACCTGCTCCATCTTAATGATCTAGTCCCATTAAATGAATTTAAGGCCATGTTAAAATGTCATGTAATTCAAAAATGTAATTGCCACATGTGACCTGTTCCTTTCCCCTATGTGTGATTTTTGTCTATGCTGTATTTCTGTGTATATTGTAACCGGTGTGCCGTGTTGGCCCGGTCTCCCTCGAAAAAGAGATTTCAATCTCAAGGGACTTCCTGGTTAAATAAAGGTAAAATAAATAAAAAAAACGACAAGTTAAGATTAGAACAAAAGATCGCTGTTTGGGGGAAACACCGGTTCCCTTAAGTAGCACTGCCGGGACAAGCTGCCGTTTCCCGGGAGAAGGCTTCCCCTTAACTTCTTCAGGGACCCAAACCTGCGACTAGGCCTGCACAATTCGGGGAAAAATATGAATCACAATTTTTTTTGCTTAGAATTGATATCTCGATTCTCTGGCACAATTTTTTTTTTATTTTTTTTTTACCAAAACAAAACAAATTGGCAGTACCAAACAGATTTTTTTGGCATCTTTAGCACATCACCAAAAGCCTGTAAACACAGATATCATATGATAGACAGACATAGAGGCTTCAATGAAGAGAATGGGGAGTGTGCAGCGCTTTAAAACCCTATTTTATACAGAAGAAAGTAGTAGCGTTTGTGATGCAGTAGGTTTGTAAAATTAAATGAGAATCAAAGTCATTAAAAAAAAAAAAAAAAAACGAAGTTATTTAAACAGTAAATTGTGAACAGGGTGAATCGAGATCACGATTTCATAACGATTTAATCGTGCAGGCCTACCCTGCGCAGATCTTTGCGGCCTTTTACATCGGCAGCCAGCGTGGTGCATTGGTTATTAAATATGTGGAACACTTGTGGATTACTTTGCGTAGCGGCATGTACGAAGGGACCATGAGTACAGCCTGAACAACTGGACAGAACGGCCCACCTTAAGCCACTGTTTCTCAGTGAGCGAGTCGCTGTAGTCCACTTCCTTGCGTTGGCGCGATCCGCGGCCAAACATCTTCTCCTCCTCCTCTTCACAAGTTAGCCTCTCGACCTCGGCGTCGTCTTTCAGGATCCAGCTGGGCATGTCGTCCTCCTCCATCAGACGGGGTTTCCTCTTAGGGTTGCGGGCGTCCTCTCGGCGTCTGTCCAGATCCATGCGCTGGAATTAAGAAACAAAAAGGCAGCATGCAATCTGTAAGTTTAATAATACCTTTATTTGCATACATGCTGCTCAAAGTGCTGTACAGTGTGCTATCAAAACAGTTTTCAGCACTTTCATGGCTCTTTATAGTTTTGCTCATTTAAAGCCAATGCACTTAATTCGAAGTTGCTTTGGATAAAAGCGTCAGCTTAATTAGATGTAATGTAACAAGAAGAGAATAAAAAACTATAAAAAGGCAAGGGCTAAAAGTAGAAAAAGTGACAGTAGAAAAAAGTCTGAATTTTCATTTTTAACTTTTTAAACTTTTTTGAGTTTTAAAGAGTCAACCGAGCTTGCGTTTGTGGTATAACTCAGCAGGATGTTCCACAGTCTTGGCCTCTGTTTACACTCGGTGTCTTTTTTTTAAGCTGCCAGTGTCTATTTTAAATTATAATCCTACGGAGTACACCGTGTTTTTAAAGACAACTCCACCGCAGACTTCTTTTTCTGTCGTTTGGAGCGTCTTTCTGAAGTAGAAAAAGGTTAGTTCTGAATAAACGCTCTACATCAAGCACTTTTTTTTGACAGCCGACCAATGCGGAGTAGCCAGACCTGTCGTTTCCATTACAAGAAAAACGGAAGTCTGAGCACAGAGTTAGACGATATGGCCAGGTGCTCCCTGTACAGGGAACTCACTTTGTTTTATCAAAAGTTAGCCCCGCTCTCTCCATCTGTTCTCTAGCTCGCTCCACCACTTTGTTTTATCAAAAGTTAGCCCCGCTCTCTCCATCTGTTCTCTAGCTCGCTCCACCACTTTGTTTTATCAAAAGTTAGCCCCGCTCTCTCCATCTGTTCTCTAGCTCGCTCCACCACTTTGTTTTATCAAAAGTTAGCCCCGCTCTCTCCATCTGTTCTCTAGCTCGCTCCACCACTTTGTTTTATCTAACGTTAGCCCCGCTCTCTCCATCTGTTCTCTAGCTCGCTCCACCACTTTGTTTTATCTAATGTTAGCCCCGCTCTCTCCATCTGTTCTCTAGCTCGCTCCACCACTTTGTTTTATCTAATGTTAGCCCCGCTCTCTCCATCTGTTCTCTAGCTCTCTCCACCACTTTGTTTTATCTAAAGTTAGCCCCGCTCTCTCCATCTGTTCTCTAGCTCTCTCCACCACTTTGTTTTATCTAATGTTAGCCCCGCTCTCTCCATCTGTTCTCTAGCTCTCTCCACCACTTTGTTTTATCTAATGTTAGCCCCGCTCTCTCCATCTGTTCTCTAGCTCTCTCCACCACTTTGTTTTATCTAATGTTAGCCCCGCTCTCTCCATCTGTTCTCTAGCTCTCTCCACCACTTTGTTTTATCTAATGTTAGCCCCGCTCTCTCCATCTGTTCTCTAGCTCTCTCCACCACTTTGTTTTATCTAAAGTTAGCCCCGCTCTCTCCATCTGTTCTCTAGCTCTCTCCACCACTTTGTTTTATCTAATGTTAGCCCCGCTCTCTCCATCTGTTCTCTAGCTCTCTCCACCACTTTGTTTTATCAAAAGTTAGCCCCGCTCTCTCCATCTGTTCTCTAGCTCTCTCCACCACTTTGTTTTATCTAATGTTAGCCCCGCTCTCTCCATCTGTTCTCTAGCTCTCTCCACCACTTTGTTTTATCTAATGTTAGCCCCGCTCTCTCCATCTGTTCTCTAGCTCTCTCCACCACTTTGTTTTATCTAATGTTAGCCCCGCTCTCTCCATCTGTTCTCTAGCTCTCTCCACCACTTTGTTTTATCTAATGTTAGCCCCGCTCTCTCCATCTAATGTTAGCCCCGCTCTCTCCATCTGTTCTCTAGCTCTCTCCACCACTTTGTTTTATCTAATGTTAGCCCCGCTCTCTCCATCTGTTCTCTAGCTCTCTCCACCACTTTGTTTTATCTAATGTTAGCCCCGCTCTCTCCATCTAATGTTAGCCCCGCTCTCTCCATCTGTTCTCTAGCTCTCTCCACCACTTTGTTTTATCTAAAGTTAGCCCCGCTCTCTCCATCTGTTCTCTAGCTCTCTCCACCACTTTGTTTTATCTAAAGTTAGCCCCGCTCTCTCCATCTGTTCTCTAGCTCTCTCCACCACTTTGTTTTATCTAAAGTTAGCCCCGCTCTCTCCATCTGTTCTCTAGCTCTCTCCACCACTTTGTTTTATCTAATGTTAGCCCCGCTCTCTCCATCTGTTCTCTAGCTCTCTCCACCACTTTGTTTTATCTAAAGTTAGCCCCGCTCTCTCCATCTGTTCTCTAGCTCTCTCCACCACTTTGTTTTATCTAATGTTAGCCCCGCTCTCTCCATCTGTTCTCTAGCTCTCTCCACCACTTTGTTTTATCTAATGTTAGCCCCGCTCTCTCCATCTGTTCTCTAGCTCTCTCCACCACTTTGTTTTATCTAATGTTAGCCCCGCTCTCTCCATCTGTTCTCTAGCTCTCTCCACCACTTTGTTTTATCTAAAGTTAGCCCCGCTCTCTCCATCTGTTCTCTAGCTCTCTCCACCACTTTGTTTTATCTAATGTTAGCCCCGCTCTCTCCATCTGTTCTCTAGCTCTCTCCACCACTTTGTTTTATCTAATGTTAGCCCCGCTCTCTCTCTCTCTGTTCTCTAGCTCGCTCCACCACTTTGTTTAATCTAATGTTAGCCCCGCTCCGCATAGCGTTCTAGCCGGGATACTGTAGCAGTAGTTATAGAAACAAAATACGCTCTCGCCTGCTTTTTTTGAACACACTTCTGCTGCGCTTACATAACCTGCACCACTATGCCACTTGCATACTCAGGTCAAACAGAACTACCTCAGCCTGACTTTATTATTATATTGACTGTCTACTGTATGTACAATTGCACATTTTTAACTCAAATTTTGCTGCTCTTATTTTCTTCATTGCATGTGCCTTCTTATTTTTACTTTTTATATTGTTTACTGGAATGTTATGTTTGTCTGTGGACGTGTGTGTGTGTGTGTATAAAATGTCTCGTCTCCACCGTGGGATAGATGGAAACGTAATTTTGATCTCTTTGTATGTCTTGACATGTGAAGAAATTGACAATAAAGCAGACACTGACTTTTTGAATAAAACGCTGGCAGCTTTTTTTGTTTTTTTTTACTACAAAAAACACCCCAGTCAACTTTTTCTTGTGTGAACATAGCCTTAAGAGCGTAGAGACTTAAAGCAGACTCCCTGCTGGCTTTGTGGGCTACTTTGGGATTAGTGGAGTCAGATTATAAAACGCCAAAGTATCCAATAATTGATAAGGAAAAGAGGGACTAACCATGAACTGTTCAAACTCCTCTTCACTTCTGGCTATCATCTGATTGACTGTCTCGTCATCGGGCACTTCGTCTTCCTCCTGCGGACAAATAAAGACGTGTGATTGAACGGAGGCGTAGACAGGTTAATGTGGCACCTCAGAGCCACGTCTTTGAACTAGCAACTCTCACCTACACAGAAGGGAGGGATGTATTCAATACAGTGTAAATAGCTTAGCATTTGTGAATGTTGGAGTTATCAGTAGAATTGTATTGTCCTGTTACAGTTAGGAGGCAAAAAAGCATTATTGTAGGATAGAAAAGTAGAAAGAAAAAAGAGGGATACAAAGTAGTGATGCACCGATCAACTTCTGGGCCAATACTGATGTTTAAAATTACAATTTGGCCAATAGATGTTTTTGTTGTTATTTATTCCCTCTTTTGTGTGAGGGAAACAGAGAAATCTTCAAGAAAATAACTACATATTAACTAAACTAGCCCGTCATTATCTCTGAATGAGCACAGATTCATGAAACAACCTTTAACATAACCTTCTTCAAATAAAACCACCGTTTTAAGCTGCTATACAACTACATGCTCAATGAGGAAACACGTCAGTACTTTCACAGCTCAACAAAAACAATCGTTTTGTGAAACTAAATAAACATATCACTTTGGGTTTTTCGTACACAATACAACGTTCTAGTAGCTGATCTTTCAGACAGTGTAAAATTCTTTCACTTTCCATTTATGAAGAAACCACGCATGTGCACAGCATCCATTGCCTTCTTACGTCACGCCAGAGTTGTCTGCAGCCAGTGGCTTCTTCCCAGAATCAGCACTTGCAGTAGCAACATATGCTAGCTACAGTATGTTAGAGTCCGACTGCTAATAACCAACGCAACATGCTGCCGGCGCAAAATTGATGCAACACAACTGACAAATATTAGCCACTACAGCCGGTAAATGTCATCTTATTCGCTGTTAGGTATGAAATCAAATATTGGCCGATTAATTGATGCATCCCTAACAAAATATACTTGCAGAGGTAAAAAAACAGCAGAGAGAGGAGTAAAAAGTACAAAGAGGAAGGCTTTTATATCAGTGTTTCATAGTATCATCGAAACCAAAGGTTTGAAGCAGAAACACAGAAAGGAGAAGTCTGGATTGATGAAAGCTCACAAATCCTGGGGAAGGAGAGAGAAATGAAGAGAAAAGAGAAAAGAATGGAGAGGTGAGGCAGCACACAGGCAGATGTGGGTGGGTGGGCAATATGGCGACAGGTTCAGATCACACCCACCCACGCCCCCCTAGTACGACAGCCTCCTCGAGCCCCGACCTCGTCCTGTTCCTCGTGCTCCAGGATGGCCTGCAAGAAGGCCCGACGCTCGCAGCCGGACGACTTCTGGTCAAACATGCCCGCCTGGATGACCTTCTGGTCCACGTTCAGCTTGTACTTGGCTGCCGCCAGGATCTTCTCCTCCACGCTGTTGACGGTGCAGAGGCGCAGCACGCGCACCTCGTTCTGCTGACCGATGCGGTGGGCTCGGTCCTGGGCCTGCAGGTCCTGTAGGAGCACAAACACGCGGGTGAGGTCAGGTGGAGAGAGCGGGTGTGGTGAGGGGGAAAACTTGAGTAACAGGAAAAACACAGTCAGTACTGAAAACCTGGGGACGGGGAAAAAAAACACAAAAAACACACAAAAAACATCGATACAGCATAGTATCGCGATATTTTCAGTGGCAATACTGTATCGATACACAGGAGCCAAGTATGGATCTTTTATTATATATTATATATGTGTTGGTCAGTTTGTCCCATTTTGCAGCAATAAAGAAGTGATATGAACAAAGAAAGGAAGAAATGTCTCTTTTTAGATGAAACAGATGTTGATAAGTTTCCTTTTGGGGACGTCATTAGAAATTGGGAAAAATCTGAAGTTGGAAAAAATTGTATAAATTGCAATATATATCGCAGAATATTGCAATATGTTTAAAATCGCAATAATATCGTATTGTGGCATTAGTATCGTAATGATATCGTATCAGGAGGCGTCTGGTGATCCCCCCCCCCTACATGAAATCATGTGTATTACTTTACTATTACACATAAAATTAAACAGGTTACCTGCAGATTTTACCAAGTAAAATTTGAGACCTTTTTAACCCGTGTTGTCTTCCCATGTAAAAAATAATTTTGCCTACTTTTTTCCAACATAATCACTTTTTCCAACATTTTGTCACGTTTTCAATGTTTTTTTAATATTTTTAATGTTGATATTTTCAGTGCTTATTTCGACGGCCCATTTTTTGTGACAACATTTTTTTTAACTAAAGACGGGTCAAATCTGACCCGACGTCAACATGAGGGTTAAGACCATTATGAATGAAATTTAGGACCTTCTTAATATCACGGCATCAAAAACAAAAGACGTCAGAGTCTGGAAACATTGTCTGAAACAATTCCCTAATTTCCTTATTGGCATTTCATTGTCTAGATTGGCTGCAATGCAAGTTGCATGTTGGTCTCATTTTAGTCATAATTAGCAAAATTATATTTGTACTAGCGACGGAAAGAACTACAACACCACAGAATAAGAAAATAAAATAAAACCATTCTAAAGAACATGAGCATTAGAGGTTGAGTTACATGGACTTTAAATTAAGACCTTAAATTATTTAATTTATTTATTTAAGTGGACGCCCGGGTAGCTCAAGTTGGTAGAGTGCTCCCCCATATATGGAGGTTTACTCCTCGACGCAACGGCCGCGGGTTCAACTCTGACCTGCGGCCCTTTGCTGCATGTCACCCCCCCCCCCCCCTCCCCTTTTCACGTCTTCAGCTGAAAATAAAAATAAAGGCCGAAAATGCCCAAAACAAATCTCTTAAAAAGAAGGGTACGTTCTGCCATATAGGTAACCGTGGGAACAAGAGCCAAACGAATGTTCTGAATGGCGTCTCTCAGCTCTGATGATTGCAGTTGTAAGTGTTATTTATGTTTTATCTGCTGTAGCTTTTCCAAAGTTTTAGACACAGATATGGCAATAATAATGGTCCGAATGGATGTTTTTTTTTTTTAAATTGAAAAACGTTTTCTTGACGGCGGACCTCTAACCCCCCCCCCCCCGGATAAATATGTGCACCCAAGTCTTCCACAAACCTGGAGGAAACACTAGCTACGCTGTGTCTGTTGTTGTTTCTCTTCGGACCTGCACAAATAGGCATGGGGTGGTAGAACGAGAAAAGAAATACTGGGGGCATTGCCAATCCTGCTTCTGCTTTTGAGAGTCTAAATTGAAAGCTAATTTCGCTCAATTTCCATTTAAAAATAGAAACCGTGACACCTCTACAACATCTATCTGCGTTGGGAGTACCTGATGCGGGTTCCAGTCGCTGTCAAAGATGATGACGGTGTCGGCCGACTGCAGGTTGAGGCCCAGGCCCCCGGCCCTGGTGCTGAGCAGGAACACAAAGTACTGCGAGGCCGGGTCGTTGAATGTCTTTAGCAGCATGCCGCGGTCCTCTGCCTTGGTGGTTCCTGGGGGGACGGGGGAAAGATCAGACTGTGAAAAGGAAGTGAATCCCTCATTGTTTCCGTATGATGAGGTGACAGCGCCAGGCCCACAAATACTCGGTCAGAGGTCTCACCGTCCAGACGCAGGTACTTGAAGTTACGGTAGGCAAAGTAGTCCTCCATGATGGTCATGAGTGAGGTCATTTGACAGAAGAGCAGCACTTTGTGGTCGGTGGCCCTCAGCTTGGGCAGGATGCGATCAAGCAGCTCAAACTTCCCAGAAGAGCGGTACAGGTCCGGGCTGGACAGGCAGACGGGGGAACACGAGGAGGAAGAATGAGCCAGAACCCATCATGTTAGGGATGTGCAGTTGTCCCAACAACCACATCTTTTTCTTACGCTTCTGATTTTAGGATACTTAATGGTTTTCATACGCTATCGGGCTACTGCGGTCTCTCTGGGAACGAAAGCTAACCAGTCTAGATTGAGTCTGTGAGGCGTGTGCAGCTCATTGACCAATCAGAGAGCTTGTTCCCATGCTAATTTGCATTGTTTTACCCAAAAAGCAAGCCCCCTCCCCCACCGTAAGTGTCACGGAAAGGCTAAATAGAGCATTGAACAAGACACACACGTGAAGTACAAACACACACATCACTCAAACTTCACGTACCCACTCACGATTCCACCAGAATAGCCAAGATGCTCAGAGAAAGACTCCTGGAAAACACAACGAACATTTATGTTGCCATGAAATCTAAAACTTTGTCTACTCTTGTTACTACTCTAGAGAAAGGTGGAGCTTCTGTCTGGTACCTCAATGTGCTGGAACATGTAGGGGTGGTTGCAAATCTTTCGCAGTTGCATGATAGTGTTCATCAGGGTCTTCGTGCCACCTTTACCCTGGAAAAAAAAAAAAATAAACACCTTTTAGTTTCCAATTTTAGAATATTTTAGAGCTTTAAAATGAAGAATTTGACTATATTTTAAAATGTCTACAAAATAGGATTTCACTTGAAATTGAAGGACTTTTTCTTCTGGTTCTTACCTTCTTGTCTTTCTCTGATCCATCTGTGAGCAAGACTCCCTTGGCCTGCATGTGTCGGTACAAAACCCTCTGTAGGGCCGACATGTCGCACTTTATCACATACTCCACCTACAAACCAACAATCGGAGAAAAAAAAAGACACAGAATTATATCAATAACTTGATTTAATGAATGTCCACAGAAAGACTGGGAACCACTCATGCAGGAATGAAATCGTGAAGGATGAAATCTCATCTGAATGAAAGCGAACAGGCCGACCTTCTCGGGCAGCTGGGCCTCCACTTCCTTCTTGAGTCGGCGCAGCAGGAACGGCCTGAGCACTTTGTGTAAACGTCGGATGATCAGGATGGTCTCTTCTTCATTCAAGTCGACCTTGAGGGGGAAAAAAGAGGGACACACCCAACATTTTAGATTTGATTACATAGACTTTATTGATCCAGGATTGGTTTATTTCAGTGCTACAGCGGCAAAATATACACAGCATGCATACGGAATATAGAAAAAATCATAAAGAGGATAAAATACAGCTAGAAAAAATACAAAGGAAAGAATGTACAACTACTTAAATAATATTTATAAAAGTCAGTAAAACCTGTTTGTGCAAGTTGCACTTATTGTGCAGTATTGTGATGTATTTGAGTCCTACTTAACACTTAGTGATGCAATACATTTCATGGTAATTTATTTGTTACTGCTACCTGGTAGGGATGGGGAGGAGTACTAGATTACACGATTTTGGTGTCAGTATTTGTTCAACATATCCAATACTCACAATCTTACTACATTGCGATACTATGACATGTTGCTGATGCCAGCCACCAAGCTAATGTGTACAGTAACTTTATAGCGCTACAAGTACATTCAACGTGCCCATTAATTTATTTTTAGTGAGATTGTTTGTACCGTGGAGAATAGCACTGGGGGACCTAACAATTGAATGTTAGCTACTGTAGCTGTATGGGCTTAGTCAGCAAGCTGGCCAGCTAGCGCCCCCTGCTAGCTCCCTCTATCGAAGGAGATTTCACTGGGAGGAGAGCAAAGCTACAGTTAGCATGCTGTTAGCAAATCTAGCTCAAATTCAACCAGCACAACCCCCCTTAAAACATACAATTGGCTATCTATTGAGTGGCTGGTATTTTTTGAACATTCACTACCCATTTGGCTGGTTTTGCACCCTGCCTCCCAGACCTTGACTCACCTTCTCTCCAGTCATGGCGAAGGGGGCGTTGAACCACTGTTCAAACGTGGTGCAGCTTTTGAAGATGGTGGGCAGGAGGAAGTTGAGCAGGGCCCAGAGCTCGGGCAGCTTGTTCTGCAGCGGAGTGCCTGTGAGCAGCAGGCGGCGCGGGGCCAAGTAGTGAGTGTTCAAGACCTGGGTCAGCTTACAGTGGTGGTTCTTCATACGGTGGCCTTCGTCCACGATCATGTACTTCCAACGAAGCTTGGGGGGGAAACGTGGAAGTTAGAAAGAGAGGCAAAAGGCGGAGAAAAACTGAGTCATGTGACCTACATCTTAAGATGCTTCCTTACCTTTGCTAGCACCTGCTTATCTTTGATAATGTACTCGTACGTGGTGAGCAGCACGTTGAACTTGCCGCTGCGCAAGATGGGAATGAATGCACGGCGGGCAGCGGGAGACCCCTGGAAATGGAACGCAAATTGCTTAGCATGCAATTTCAACAGCATCAACCATTAAATGCATAAGTGACCTTCACACTCTAACATAAAAACGTGACTGACGAGTAGAGTTGATCCCGTATTAATACCAGTTTTGCAAATGCCTCCGATACCGCCTAAAATGTTATCACCCCTCAATGATCTCTCGAGTACAAAGAATGAATTGAATTAATGAATTAGTTCATGTTTTACAAAAAGGGTTTAACCTGAGCCAGGCCATACAACTTTATTATTTATTCTCTATACTTTTATTTATGGTTTGTTTGTATGTGTCTTGTACTCCCCACCCAATGCAAATTTCCCCATTGTGTTATAAATAAAGGATTTTGAATCTTAAGTCTTCATCTACATCTTAAGTTAATATACAGTACATACTGTACATGTTAAAACATATATTTTAAATCACTGGTATCAGATATAGGAATTGTAACATCTGTAGTGACTAGAATATCCACGTAGGTACCACTAACCTTGTAGGAGACTTTCACGACTGACGGGGCCCACTTATCAAACTCATAGACCCAGTTAGATAAAGTTCTGAAAACAAGAGACACGCCAGAAAGGTTTAAACTCATAGATATCAACATGAAAGGACAACATGTACAACTTTGTGTAAAATCACTTTGTCTTTTAAGTGTGTGTGTCCACAGATAAAGCCGCCAAGGAGTGCTTACGAGAGAGGTACGATGATGAGGAAGGGCCCGTTGAGGCGCTTGTACTCCATGAGGTAAGTGATGAGGGCGATGGTCTGGATGGTTTTCCCCAGACCCATCTCATCAGCCAGGATGCCATTCAAGTTGTTGTTGTAAAGCGACACCAGCCACTCCAAACCTTTGATCTGACCAGAAACACGTCAAAGTTAGTTTACTTAACTCATAAAACCATGTGTCAAACTCGAGGCCCGCGGGCCAAATCCAACCCATAGCAAATTTTGATCCGGGCCACAAATCAATTTAGGTTCACTATCAATCATGACCCGCCTGGTGGTGCACCAAACTGAAAAGCCGGGAAACTGGTTCTCAAACTGCACTTACATGACACTCAAAATCTGAATTTGGCAGATTTTGAGACTCCCGCACAATCAGAGAGTTTTCATATTCAGGCTGTGAGTCGGCTGTGTGGAAGCCCCAAAACGTATTTGTTTTTCTTGATTTGCTTAATTCTCTGACAGCGGAGTCTGGTTTCCATTGTGGTCCTTTGTGAAGTTGACTGTTGTGACACCCCTGCATTAAACCATCTATTTAAAGCAACACTAAAGCACTTTTCTACTGGTTGGAAGCGGAACTGTCCATTACCCGCTGTCGTAATGTCTCATTCAAACTACTGATCCGCTACCTGATCTGGCAACCTTGCATAATGTAATGCAATGGACAATTCTGCTTCCAATCTGTAGGGGGAGCGCAACGGGAAAAGTGCTTTAATGTGGCTTTAAATGTCACTACAGAGTAAAGACGGACTCCCATCGGGAATAACGTGAGTCTCCTGTTCACGGCATGTTTTGGGTCGTGTACCTGGTATTGCTTGAGCTGCCCATTGATCAGCAGCGTGGACTGCTTGTCCACTTTCTCAGTGACAGCGTGAGCCACGGCGTAGTAGGACTGCAGGCCTCGGTTGAAACTTGCATTACCATACTCATCATCTACATCCTGCTTGGCGTGTCTGGTAGAAGCAAAAATACATACAAAATACGACAAAATACAGTGAGATTTGGGTTTTGGAGAGGATAAAAAAAAATAATACATCAAATGAAAACTATACATTAAAAAAACTACAATAAGTTAAGATGCAAACGTTACATTTGGTAATGATTATGTTACACACATATAATTTTAGAGTTATTGGAGACTCAGGCTACATCCACATTACTACGTTACGGTTTTTTAAAATATCTTTTGCTATGTTTACGCCTTGCCGTCCAGACTACTCCGGCACTTCAGAGCTCCTAAAATAGAGACATCTCGAAACCCGGCTGCCCCATTTTGGTTTGAAAACTCAGAAGTTGCTTTGTAGTCTGGACGGTTATCGGTCTTATCGGTCAGGTAGCTGACAGACCTTTCAGCAACAGCTCCACATCGGCGTCGCTCCAAGATAATAAATTCCTGCTCTTACAAAAAAATCTAAATCGCAGCTTCAATATGAGAACGTAGTAGAGTAGATGTAGCATCAAAGATCAGGATCTTTAACACCAAAGTCTCGGCAGGTCCATCTTACTCGATGATGTGCATGACGTCGACTTCAGATACTTCTTCACTGTCGGGGTCAGGAATCTTCTTCTTCTCCTCCGCTTGAGTTGCAGAGGAATGAGGTTGCTCCTCTTCCTCTTCCTGTCCAAACAAATAGGGAGATCAGAAAACTGTTTGCAAGGAATCACAAGAGACCATTTTTAGAGATCACTGGGTCACGTACCTCCTCCTCCTCCTCTTCTTCTGAACCGCTTTCCTCACTGTCTGAACGTGGCGCTACTTCATATCTACAGGAGGGACAAGATGTTTTAGACAAGATTAAAAACAATTTGAAAAGATAAACCGGGTTTGTATCATCTGTTGTGCCGAAGGACATCTTGTTATGTGGCTTTGGTGTTCATTTATGTAACGCGCTGTTATGCAAGTTGCAACTTTGCTTCCAGCACTATCATTGTAAGTTAAACTACTGAATCCAACAAACAGGGACTATCTCCCTTGCTTTTAAAAGTTCTTATTGTGCAGACTTGACACTGACCCTGGGTTCATCTCGAGCCAGGCCTCCAGCTGGCCAGCCTTAGGTGCTTCCATCCCAGTCAGGATCTTTCCACTGTCAATGTGGATCACCTTCACCGGTAGGTCGCTCATTTGGCTAGTCTCATCCAAAGGCTGGGAGAAGAGGAGAGGAGGGAAAAAAATCATTAAAGCTGGGTCATTTTTATATTTTCAACCTGGACCCTATTTCTTTTTAAATTAATGGTGTCTAGGTGACTAATGAGAGTTAAAATCTTTGAAATTGGTCCAGTTTGGAGCGAGAAGGCTGTAACCGGCAGCCGTGAACCGAGGGGCAATGTAACCCTACAGGACAAATGTTCACGGTCAGATTCCATCAATAAAAGTTGTTTCTGCCGCTGACAGGCTCAAATTATTATTCTAGGTGTCTGACAACGTCATGGAAAGGATCCCTACAGAGATAGACCTTTCTGTTAAAGCGTAGGGTTGTAAATTAGCCCAGTAATCGCGATTGCCAAACTCACCAGACTCCATTTAAATAAACAGTACTTTTAGCGTGTATAGAGCCAGCATATTTCCACATGTAAATGGGTGAATGAAGGGTTTATTTCAGACAAACCAGAGAGGTGATTGTTGGAACAGTGGAAAGATGAACCAAGACGGCTTTTGACTGTTTTATTTAGTGTCTGTTGACTTTGAATGAGGGTGTGTTTTACGTTGATAAAATTACTGTTTATTTAAATGGAGTCTGGTGAGTTTGGCAATTGCAGTTGCTGAGATATTTCTGGTTAAATTAAAAGGATCTTGCTCTTTAACAAAAGGTATCTCCCATAATGTTGTCAGACACTTACAACAGTAACCTGAGCCTACAGCACTTTTAGTGGACAGAAACTGAAGGTGCACAATTGCATTGCAGCTTGTTTCTTTTTTAATACTGGACCAATTTCAAAGATAGTTGTCCCCTCACACAAAAACGTGGGAAAATAGGCTTCAGGTTGAAAAATAGGGTAGTTTTAAAGCCCTTTAAAGATACGACATCTTATTGACGTAGTTCCTCACCTCTCCATCTGGTCCCAGGGTGGGAGCACCACCCTCCATAGTCTCTGGCTTCTGAAAACATGAAGGAAACTTTTAAGTACATGGAAAAAAAAACGTGAATTGAAACTTACAAAGAGATGCATCACCTATGCCAACAATAAACATTTACCTTCTTTTTCTTCTTCTTTTTCTTCTCTTTGAGAGCTTGCACGGCTTTGTGTGCACGCACCAGCTCAGTGAGGTTGGCCACGTACTCGTCCGTCTGCTGCAGCAGGTAGGCCAGACGCTTGTCTTTCTTTTGGTCGATGAGTTTACGGTAGCCCTCTTCATCCTCGGCCTGGGGGAAGAGTCACAGACATGTTGGATGCGGAATAGCAAACTCCAACTTATCTTTGCATTTAGGTGTCTGGCTTATAGATCCTCACCATCAGCCTGCGCATTCTCTCCTTCTCAATGCGCTCGTTCTCCTTCTTCTGCTCGCGCTCGGTGTTGGCGTGGTAGGTGGCGACGGCTTTGGTGGCCTTCTGGAGCTTCGCTGTGATGGAGCGGTGGTACTCCTTGAAATCCTTGGCGTGCTGCAGGATGCTGTTGAGGTATTCCTATCAACAGAAAGACCCACAAAAAGCCACCACTGTTATTAGATTCTACATTTACTGTGAAAAGAAATTAAAATGTTGTTTGTTTCTCTTTTTAACCCTTGTCTTCCCGAGTCAAAATCTGACAAGATTTTGACAGTTTCTTCCCTTTTTCAGACTTTTTAAAAACTTTTAACACCACCTTACTACCACTAGTTTTACATTTCTTTTTGGAATTCATGGTCAATAAACCTCATTTATATAAAATTGTACCTAATATTTGAGTTAAAAAAAGATATGATAGAATCCCTTCATCCTGTGATGAAACCACCCAAAGGAACCTGTTCCCACCTGGTGCTTCTGCCGACGTTTACGCTCCTGTTCAATCTTCTGTTGTTTCTCGAGCTTCTCGGTGATGCGGGCTTCACGTAGAGACTGCCGTTTGCTGCGCTTGTAGGCCTTGGCGTTGAGGGCCGTTTCCAAAGCAGTGTCCCGTCGCATGCACACAACCACCTCCTGACGCAGCTGGAGGCACAAGAAAAGTGGACATGTTGAATACTGCGTGCACTCCACAGGGGAAAACAATGACAACAGTGACGCTGGAGGGGGATTTAACTCTTTGGTGCCGGATGCTTCGTGACGACACATCTACCGCCGGTTACTGCGTTGCGCAACTTTGAACCTCCCGCCGGCTGCTGCGTGGCGCAGCATTTTTTATTCGTCAGTCTTTTCATGACGCGTGCAGCAGAGAACGCACTGTCATTGGTTCAAATACACATGAGGCGGGTCTTGTTGGCCATTTAAAGCCATGTGACCACTAAAATCTACTGTAGTTTGCTGAAAATCATGTCAATCAACCAGACATACATGTGCGTTTGTTTATGATTTTTGAAAGACGAGCGAGAAAATGGCTCCAACAGAGGAGGACTTTGACAGCGAGGGCAGTGACAAACGGGACCCGTTTGTGCCGGATGCTTCGCGCCGACACGTCTACCGCCGGTCAAAATCTTCCTCTGTCGGAGTCATTTTCTCGCTCGTCACTCAAAAAAACATAAACGCACGTGTATGTCTGGTTGATTGACATGATTTTCAGCAAACTACAGTACATTTTAGTGGTCACATGGCTTTAAATGGCCAACAAGACCCGCCTCATGTGTATTTGAACCAATGACAGTGCGTTCTCTGCTGCACGCGTCATGAAAAGACCGACGAATACAAAATGCTGTGCTGCGCCACGCAGCAGCCGGCGGGAGGTTCAAAGTTGCGCAACGCAGTAACCGGCGGTAGATGTGTCGTCACGAAGCATCCGGCACCAAAGAGTTAATAAGCAGAGGTTTGAAATGTGCGACAGATGTCTAAACTTCAAACATTTCTTGCAGGGACCTTCGTGGTTACCTGTCTCTGGAAGTTAAGCAGCCTCAGGGCCTTGAGCTCGATGGTGGCCTTGGTGCGCAGGTCCCCGGCCAGAGAGCCCGGCAGGTTCTCCAGCTCCTGGATACGGTGAGCAATACGCGCCTGTAGCCTGAAGAATACATGTCAAAATCATTATATTAAAACCTCTTTTTTTTCTCTCCTTCAGGTTGATCATCCACAATTACAAGGCAAAATTAACCGTAATGGTAAAAGAACTCCTCCGATTAAACGCAACACTGGTTCAAAACTTATCTTTGTGACCAAGATATTTTTTTTTATCATTATCCGAATCAATAAAATTCCTTTTAAATTGTGCTTCTTTGGCCGTGATGCAGCCGCCTCTCTCTGAAGTCCCCGCTTTGTAGTCTCGCTCAATGTCCCGCCTGATTGGTAACACGTTACGAGTTACAGCCTGTCAACACTGAAGGGTAGTGGGCCGCTGACGGCCAAATGCCGCTGTGTGTCGCATGTAAGGCGCAGACATAGCTTAAGTCGCACCAAGTGTTTCAGCGACGGCAAAATACTTGCCAACAACAACAACAAAAAGTATTTTGTAGTGTAGTTAACTTTAATTTTGAATAATCAGGGTGCCTTTAACTGGGTTTTATGTATTGTCTTTAGTGGCATAGTTGTTTATTATGTGTAAATACCAACAAAACAGCTGTTAGGATGGAAGATGAATACGGATAAATGCTGATGATGGAACACAGAGGGTGGTGATAGCGCAGTGGACATGACACATGCCTTTGGTGTGGGAGATCTGGGTTCAATTCCCACTGCGATACATCAATCAATGTGTCCCTGAGCAAGGCACTTAACCCATAATTGCTCCAGAGGCGAGCGACCTCTGATACATAAAAAAATTGTAAGTTGCTTTGGACAGAAGCATCAGCTGAATGACATGTAATGTAATGTAATGTAATAACAGTGTACTTTATAGTGTTTCAAAAAGAAATGGTCCAGCTCCTCTCACCTGTACTCCCTCTCCTGGAGGATCTCCACTGGGTCCAGCCCGCGGGGCTTTTGGATGGGGGTTACGCGGTTCTGCTTCTGGTGAAGCATCATGGGAGGGGGCTGGGCAGGCTGTCCTGGGGACTGCGTCTGAGGGGGCATTACGGGGGAGGCGGCGGGGGGAACAGAGGGAGGAGCGGGCGAGGGTCTGCCCGTGGGCTGAGGCGGGATCAGCTTCTGGGGAGGGTTTGACGGGGCCGCGGCATTCACCATCGGCCCTGGAAGAGAGGAATGAGAAGAGGTCGTATTATGCTGCGTGTGCGTATCGACACACGTGGCTCTCCGTCGTTTGGCTCATTTGAAGCTAATGTGCTGGCACTGATTTATTTCTGACCGGAGTGTGTACCTTCAAGGTTGAAATCACTTCATTTAAAGTCACTTTGGATAAAAGCGTCAGTTAAATGACATGTAATGTAATCAGTGGTGGAATGTAACTAAGTACATTTACTCAAGTACTATGTACTTAAGTACAAGGTACTTTTACTTTACTTGAGTCTATTCTCTTCATGCCACTTACTACTTCTACTCCGCTACATTTCAGAGAGAAATATTGTCTTTTTACTCCACTACATTCATCTGACAGCTTTAGTTACTATGCAGTTTATAAAATATGTTTTATTAAAAATGAAACTAGCCAACAATATAACAGCCTACAAGTCCAGCTGAAATAATTAGACCATTAAACAAACATTAAACTGTTTTAATCCTTTCTAAAATAGGAGGATTGTTCTGCATTGAGTACTTTTACTTGTAATACTTTAAGTACATTTTCCTGATGATACTTAAATGCTTTTACTTGAGTAACATTTTCAATGCAGGACTCCTATGTGTACTTTACAGTGGTGTTACTTAAGTAAAGGATGTGAATTTTTCTGCCACCACTGAATGTAATCAACATACGCAGAGGGGACCGGGGGGAGCGTCGAGTTTACCTTCAGGCCATGATTTAGGGGGTCCGTTGGTAGGCGGGCCCTGCATACCTGGGGGAACTCCTGCAGGGCCAGGAGGCGCCATATTAGGACCTACCATGCCTAAAACAAAAAGAGCAATTAGATATTTCAGGTCATTAGCACATATTGGGAGAGCCTTTAAATAAATTCATTTTCAGCCACTAGGTGTCTCTGCTGAGTCATTTAATATTCTGCTTTCTTTGTTTATCCCTCATGTTGTCCTCATGTTGTCCTCATGTTGTCCTCGGGTCAAACTGACCCGTTTTCCTATATCAGTGTTCTTTTTAATTCCCCAAAATAACATGATTGATTCCACCCAACGCTCTTTGCCAAGTACAAATCTCTACTTTCATTAATTTTGGGGCGTCTTATTCAATTTTATAGCATTGTAAAACAAATGGAAGTGTTTTTGAAATAGTATTGAGTAAAAGTTGACATATTCCAGTCTGTGATTATCATCAACATCCATTCCTTTAATTTTAGTCTAAATAATTCCTAATTTCTGCTTTTCTAACTCAAACATTAGGTATAATTTCCTATAAATGAGGTTTATTGACCATAAATTCCAAAAATAACTGTAAACTAAAGTTAATAAGTTAGTGTTACGTAGTGTTAAACGTAAGAAAAAGTTAAAAACATTGATAAAAAGTGTCAACAAAAGTGTTGATTTTTAATTTTGACGGGAGGACAACACGAGGGTTAAAGTAGGGCTGCTCAGTTATGGAAAACAACATAATCGCAATTATTTTGGTCAATATTGAAATTACGATTATTTAACACAATTACGCACTGACTTGGGAAAACAAAAAACAGTGGAAGGGTTAAACAAATCAACAGTGAAAACTTAAACTGTTGAAATTTCTTTAAAGTTTTTTTTTTATTCAGAACACAAGAGAAAAATAAGAGTTTACTTGTAAAGCGTAATGTCCAAAATATAGTTTCTCAACTACATTTTTTGGATATAATTCTGTTAAGGGGCACATCGATCCTGAGGGTCTTAGCTCACCGTGTGGTCTGTTGTAGTTGGCCTGAGCTGGTCCCGCCCCCCCCACAGGCCCACCTCCGGGCCCCGTAGAAGGCGGCATGTTGGGCATCGGCTGCTGCTGCATCCCGGGCATGGGCCTCTTCCCCTGCACGGCCATCTGCAGGTGCTCGGGTAAGGGCTGGCTGCGGGCCAGCATCTTGTAGGCCATAATCTGAGCCCTGAGCTGGTGCAACTGGTTCTGGTTGAACGGAGCGGGTCCGCCCGCACCGCCTGGTCCGCCGCCCACAACGCCGGGTCCACCCGGACCCTGTGGACCCCCGCGGTTAGGTTGACCCATCCCCTGGTTGGGGTCCCCGCTGCCCTCCATAGGGCCAGCCCCGGGGCCGGAGGGTCCTCCGGGGATCATGGGGCCAGAGGGAGGGCCGTTGGCTGGGACAGGGCTGGGCGCGTGCTCCGAGCCTCCCAACGGAGAGGGGTAACCTGGGACACACAAAACAGATGCATGATGGGTAAGTCAAAAACACTGTTCAAGCATTGTGCTTAAAATGTTTTGAATATGAGAATAAACTGACCAGGGCTGTTGATCCTTCGGTATCTCACGATTAGATTTAAAATTGATTCTTTATTTCAGTAAATAAGCGTAGGGCTCGACACCGGTTCACGATACTTTTGTCACTTTTATTACATCCATTTTAACAAAAAAGACATTACGGCACAATTTATGCGCGAGTCTTGCTCTGTTTTCTGTCTTTCCTGCGTGTGTCTGCGACGTGTGACGTTAGACAGCCAATCACAGACATTATTAGAGCTTGGTAGAAGCATGCTGCGTGCTTATTGGCTCGCTGATGCTGATGAGATTCGCTCCTTAGGTATTAAAAGTTGGTATTGAAGGACGAGGCATTTTTCAATACTGGATAATACGCAGGCAATTTGGTCAGTGCCCACGTTGGCGTGCTAATTTCAGGATCTACTTTCATGTTATTTACTGACAGATGCACAACAGTTGTGGGTCTCAGGCTCCCTCCAACGATGTAAATTAAAGTTGTATAAAAACTAGTGAAACACAGAACAGATGCATGCTGGGTATGCCAAAAACATTGTTCAAGCATTGCGCTTATAGAGTATTTTGTATGATTAAGAAAATGTATTGCCCTGCCTCTGTACGCTGCATACTAACATACTATTCATACCAAGTAGGAGGTGAGCAAGTATTGAGTAGTGCGTTGCAAACAAGTGGATTGTGTGTACATGAGAAATGCCCCGATGTTTCCTAGATTAGCGAGTCTTCCTATCTTCTTCTGCTCACTGACTGGGTGGTTGTGTAGATGCAGCTGCCTTTGTTGTTGTCTGTAAGGGGGAAGCCCCTCAACCTCAACCCCGCCCCTCCCATCCCGTCAGCCTACTGCTGTCTGCTCCGGCTGCCAAAAGAGCGGCAACACGAGAAGAGAAACCGGTTGGACGGGTTCACACAAACACAATGCACCTGTTCTTCCTGCAAAAGACATCCTTAATTTTAACTTTAGCCGCTGCGTCTTGCCTACGGTTGGGTATTGTGATTCCCCCACCCAATATTGTTGCTAAAATGATGCTTTTAAAACAGTGCCTGTGCTTAAATGGTGCCTGAATTGACACTTGAAAGAAGAAGATGGCACGGTTAGCTGCTGCCAAGCGTAATGTTAACCCGCTGAGGTCTAAGGGCCTTTTTATTCTCTTTCTTCTTTAATTCTCCTTTTTAGGGTATTTGCATATAACCTGATCCCCGAGTGTTTCACATCAAAACTCAGTTTTCTGTAAAGTGGCGCCCAAAATTGTTCCAGAGCAATGTGTAAAGAGATCATTTGGCCAAGAAGCGGAAATATTTCAAACAATCCTAGTTGTTTTGGTGCTTGAATTGAGTTTACCAAAGTCTTGGGTTCACAAAAAGTAGCGCAGTATAGTGATGGCCTTAACGAAGCTTTGTGAAGCCGTGTCTTTGTTTTCTGAGCCCACTAGATGGCGCTCTTGATTTCAAGCCAAAAGGCCTAAGGCATGGCAATTCTCACCCTTTGTTGAACAGAAAGCGCCATCCAGTGGGCTCGGAAAATAAAGACCCTGCTTCACAAAGCTTCATTTGGCCATCACTAGCACGGTATATGACATTTTGTAATATTGCTTTTTGAGTGTTTTCGCCGGTGCATCTTTTGTCCTCAGAATGTACGTGAACTAGCGCTATGTGCGCTGACATGTCTGTAGCCGGTCACAAGCTGCTGCCACTTGCCAGGACACTCACTCAAGGAGTTTTTTTATCCTGGTTAAATAAAGGTTTGAATGAATGTCCGTTTCGGAGCACCAGAGAGCAGCGCAGGCGTTTAGGTAGAGCTTCAAACGAGGCACCGAAATCTGCGTCGCCATTCGGTCTGGTAGATACTGTTCAGATATTAAGAACACGAGAATGTATCTCCGCAACTTTCCTCTCTTGGGCGCCTGGTAAGCTCGCCTGGTGGAGCGGGCGCCCTAGTGCAGAGGCTTACTCTTTGACGCAGCGGCCGCGGGTTTGACTCCGACCTGCGGCCCTTTGCTGCACGTCATCCCCCCCCCTCTCTCTCCCCTTTCAAGTCTAAACTGTCCTATACAAATAAAGACCTGAAAAAACGCCCCAAAAAATGATCTTTAAATGTTTTGGTCACACTTTACTTGGAGGTATCTACATAAGAGTGACATGACACCGTCATGAATGTGTAATAAACATAAATAATATAAGTCATAAATGGGTGTGAGAGATGATTGGTATTGTATAATCCACACTGGATAATGTCAGCGTTTTAGTGTATAGTTGTCTGTAGGTCGCAGTAGTGGGATGACTGACCCTATATTGTGTGTGTGAGTAGCAGTCAAGAGCTCATGGGGACCAACCCACATGTTTATAATTAGGTCGATATTGGTAGAACACTCTTCATGTGTGCTACTGGTGTGATGATAGGTGAAAGAAATGGAGACCAGTTAGACTAATGTTTACCCTTTGTATGTATATAGTTGTTTTCTTTTGCTTTTTTCCGCTCATTTGTTATCTCTCTCGTTTTTGCTCAGTGAAAGATCACTGTTTTTGTCTTTTCTATAAAAGTAAATAAAAATATAAATGCTAAATGTTTATGACTTAACGCCATCATGACACGTTATGGTTAGGGCTCATGTGGAAAACTCCAAGTAAAGTGTTACCAAGGTTTCATCTCTCTAGAGCTCGCAACGCAAGATGCGTTAAACACCAAACTAGGGCGTTACCTTGGGAATGCTGGTCCATGGGGCTCGGAGGGGGGCCCATCCCACTGTGTCCCCCTGGTCTCATGCCCATGCCCTTCATCTGGGCGTAGCGGGGGTCGTCGGGCATTCCCTTCTCATGCATGGCGTCCATGGGCTGATGAAAAGACAGAACAGTCGTACATGAAACTAATTCTGATGCCAGGTCGGAAGTCATTCATTTTGCATTTATAGAAACTGTAATCAGTCTTAGTTTGTACACTATGTTGTAGGGGTGGGACGATATTGCAATTTCATTATTTATTCCCAATTTTCAAAGTATGTCCCCAAAAGGAAACAGCAATTTTATTGCTGTGAAATGGGATCGTCACGCAGACAACCTGACCAACACATATACAATATACATATAATAATAGATCCATACTTGGCTTCTGTGTATCGATACAGTATTGCCACGGAAAATATCGCGATACGATGCTGTAGCGATTTTTCCCTCCACCAAGTTGTAAAAGCTGTTAACTCTATATAAAATATTTTTAAAAAGTACATTGTTGTAGCACAATCACAAAAAAGGTTGGATCAAAAGGTGAAAATGAACCATTGCTGAATTAATTTAGTGCATTTTCAACCTAAGAGGAACAAGGGCTGAGTACCGATCTTTTACACTTTTAAGGCACCGGCCCGAATCGCCTCCGTAGTATTGAGTTTAGAAAAATGGCTTGTCGTAAAATTACTACGAGAGCAGGGCGGAACAATTTTCAAATTTGAGATTTGAGAGAATGCGATTAGCTAATGGAGAATTAATCGAATGTGAATATTTAGTTGAATGTTTGTTAAAACAGTTTCTATTCCTCTCTTCCTTATTTACGGGTTTTTTTCCATAAGATAAAAGCCGGAACAATGTTACATATCAGAGGTCGTTGACTGAACTGTCCTGTTTTCAGAGGATTTTTACTTCATTTAACATGATTACAAAAGGTGCAACATGTAGTTACCAAAAATATCGCAAGTCGAATCGTAATATCTGGAAGGAAAATTGCAATTAGATTTTCTGCCCAAATTGTTCAGCCCTATTAGGGGGTAAACTTTATTTAGCGTCAGTGAGCCAATAAGCACGCAGCATGCCTCTAACAAGGTTAATAATGCTGTTGATTGGCTGTGACACCCAGGAAAAACGCGACATAACGCATGGAGACGGGCTTATGTGTGTGTCGTTTGATTTTTAACGGTTTTACTACAGTGTGCGTCACATCGGTGTGAAGAAGCTGAACAAAATACAATGTTGTAATATGTTTTTTGTTTTTTAAATGGTACCGAAATAAGTATCGGTTAGGTTTTGAATTCACGGTATTGGTATCATAAGGTGTTGACACCCAGCTCTAATAAAGGAACAGAAATTAATAGAAAAACTTTTCAGTACTTTGTGCATTTGGTGCATGTTGTCCTGAGGATATCCTGAGGGTCCCTGTGGAGGGTGGGGGTGTCCAGATCCAGGAGGGCCCGGGCTCGGCCCCATCATGCTGTGGGCTGAGCCTGGAGAAGGACCAGGGCTCGGGCCCATCATGCCTCCCGGAGATGGCCCCGGGCCTGGGGAGGGTCCAGGCCGAGGTGTCCCTCCCATTGGGGGGTCAGGAGTGGACATCTCTCAGGGGAAGCTGGGAGTGTGTGGCAGCAGAAAGTACCCCTGTGAAGAGAGAGGACAACAGGAATGACAGGGTGTCTGCAGCTTTCACAGAGTCAAATCTAACACTATCAAGATCTTTTTAAGACCATTAAGAAGGAAATTTAAGACTTATGTCACTACATTAAACGTAAAACAACAACAAAAATTTAGTCTGGAAACATCTTCTAAAACAATCCTCTGATTTCCTCATTTGTTTTATAGGACTGGGGTCTAGTCACCATGTGGAGGACCCAGAGTAGGGTTGGGTATCGGTTTTTCTGATAGGGGCACTAAAACAATACATTAGGGGAAGCGTAACATGGACTTGGGAAAATAAAGCTTTAGTGAGTAACGTTTTGACGTTATTATGGTCCGTTACATTCAAGCCATTGCTAAATGAGTTGCTACAAAGCTAATTAAGACTATCAGGAGGGGTGGGTGATCACAGAAGGCTTGTATCACGTGGAGGCGCTAACAGTGTTGTCCTAACTTAGAATTCCTCATGGGGCGACAGAAACTATGCCCTGTAGCTTTAAGACAATACTTCAGCTAAGACTTTTTAAAAAGGCCTTAAATTTAGATTTTGAAATGTTAAGACTTTTAAAAGACCCTGCAGAAACTCTGAATTAAGGCAATGTCCAGAATCCATCTGAGACCAGAGAGACAAGCATGTATGTTTGTTTAGTTACACCTCAGTACTGCTTCAATTCCACATTACATAGAGTAGCCTGTGCTACATACCTAAATTTGATTATTAAATAGGGCTGGGTAGAAAACATTTCCAATAACGGATCCAGGACGATCCAATTTTAACAAAATGAAATGACAACATTGCACTGGCTGTTATGTGTGAGCTAAACCAAAACAGGTCAAAAATATTTTACTTTATGTTTCTGTGGGGGTGCACTGTCCTTCCAAATATGCCCAATCCTTAACCCTGTGTTAATTTAAACTGTGACAGATTGCTCAATGTAAAAACAAAACAAAAAAGATTATTCACATCACTGATGGTAAGTACCTTACTTATAAGCAACAGGCCTGCCACTTAGCTTAAGGATGTGTCACTCACTCACACACACACACACACACACACACACACACACACCTCCAAACATAAGGTTCAAACATTTCCCCATCAAGTTTCCCTTAAAACTGACACAAATTAGACCAAGGATCCCATTTGATAAGATTATTTTGTCCATCTGACAGGATTTTTGCTATTTAGATTTTTTTTTTTTTAATTAAAGAAAGTATGAATCTCATATCCAAACTAGCCATGCATGTTGCCATTGTGTTACTTATGGATGGAGTTAGAGTGGGAATAAATAATTCTCCTTTTTGCTGGGGACCCCCTGAACCTAAACTGTCACTTCATGGGTCAAAGCTGTCTTTATTAAACTATGTAGCCTACAACCTTGCTGATACAAACACAGACGGCTGCTAAAAAATATTGAGATAAGTGTTTTGCAAAATAAAACCTTCGTGTCAGTCCAGTTGTTACAATGTTTACATTTATGTTACAAATAACATTTAGGCTAGCTATCATTAGCATTGGTAGCTTTCCCAACGTTAGCCAGGCCTAGACTAATTTGCTTAATAGTTACATTATGTCCGATAGCAAACAGTAAACCCATTATTTGTGGCTCCCGTTTTACATAATGAAACCCGAGTTTCCTGGCATTCACCGGACAACTGGTTCAACCGTAAAACGGCACTAAATTGTCGGTAAAACGACAAAGAGCACCAGCCCGGTTCAGACTAGCTTGCTAGCTAGCTGGCTAGCTAGCTATGTAAAAGCCCGTACTGATACCACAACATAAGCTGGCTGCTGACGGTGCTTAGCATGCTAGCGAGCTAGTTGCGTTAGCCTAGCCGGCCATGCTCTCCCAGGCCAATTAGGCACAAAAATTGTGTTGTTTTTCCGAGATGTTTGTGCAGATGCGCTAGACGTGTGAAAGGTTACAGCATCCCTCGTCGCTGTGGCTGATTGATCCAACGCGCCTCCCGTACCCTTGGCTCGGTGCTGCGCTCTAAGCACATTTCCAAAAACAATTTCCATTCATTGCACAGTCGCGCCACAGCAGCGCTACTGTAATGTCGGGCTTTTTCTCAACAACCCCCCAAAAAGAAAAACACCGTATGCACGCACACGCATCCTCTTAATAGCAGCGTAAAACACACACACAAAGCTCTTTAACTTAATCACACGTTTTATAGTTGACTTACACGGATGGTGAACGCTGATGTTGAAATCCTCGCCGGGTGCAACGTCTCTTGGTTTTCCTCCTAGCCAGAAACAAAGACCGACCGACCCAGTTGGTTTTTTTCCTTCCACCCCCCCCTCCTCTCTAGATTGTATCGCAGGGACCGGCCTGTGCGACTCTGCAGCGCCCCCATCCACCGCCTCACTCACTTCCCGCATGCCCAGTGCGCGCTGCGTTAACAGGCAGGAACGAAAGAGCGAGACGCCGACGTGGGGGATGGGTATTATTGTGGAAAAGAAAGCAGGAATTATCATAGCGGGGCTTTCATTTCCATGTGAAAACAGACCTGTACGTGCAGAGGAATATACCTTAATTAGGCAGTGACGTGTTAATTGAGCAATAGAGAGAAAAAGAAGGGTACAGTTTTGGGTCATTTGCTCATTATTGTCACCCTGTAGTTGTGTGAGTGTGCTTAACGTCATAATATGCCCCTTTTTACTGCTATTTTCTCATATTTGACATACCAAAATGTAAAACCTTTTACCAATACAACTGCAAGTCCATACTGAATGCATGAGGCTGCATTTGAAAGCTCAATAGGCTACTTGTTTTTGAGATTGTGCTTGATTAGCATGTAATTAAAACACAACCTACAACATCATATGGTTCAAAATGGCTCATGGTGTATAATAATTCAAATTCTAAAAGCAATAACTAGGACATGTTTTATGCCACACTGTAAAACCACCACACACACCGTCTGCATATTGTCAACAACATCTAAAGTTTTAGATATCGAGGAAACCTTATTCAATCTGGTCCAGAATCCGGTTTAGATGAGTAAGTGTGAACACATTCAGGGAATCTGACTCTGGCTTTTTGTTGCTCTTCAAGTACACACACAGAAATAAGCATACTAAAAACAACATAACATACTGTATATACCACACACACACACACACACACACACACACACACAGCTCTGTGAGGATTGTGATTATATTATAATTCATCATTGAACACTAGTTTGATCTAAAATATGGCTTATTATAAAATAAATACCCTTCATGTTTAGAAAAGCCAAGCTGACTTCTTCAAAATGCTTTTGTCCATAGCTCCATTCACTTTGCCTTTCCTTTAAAAAAATATTTAAATGATTAGGCTAATTGATTATGAAAATTGTAATCAATTCATTTTCCGTCAACCACTTCATTAAATGATTAACTTATTGATTAAACAATATTAAATACTTTGGATTATCCCCAACCAAGAGGCCACTTTCAGGGCTCAGCAACATGATAGTAGTTTCATGTCTAACTCCAATGGTCTCCATCACTCTGACACCAACTAATGTTAAGATGCCGCCTACATGTGATAGCCAATAAGATAACAGCTGTCGTTACCTAGCAACGGGAGATAGCTTCCTTGCCACACTTGATGACCAATACCTGTGCTGCGCGCTGCAAATCGCTCATCATGTGTAGGCGGCTTCAGTTCCTCATAGACTGTATATTATTATAGACTGTATATTATTATAGACTGTATATTATTATAGACTGTATATTATAGGCTGTATATTATTATAGACTGTATATTATAGACTGTATATTATTATAGACTGTATATTATAGGCTGTATATTATTATAGACTGTATATTATAGACTGTATATTATTATAGACTGTATATTATTATAGACTGTATATTATAGGCTGTATATTATTATAGACTGTATATTATTATAGACTGTATATTATAGACTGTATATTATTATAGACTGTATATTATTATAGACTGTATATTATAGGCTGTATATTATTATAGACTGTATATTATTATAGACTGTATAGTATAGACTGTATATTATTATAGACTGTATATTATTATAGACTGTATATTACTATAGACTGTATATTATAGACTGTATATTATAGACTGTATATTATTATAGACTGTATATTATAGACTGTATATTATTATAGACTGTATATTATTATAGACTGTATATTATAGACTGTATATTATAGACTGTATATTATAGGCTGTATATTATTATAGACTGTATGTTATTATAGACTGTATATTATTATAGACTGTATATTATTATAGACTGTATATTATAGACTGTATATTATTATAGACTGTATGTTATTATAGACTGTATATTATTATAGACTGTATATTATTATAGACTGTAAATTATTATAGACTGTATATTATATTATTATAGACTGTATATTATAGACTGTATATTATTATAGACTGTATATTATAAGCTGTATATTATTATAGACTGTATATTATAGACTGTATATTATAGACTGTATATTATACAGTAGACTGTATATTATTATAGACTGTATATTATTATAGACTGTATATTATAGACTGTATATTATTATAGACTGTATATTATTATAGACTGTATATTATAGGCTGTATATTATTATAGACTGTATGTTCTTATAGACTGTATATTATTATAGACTGTATATTATAGACTGTATATTATTATAGACTGTATATTATAGACTGTATATTATTATAGACTGTATATTATAGACTGTATGTTATTATAGACTGTATATTATTATAGACTGTATATTATTATAGACTGTATATTATAGACTGTATATTATTATAGACTGTATATTATAGACTGTATATTATTATAGACTGTATGTTATTATAGACTGTATATTATTATAGACTGTATATTATAGGCTGTATATTATAGACTGTATATTATTATAGACTGTATATTATTATAGACTGTATATTATAGGCTGTATATTATTATAGACTGTATATTATTATAGACTGTATATTATAGACTGTATATTATTATAGACTGTATATTATTATAGACTGTATATTATTATAGACTGTATATTATAGACTGTATATTATAGACTGTATATTATTATAGACTGTATATTATAGACTGTATATTATTATAGACTGTATATTATAGGCTGTATATTATTATAGACTGTATATTATTATAGACTGTATATTATTATAGACTGTATATTATAGACTGTATATTATAGACTGTTTATTATTATAGACTGTATATTATAGACTGTATATTATTATAGACTGTATATTATTATAGACTGTATATTATTATAGACTGTATATTATAGACTGTATATTATAGACTGTATATTATAGGCTGTATATTATTATAGACTGTATGTTATTATAGACTGTATATTATTATAGACTGTATATTATTATAGACTGTATATTATAGACTGTATATTATTAAAGACTGTATGTTATTATAGACTGTATATTATTATAGACTGTATATTATAGACTGTATATTATTATAGACTGTATGTTATTATAGACTGTATATTATAGACTGTATATTATTATAGACTGTATATTATTATAGACTGTATATTATATTATTATAGACTGTATATTATAGACTGTATATTATAAGCTGTATATTATTATAGACTGTATGTTATTATAGACTGTATATTATACAGTAGACTGTATATTATTATAGACTGTATATTATTATAGACTGTATATTATAGACTGTATATTATTATAGACTGTATATTATTATAGACTGTATATTATAGGCTGTATATTATTATAGACTGTATGTTCTTATAGACTGTATATTATAGACTGTATATTATTATAGACTGTATATTATAGACTGTATGTTATTATAAACTGTATATTATTATATAGACTGTATATTATAGACTGTATATTATTATAGACTGTATATTATTATAGACGGTATATTATAGACTGTATATTATAGACTGTATATTATAGGCTGTATATTATTATAGACTGTATATTATAGACTGTATATTTATAGACTGTATATTATAGGCTGTATATTATTATAGACTGTATATTATTATAGACTGTATATTATAGACTGTATATTATAGACTGTATATTATAGGCTGTATATTATTATAGACTGTATATTATTATAGACTGTATATTATAGACTGTATATTATTATAGACTGTATGTTATTATAGACTGTATATTATAGACTGTATATTATTATAGACTGTATATTATTATAGACTGTATATTATAGACTGTATATTATTATAGACTGTATATTATAGGCTGTATATTATTATAGACTGTATGTTATTATAGACTGTATATTATAGACTGTATATTATTATAGACTGTATATTATTATAGACTGTATATTATAGACTGTATATTATTATAGACTGTATGTTATTATAGACTGTATATTATAGACTGTATATTATTATAGACTGTATATTATAGACTGTATATTATTATAGACTGTATATTATAAGCTGTATATTATTATAGACTGTATATTATAGGCTGTATATTATTATAGACTGTATATTATAGACTGTATATTATTATAGACTGTATATTATAGGCTGTATATTACTATAGACTGTATATTATAAGCTGTATATTATTATAGACTGTATATTATTATAGACTGTATATTATAGACTGTATATTATTATAGACTGTATGTTATTATAGACTGTATATTATAGACTGTATGTTATTATAGACTGTATATTATAGACTGTATATTATTATAGACTGTATATTATAGACTGTATGTTATTATAGACTGTATATTATTATAGACTGTATATTATTATAGACTGTATATTATAGACTGTATATTATTATAGACTGTATATTATAGACTGTATATTATTATAGACTGTATATTATAGACTGTATGTTATTATAGACTGTATATTATTATAGACTGTATATTATTATAGACTGTATATTATAGACTGTATATTATTATAGACTGTATATTATAGACTGTATATTATTATAGACTGTATATTATAAGACTGTATATTATTATAGACTGTATATTATAGGCTGTATATTATTATAGACTGTATATTATAAGCTGTATATTATTATAGACTGTATATTATAGGCTGTATATTATTATAGACTGTATATTATTATAGACTGTATATTATAGACTGTATATTATTATAGACTGTATATTATAAGCTGTATATTATTATAGACTGTATATTATAGGCTGTATATTATAAGCTGTATATTATTATAGACTGTATATTATTATAGACTGTATATTATTATAGACTGTATATTATTATAGACTGTATGTTATTATAGACTGTATATTATAGACTGTATATTATTATAGACTGTATATTATAGACTGTATATTATTATAGACTGTATATTATAAGCTGTATATTATTATAGACTGTATATTATAGGCTGTATATTATTATAGACTGTATATTATAGACTGTATATTATTATAGACTGTATATTATAAGCTGTATATTATTATAGACTGTATATTATAGGCTGTATATTACTATAGACTGTATATTATAAGCTGTATATTATTATAGACTGTATGTTATTATAGACTGTATATTATAGACTGTATGTTATTATAGACTGTATATTATAGACTGTATATTATTATAGACTGTATATTATAGACTGTATATTATAGACTGTATATATTATAGACTGTATATTATTATAGACTGTATATTATTATAGACTGTATATTATTATAGACTGTATGTTATTATAGACTGTATATTATTATAGACTGTATATTATAGGCTGTATATTATTATAGACTGTATATTATTATAGACTGTATATTATAGACTGTATATTATTATAGACTGTATATTATAGACTGTATATTATTATAGACTGTATATTATAGGCTGTATATTATTATAGACTGTATATTATTATAGACTGTATATTATTATAGACTGTATATTATAGGCTGTATATTATTATAGACTGTATATTATTATAGACTGTATATTATAGACTGTATATTATAGACTGTATATTATTATAGACTGTATATTATAGACTGTATATTATTATAGACTGTATATTATTATAGACTGTATATTATAGGCTGTATATTATTATAGACTGTATATTATAGACTGTATATTATCATAGACTGTATATTATAGACTGTATGTTATTATAGACTGTATATTATAGACTGTATATTATTATATAGACTGTATATTATAGACTGTATATTATTATAGACTGTATGTTATTATAGACTGTATATTATAGACTGTATGTTATTATAGACTGTATATTATAGACTGTATATTATTATAGACTGTATATTATAGACTGTATGTTATTATAGACTGTATATTATTATAGACTGTATATTATTATAGACTGTATATTATTATAGACTGTATATTATAGACTGTATGTTATTATAGACTGTATATTATTATAGACTGTATGTTATTATAGACTGTATATTATAGACTGTATATTATTATATAGACTGTATATTATAGACTGTATATTATTATAGACTGTATATAATAGACTGTATATTACTATAGACTGTATATTATAGACTGTATATTATTATAGACTGTATGTTATTATAGACTGTATATTATTATAGACTGTATATTATAGACTGTATATTATTATAGACTGTATATTATAGGCTGTATATTATTATAGACTGTATATTATTATAGACTGTATATTATAGACTGTATATTATAGACTGTATATTATTATAGACTGTATGTTATTATAGACTGTATATTATAGACTGTATATTATTATAGACTGTATATTATTATAGACTGTATATTATATTATTATAGACTGTATATTATAGACTGTATATTATTATAGACTGTATATTATAAGCTGTATATTATTATAGACTGTATGTTATTATAGACTGTATATTATAGACTGTATATTATTATAGACTGTATATTATTATAGACTGTATATTATAGACTGTATATTATTATAGACTGTATATTATTATAGACTGTATATTATAGGCTGTATATTATTATAGACTGTATATTATAGATTGTATATTATCATAGACTGTATGTTATTATAGACTGTATATTATAGACTGTATATTATTATATAGACTGTATATTATAGACTGTATATTATTATAGACTGTATGTTATTATAGACTGTATATTATAGACTGTATGTTATTATAGACTGTATATTATAGACTGTATATTATTATAGACTGTATGTTATTATAGACTGTATATTATAGACTGTATATTATAGGCTGTATATTATTATAGACAGTATATTATTATTGACTGTATTTTATAGGCCTATATTATTATAGACTGTATATTATTATAGACTGTATATTATAGACAGTATATTATTATAGACTGTATATTATAGACTGTATATTATTATAGACTGTATATTATTATTGACTGTATTTTATAGACTGTATATTATTATAGACTGTATGTTATCATAGACTGTATATTATAGACTGTATATTATTATAGGCTGTATATTATTATAGACTGTATATTATAGACTGTATATTATAGACTGTATATTATTATAGACAGTATATTATTATAGACTGTATATTATAGACTGTATATTATTATAGACTGTATGTTATTATAGACTGTATGTTATTATAGACTGTATATTATTATAGACTGTATATTATTATAGACTGTATATTATAGACTGTATATTATAGACTGTATATTATTATAGACTGTATGTTATTATAGACTGTATATTATAGACTGTATATTATTATAGACTGTATATTATTATAGACTGTATATTATAGACTGTATATTATTATAGACTGTATGTTATTATAGACTGTATGTTATTATAGACTGTATATTATTATAGACTGTATGTTATTATAGACTGTATATTATTATAGACTGTATATTATTATAGACTGTATATTATAGACTGTATATTATTATAGACTGTATGTTATTATAGACTGTATATTATTATAGACTGTATGTTATTATAGACTGTATATTATTATAGACTGTATATTTTAATGGATCCTATGCATTCTAATAAAGTTCCCTTGGCCTTTGGAATGATCAATTTCCAAAAGATAGTTTTTTTAAAACTTTTTGATCAACTTTAGCCCGGGTGTGTAATCTTATCCAACCCACTGGATATTTTCATGATGTACAGAAAAACAAATGACTGTCTCTTCTTCATAAAGTGTTTATTCAGATAAAAAAATATCAAAAGCAAAAATAGAACTCAAGTAAAGCCGTACGTTTTCTGCTTCTCACATGTGTGAGTCATGTTTGCAGGAATCCAATTTTCCAATCCATTTAAAAGGCAGCACATCCTGTCACATGACATCAGACAGCGGGAGATTGTGCATCTCATGAGAACGTATTCTTTTTATATTATCTTGACTAGATAAAGTAAAAAAGAAAAAGAGCATAACCTCGTATATTTGGGCTGAGATGGCAAAATAGAAAAAAGTCCTAAAGTCCTTCAATCCAGCGTTTTTCTCTTAAAAACAATAAATACAAATACAGATGAGCACAAAACAGCAATAAAAAAATATTGTAGTGTCGTGAATGACAACTGGCCGCTTCATTTTCCCCGTTGTTTGTTTTTGCACTCAGTAGTTATGATTAATCGCCGCATACCGGATCGTCTTCTGTTCATAACAGGACAAACTCGTCCATGCTGTCGCAGGTGTCGACTCTTCTCCGCGCCGTCTTCCTCTGGATGTAGGCCGTGTTGTTTGTGGCTGCGTCGGCTGGCTCCTCCGCCTGACGTTTCCCTTCGGAGAAGATAAACATGGGGTACGTCTCTGCCGATGTGGACAGAGCCTATCGGAGAGGGAGAGAGAGAGAGAGAGAGAGAAAGAGAGAGAGAGAGAGAGACACCGGAGACAATTTGGGGGGGAGATGAAACAGGTAAAATGCTTATTTCACATATAAGAGGAACATAGGATTGGGATTCAATGGGTTTCAACTTCCAGCGCCTGAAAGTACGGCAGCCGCTACGGAAACCCAAACACACGCATGTAAAAATTGGAACTGGATCGGAACGGATTTTACTCAGAAGCATGAATCTCGCTTTAGAAGTACTCATTAAGTCAGTAGTAGGCTATACAGTAGGGTTCAATATTAAGTTCTTGGAGGGCCTTCTGTGACTAATTTTGGGGTACAATGGTTCTGGAGAAAGCTACAAGCAGCGATACAAGAGGCCAAGGAATCGGGCACTGTGCAAATATTTTGTACTGTGCAAGTACAAAATAAATACAGATTTACACAGATCTTTTTAAACAAATCAAAGCTACACAGCAGCATGTTAACAAGGCAAATATTCCATGAACGGAGACCCAAATAACTCCATCACATACCTCAGTAACAGCTGTGCACAGTGACTCAAACTCCTTCTGTCCTTTAGCATAGAATCCTATAGTACAGCTGGGGTCCATGCGAGAGAAAGCCATTTTCCTGGGATATTTACAGTGAAACGACTGCAAGCAGAAGAAAGAAAAACAGAATACTATATATGAGGAAAAGGTCTCTTTAAATATTCCTGTAAGGTCTGACGTGGATGTTATTGATTCAACAATTCTACTTGAGTTTATATCAGTCTGTGACATGTGTCTGTGAGGTTATTAGTCATCCAGGTCATAGTGATCTAGGGAAGGGTTAAACCCAAAAGGGAACTAGACTTGGTTAAAAGGTTAAGATCTGAGAGACGTAACGTCTTCGGAGTCCAGTAGCCCTTAAAGTGCTCATATTATGCTCCTTTTCAGGTTCATAATTGTATTTAGAGGTTGTATCATATTAAGTTTACGTGGTTTAATTTATAGGAAAACACCACATTGACAGTACCTAGGTAAGGACTACTAGCCAGTCAGAAGCAGAGCATGAGGTCCTGACAGTACCTAGGTAAGGACTACTAGCCAGTCAGGAGCAGAGTATGAGGCCCTGACAGTACCTAGGTAAGGACTACTAGCCAGTCAGAAGCAGAGTATGAGGGCCCTGACAGTACCTAGGTAAGGACTACTAGCCAGTCAGAAGCAGAGTATGAGGGCCCTGACAGTACCTAGGTAAGGACTACTAGCCAGTCAGAAGCAGAGTATGAGGGCCCTGACAGTACCTAGGTAAGGACTACTAGCCAGTCAGAAGCAGAGCATGAGGTCCTGACAGTACCTAGGTAAGGACTACTAGCCAGTCAGAAGCAGAGTATGAGGGCCCTGACAGTACCTAGGTAAGGACTACTAGCCAGTCAGAAGCAGAGCATGAGGTCCTGACAGTACCTAGGTAAGGACTACTAGCCAGTCAGGAGCAGAGTATGAGGTCCTGACAGTACCTAGATAAGGACTACTAGCCAGTCAGAAGCAGAGTATGAGGGCCCTGACAGTACCTAGGTAAGGACTACTAGCCAGTCAGAAGCAGAGCATGAGGTCCTGACAGTACCTAGGTAAGGACTACTAGCCAGTCAGAAGCAGAGCATGAGGGCCCTGACAGTACCTAGGTAAGGACTACTAGCCAGTCAGAAGCAGAGCATGAGGGCCCTGACAGTACCTAGGTAAGGACTACTAGCCAGTCAGAAGCAGAGCATGAGGGCCCTGACAGTACCTAGGTAAGGACTACTAGCCAGGGACGTTGTAGAGCGTCCTCTGGTGGACAGACTACCATTCATTCATCAGAATCATTTGTCATTATAAATGATTTTGATGATATATATATATATATATACACTCACCGGCCACTTTATTAGGTACCCCATGCTAGTAACGGGTTGGACCCCCTTTTGCCTTCAGAACTGCCTCAATTCTTCGTGGCATAGATTCAACAAGGTGCTGGAAGCATTCCTCAGGGAGTTTGGTCCATATTGACATGATGGCATCACACAGTTTCCGCAGATTTGTCGGCTGCACATCCATGATGCGAATCTCCTGTTCCACCACATCCCAAAGATGCTCTATTGGATTGAGATCTGGTGACTGTGGAGGCCATTTGAGTACAGCGAACTCATTGTCATGTTCAAGAAACCAGTCTGAGATGATTCCAGCTTTATGACATGGCGCATTATCCTGCTGAAAGTAGCCATCAGAAGTTGGGTACATTGTGGTCATAAAGGGATGGACATGGTCAGCAACAATACTCAGGTAGGCTGTGGCGTTGCAACAATGGTCAATTGGTACCAAGGGGCCCAAAGAGTGCCAAGAAAATATTCCCCACACCATGACACCACCACCACCAGCCTGAACCGTTGATACAAGGAAGGATGGATCCATGCTTTCATGCTGTAGACGCCAAATTCTGACCCTACCATCCGAACGTCGCAGCAGAAATCGAGACTCATCAGACCAGGCAACGTTTTTCCAATCTTCTATTGTCCAATTTCGATGAGCTTGTGCAAATTGTAGCCTCACTTTCCTGTTCTTAGCTGAAAGGAGTGGCACCCGGTGTGGACTTCTGCTGCTGTAGCCCATCTGCCTCAAAGTTCGACGTACTGTGTGTTCAGAGATGCTCTTCTGCCCACCTTGGTTGTAACGGGTGGTAATTTGAGTCACTGTTGCCCTTCTATCAGCTCGAACCAGTCTGGCCATTCTCCTCTGACCTCTGGCATCAACAAGGCATTTCCGCCCACAGAACTGCCGCTCACTGGATGTTTTTTCTTTTTCGGACCATTCTCTGTAAACCCTAGAGATGGTTGTGCATGAAAATCCCAGTAGATTAGCAGTTTCTGAAATACTCAGACCAGCCCTTCTGGCACCAACAATCATGCCACGTTCAAAGTCACTCAAATCACCTTTCTTCCCCATACTGATGCTCGGTTTGAACTGCAGGAGATTGTCTTGACCATGTCTACATGCCTAAATGCACTGAGTTGCCGCCATGTGATTGGCTGCTTAGAAATTAAGTGTTAACGAGCAGTTGGACAGGTGTACCTAATAAAGTGGCCGGTGAGTGTATATATATATATATATATATATATATCGTTGGGTAAACCCTGAGAAACTTCCTCTTACCTCCAAGGGAAAGTTCTCCTTCGTTATATCCACTGCTGGCCGACAGTAATGAGGGTCCAAGTACAGCAGATGGTCATCTTTCAGAGCACAGCAGGGCCAGAGGGGGGAAAAAAAGACAGCGTGAAAGGGCCGGCATCAAACATCTGCGCACAGCGATTATGACGTACACTGTCCTGCACATACCCTGGAAGCCGACGAAGAACAAAGAGTGCTTCGGTTTGCCCCCGATGATTCCAATGCAGCATTGTAGTGTCAAGAGTTTCTACGGGAGAGAGGGAGGAATGGGTTGTTGCGCTCTGTTCTTGCAGTGCGTACACACTGGGGTGACTGCATTACATATGGTTTACCTTGACACAGGTGATGTAGCAGGGATTGAGATCCTGTCCTCCGAGTCGCACAGGAACCAGGATGATGACGGACCGCCAGGGCTGAGGGAGGGGCCGCTCACACAGCACCTTCACGTCTTCCAAGTAGACTGAACACATAGGAAGGAAGAGACGTTTTTTTTTTAAATTAAAAGTTCATCTAAATTTAAGTTCAAAAGAACACCAACAGAGTAAGTTACTACGACAGATGATGCTGAAGCTGCATTCTCTCTGATTTTAATAATAATAAATTATAATAATTTACAATTATACTATTTATTGATCCCCTATGGGGAAATTACTCTGTTTACATGTATAACACACGGGCCTGAAATACACACACACACGCACGCACGCACGCACAGGTCCTATACACCCACTAATGGAGAGATGACATAGTGGGGGTGGGGGGCTGGACCAGCGCCCTGAGCGGTTGGGAGTGGGGGGTTCGGAGCCTTGCTCAAGAGCACCTTGACAGTGCCCAGGAGGTGAACTGGCATTTCTCTAGCTACCAGTCCACACTCCGTGCTTTGGTTCGTACGGGGATTTGAACCAGCAACCCTCTGGGTCCCAATCCCAACTTCCTACGGATGTGTGTGTGTATGTGTGTGTGTGTGTGTGTGTGTGTGTGTGTGTGTGTGTCCCGTCCCTAGTGGAAATAACGCCCTAGCCTGCACCCACTGACCTTGGTTCACAAACTGCTCTCTACTTTCAAACTCTCTAAATAAAAGACTATAATAACTATACTACAAGGTGTTCCAGCTTTCCTCAGTAATACAGAAGAATTTCTAAATAAGCACAAAGCCCTCGGACGTTGTTTGAACAGCTGTGGGGAAACTCTCCGTTTCTGAGCACAGCTGCGCTTGCTTCGCACTTCAGAGGATAGAAAAACTGAAATTACTCACTGGTGCAATCTTGTGCAACGTACACGACTAGATTGGGAAGGTCCGCTGATGCTGCCACAGCTTTCCTGAAACAAGATGAAAACGGACCGTGGGACGGAACATCTTGACCAACGCTGGTTGGGATAATTACACCGGCACGTCAGGACTTTGGGACTCACCGGAGGATGTGTGCCGCTATGGACGGTCCGTACCAGTCCCCGGCTTTCTTCCCTGAGCTTTTGCCCAACTCCACCAGCTGGTGTATCCCAAAAGGGGCTGTGGGGTGGTCTGCAAACCAGGACACCACCCTCCTGTGTGTAGCCTCCATGGGTCTGTCCAGGAGGGAACCCAGGCTCAGTTTTCGACCCCTTTTTTTGGGCCCTTCCTTTACATCCGCCCCACGCTCGGCGCCGTCTGAGGGGCGAATCAGCGGCACGTCCATGTCGTCTTTCACCGCATGGTTGTCATGGTGACTCGCAAGCCAAGTCCAGCCTAAAAATGATGTAAAGATACAGCAATATGAGTATTGTACAATACGGCAAGCTGAGCAGGTATAAATTCAGGTTTTTGCCCGCTTTCAATCAAACTACTGATATACAGTATATGTACGTATATACATATAAACACACACACATATATATATATATATATATATATACATATATACATATATATATATGCACGCGCGTGTGTGTGTGTGTGTGTGTGTGTGTGAGAGAATGTGCTACGTTTAAGCATAGGTAATATTTGTGGTACTCACCATTATGGTTGTAGGATGTGCAATATCTGATACTGGTGCACTGGTGCAATATTTTTATGTTGTTATGGTATTGTGTAATTTTGGGTTGGCCAATACATAACTTCTAGAGGGGGGGGGGAAATCACCAGACGTCTCCCGATACGATATCATCACAATACTTATGCCACAATACGATATGAAAATGATTGCGATTTTAAACATACTGCAATATTCTGCAATATATTGCAATTTATAACCTTTTTTTCCAACTTCTAATTTTTCCCAATTTCTAATGACGTCCCCAAAAGGAAACGTTGTCAACATCAGTTTTATCTAAAAAGAAACATTTCTCTTTGTTCATATCACTTCAGTTTTATTGCTTAAAAATGTGATTGTCCAGCAGACAAACTGACCAACACATATATAATAATATATCGATACTTGGCGCCTGTGTATCGATAAAGTATTGCCACGGAAAATATCACAATACTATGCTGTATCGACCCCCCCCACCCCCAATAAGTTATTGCCTTAACGGGAATGTGCAATCTGGCAAGAATTAAAGATATAGTGAGTAGTTCCTGGCGCGCCCTCAAGGAATTCTAAGGAATGACAACAACACTGTCGGCGCGTCAACATGATCCAAGCCTCCTGTGATCAGACAGCGATGCGGCAGTGTTGTGGTGTCACCTGGCGGCATCAGGTGCAGGAGCAGGCCCCGGGCCAGCAGCGTCTGCCCCGTGCGTAGAACACAACCCCAGCCGCTGTCGCTGGTCAGGGAGCAGCCTGCCAGCTGAGGGAAACCCCGTCGGTACGTCAACCACAGCAGAGACGCAAAGGAGCGGCGGAAACGCTCTCTCTCCTCTGAAACAGGGACAGAACTAGAATTAAATAAATCTCCCCCCCCCCCTTGATTTTAGAATCACATGAAAGAGACAATGTCAGGAGGTACAAGGTCCCACTACCTGAAGGGTAACGTTTGTGATTTTTCAACCTGGACCCTATTTTCCCATGTTTTTGGATCTTAAGTGACTAACAGGAACAACAGTTTGTGTCCGACATTAAATCAAAGGATCCCTACAGAGAAAGACCTTTTTGTTTAACCAGAAACAGGCCCGAAATCTTTTATCATCGTAAAACACACTTCATTAAAAGTCAACAAAAACAATATAAAACTGTCAAAAGCCATCTTGGTTTGTCTCTTCACTGTTTCAACAATCACCACTCTAGTAGGTTAAAGACCACATATTAGGCTTATTTTCAGGTTCATAATTGTATTTAGAGGTTGTACCAGAATAGGTTTACATGGTTTCATTTTAAAAACCACCATATTTTTCTGCACACTGCTGCAGCTCCTCTTTTCACCCTGTGTGTTGAACCTTTCTGTTCACATGCGCAGTACCTAGGTAAGGACTACTAGCCAGTCAGAAGCAGAGTATGAGGGCCCTGACAGTACCTAGGTAAGGACTACTAGCCAGTCAGGAGCAGAGTATGAGGGTCCTGACAGTACCTAGGTAAGGACTACTAGCCAGTCAGAAGCAGAGTATGAGGGCCCTGACAGTACCTAGGTAAGGACTACTAGCCAGTCAGGAGCAGAGTATGAGGGCCCTGACAGTACCTAGGTAAGGACTACTAGCCAGTCAGGAGCAGAGTATGAGGGCCCTGACAGTACCTAGGTAAGGACTACTAGCCAGTCAGAAGCAGAGTATGAAGGCCCTGACAGTACCTAGGTAAGGACTACTAGCCAGTCAGGAGCAGAGTATGAGGGCCCTGACAGTACCTAGGTAAGGACTACTAGCCAGTCAGGAGCAGAGTATGAGGGCCCTGACAGTTCCTAGGTAAGGACTACTAGCCAGTCAGAAGCAGAGTATGAGGGCCCTGACAGTACCTAGGTAAGGACTACTAGCCAGTCAGAAGCAGAGTATGAGGGCGTGCTATGCTAGCAGCTAGGCGAGCATTATAACGTGTGTTAGAAACTGACGCATGTTAAGGCTGGACTACAGTAGAGCTCACTGTTTGTGAACAGTGTTTTCTGTTGGACATGGTAAGTCCCTTTGGGGGGGAATTTGGGCTTTTTCACTTTTTAAAACTCTAATGTGCACAAACAAGATATATAACACAATAAAGGAAAAGGAAAAACGTCAAAAAGCATAATATGAGCACTTTAAAGTAAACCCTTAGTAAACCATTTACGTGTGAAAACCTGCAGGTTCTATACACGCTAAAAGTACTGTTTATTTAAATGGAGTCTGGTGATTGGCAATTTTAAGGGCTGTTTCATGTCAAACAAAAAGTCTTACTACTAAAGTCTACTCTTTAACAAAAAGGTCTATCTCTGTAGGGATCCTTTCCATTACGTCGTCAGACACTTAGAATAATAATCTGAGCCTGTCAGCGGCAAAAACAGAACTTTTAGTGGACGGAAATTGACGATGCACAATCGCCCGTTGCATTGCAACGTCACATTGCAGCTTGTTTCGTCTCTGCCAACTGCAGCGGCCTTTTTTTAACACTGGACCAATTTCAAAGATCGTTGATCCCAGATCAGTCACTTAGACACAAATGCATGGAAGAAATACCCAAAATGAGCCTTTTTAAGGCCTCACCATGGTCCTTGAGCTCATAGGATTGTCCCAACATGATCACAGGAGATCTCCTGCTGAACTTGGATTTCTGCTTTAAGGACCAGCCTGAAACATTGAAAGGGGAAAGAGAAACAATTTCATCTCACACACCAAAAGAGAACCAACTGATCTGTTCTCATTACACAGTAACAATATAGTCTGGATGTTTTGGATCATTTCCAGGACCAAGCCTTGAACACGCTGTAAAGATTTACAAAGAATACATTTACGGCATTTACTCTCTAACTGGGGCGTTACTCTCTAACTGGGATGTTACTGTCTAACTGGGACGTTACTCTCTAACTGCGACGTTACTCTCTAACTGCGACGTTACTCTCTAACTGGGACGTTACTCTCTAACTGGGCCGTTACTGTCTAACTGGGACGTTACTCTCTAACTGGGACGTTACTCTCTAACTGGGACGTTACTCTCTAACTGCAACGTTACTCTCTACTGGGACGTTACTCTCTAACTGGGACGTTACTCTCTAACTGGGACGTTACTTTCTAACTGGGACGTTACTTTCTAACTGGGACGTTACTTAACTGGGATGTTACTCTCTAACTGGGACGTTACTCTCTAACTGGGACGTTACTTTCTAACTGGGACGTTACTTTCTAACTGGGACGTTACTTAACTGGGATGTTACTCTCTAACTGGGACGTTACTCTCTAACTGGGACGTTACTCTCTAACTGGGATGTTACTCTCTAACTGGGACGTTACTTAACTGGGATGTTACTCTCTAACTGGGACGTTACTCTCTAACTGGGACGTTACTCTCTAACTGGGACGTTACTCTCTAACTGGGACGTTACTCTCTAACTGGGACTTTACTCTCTAATTGGGACGTTATTCTCTAACTGGGACGTTACTCTCTAACTGGGACGTTACTCTCTAACTGGGACGTTACTCTCTAACTGGGACGTTTTGGGACCGGTTGGTAGGATTGCTGTGGACGAAGTACACACTGAGATACACTGTTAAGAGCCAATGAGGTTTAACCATGTATTAGGCTTGCATGATTTGGGGAAAAATTAGTCACGATTTCTTTTTTTTTAACCTTAGAATTGATATCACGCTTCTCTGCCACGATGTCTTTCTCACGAAATGTAATGTTTTTTTGCACACATGAACCAACAAAACAAACCAAGGTAAACCGATTTGTTTTGGCACCTATAGCACATTGAGCTTCACCACAAGCTTGTAAACATAGAGGCTTCAATGAAGAGAAGGGAGAGCATTGCAGTGCTCTAAATCTATATTATACAGTGGCCGGGTTGGTTCAGTGGGTAGAGCAGGCGCACGAATGCAGGGAGGTTTATGCCTTGACGCAGAGATCCAGAGTTTGAATGTGACCTGTGATGATTTCCTGCATGTCTTCCCTCTGTCTCACCTAACTGTCCTATCATATAAAGGCGGCAAACCCCAGAAATGAATCTTGCCTTGAGGACTTTTGGGGGACAGCGCCTTTTCTGCCAATGCTCCCACTCAGGAACAGTCTACCACTCCACATCTGCTCTGCCCCATCCCCGCCCATGTCCAGAAAGCACCTCAAAACACTTCTTTTCACTGACCTACTCTTTAAAGTGTCCTGAGATAACTCCTGTCGTGATTTGACACGGTTAATTAAATTGAACTGTGAAACCGACCATATTTGACACTGTTCCATGCTGAGATGAACTTGGATTTGAGTTGGCCTCTGTCCTCCGTCTCCAGGTCCTGCCTGCTCACTGCCGGGCCCTGAGGATTGGCAGAATCAGAAGAGAGGAAGAGCCAGTCGTCCATTAGGTCATCTGTCGGGGACTGGCCCCCGCTGCGAGCTGAGGACGCGTCGGGATTCATGACAACCAGAGACGGCCGAGACCAGAGGAACTGCTCCTCATCTCCATATCCACCTACGGAGACATAGAAGGAACATTACACAACATCTCCCCTGGGCTGATGCTTTATTGCTAAACCACAGTAAAGTCAATAATTCTCCATGACGGCAAGTAGAAATGGAAACCATGTGACTGCATCCTGTGACTTAAGGAATTTCAGAAATGTTGGGGGGGGGGGGGGCTACGAGCCCTTTATTACCCACGTATGGCTGCTCTATCTAAAACCTCACAATGGTAGATCCAGTACTCACATATTCACAGACACAATACGAGCAGTTACATGAGTATTGTATATACTGTGTATATGTCAGTAGTGTCATCAGTGGTGGAAAAAGCAGGGTTCAACATTAAAGGTGCCCCCCCGTCAAGTAAAAAGCCAAAGTAGGGATGGGCAATATATCAATATTACATCAACATCGTGATATGAGACTAGATATTGTGTTAGATTTTGGATATTGTAATATCGTAATATGGCATAAGCGTTGTCTTTTCCTGGTTTAAAAGGCTACATTACAGTAAAGTAATGTCATTTTCTGAACTTACCAGACTGTTCTAGCCATTTTTATTATTTGAATTTACCCACATAGTCATTACATGCACATTACTGATGAGTATTTATTCAAAATATCATTGAGTAAATATTTTCTGAAAGCATCGATAGTCAACCCTACATTATCGATATCGAGGTGTCTGGTCCAAAATAAATAATTATCCTCTCTCTATTGACTCCCACTATATGTTTTTGAAAGATAGGTCCCATGGACCGGAAGTAGAAGGGCGGCTCTCTATGACTTGAATGTACTTGACATGACATTTTATTTTATTTTTTATGCTTTTTTTATCTTTCTTTCTCTGCTTTAGTTTTTGAGTTTGTCCGATATTTTTCTTTACATTTCTCATGTGTTGACATTTGTTTCCCGCCCTTTTTCCTGTGTCTTTTTGGACATATTTTTCCGATGTTTTGATCCCCATTTTTAATGCTTTTTGACTTTTCTTTGACGCTTGTTGATGTTTTTCACAGTTTTTTTTTTCTTTCGACAAAAACCATGTGTATAAGGGCCGGTAAAAATGGACTTTGGGAAGGATGGAGTTTTTTCCCTACTTGTCCGACGTGAAAAAAAAAAAAAAACTTACCGTTGACCCCTGAAAAGTAATCAGGTTTTTTTACTCAAGCAGTGCTAACAGAAAATACATCACTCATTGGCAACTCTATTAATCATGTCATCATTGTTTGGTAACTCATAACAATGAAATTCCATTGCTAGGCAACAGCCATGCCTAGCAATGGTCATTCACATACACTGCAACAGCAAATCAACTTGGGTCCATTCATAGAAAGTTTGTTTACATCTGTAAAAAAGGTCTATAGGACAAAATGGTGACCTTTGTCCTTTTTGACATGTGACCACACAATATGAATTACTTTAAATGAATTTATAAAGCACATAACGTTACTGCATATAGACTATGTTCTCTGTTTAATTACTGTAAAATAAATGCTAATAACGGGGATGAAAGAGTGACCAAAACAACAAAAAAGCCTGGTTACCAGCAAGTTAGTTAGCTTGTAACTAGGGTAACGCCCCCCCCAAAACTATTTAACCCTTGTGTGTTGGTCGGGTCTGTGGGACCCGTTTTCAATGCTGGCTAAAAGAAAAAATGATGCTATTTATTATTTCTTCTAACTCTTTTTCTGTGACGGACATAAAAAATAACTTATTTTCGATGACTGCACACGGTACACGGTAAATGGCAAATATGAACCATAAATGATGTATATCCTTGGTAACTGAGCTAAAGTAAATATCTGTTAAGTATTTTTACATACATTGTTATGGCTGATTTAAAAGCCTATAATAATGTGGTCGGTCCAACATAGGCTGTGTAACACTAATATGAACACAACACAAGGGTTATAAGTTAGTATACGACAGTGACAGCGTGCAAAAAACATAAAATGTAGGCTACCTTTTACAAACACCAAGATGGGATATAACTAATTAAATATAACTCGATGTTTTACAAACGTTTTCAACAAAACTGCCTCATCCAACTGCTGGTTATGCTGCATTCAACTGGGAAAATTCAAGCAAATGCCCAACAACTTACACACGATTGGCCGAGGTGGCGTCATGTTACGCAGCAACATTGAGGATGAAAGTCAATGTTAGCTTAATTCTAAACGTTAGTAAGCCTATTAATTGACATATTTCTTGTTATAGAAATTGTTCACGTCATCTGTAACATGGGTTTACAGGTCGTAAACGTTACTTGCTGTTAACCTAGAGTAAGTTAGATTAATTAGACACTGTTTTATTTGCATTAACCTGATAACAAGTCAGGTAGCTAACGTTAAAGCAATATCTTTGAGTGGTTTTAGGGAATGTAACGGGTGCAGCAACAAGCCTGGGGTTAAAATAAAAAAAGAAATAACTAATAAAGCTTCAAATTTGAGCTAAATACAGGAAACAAACTGTGCAATCAAATACAACATGTCTTTTTCCTACATTACGCACACGAACACGCAGAAATCGGAAGAATTTAGACTTTTCCAACCGTCGGAGGAGCACGTGAATGCAGCATTATCGTATATCATTTCCAGGTATCCGAGTTTATACTCCCGTCTACTCATAACAAAACAAGTTCTTGTGACATTGTTAACGAATGACATTCGTATTTTACCTTCATTCGTGCATCCTCGGAGTGCTTACTTTAATTAGAGCAAGCCATTTAATGAACTTAACTCGTCTGTTTGCGTTTTTGGATCAAAACAATCTCCGCTCGCTCTTCGAGAACAGGGAATCTGAGCGAAAATGAGCTGCAATCACTTCCTGTTTAGGCCGGTCACTGGTTGGTAGCGCTGTGATTGGTTAACAGCGGACCAATGATAACGCTCCCCACAACAAAACTGTACTTGACGCTTTGACGCTGTGTGTGTGTGTGTGTGTCTGTGAACCAGGTTTTACTACATTTGTGGGGACCAAAAACTGGAAATACAGTATACTTATGGGGTCCTGACAGCTTTGTGGGGACAAAATGCCGGACCCCACAACTTTAAAGGGCTGTTTGAGGGTTAAGACTTGGTTTTAGGATCAGGGTTAGAATTAGGTTATGGTTAGGGTTAGGGTAAGGGTTAAGGTCAGGCATTTAGGTTTGATGGTTAAGGTTAGGGTAAGGGTTAAGGTCAGGCATTTAGGTTCGATGGTTAAGGTTAGGGTAAGGGGCTAGGGAATGCATTATGTCAATGACTGGTCCCCACAAAGATAGTGAGACACACTTGTGTGTGTGTGTGTGTATAAATACCGTATAAATATATAAAAAGAGGACTAAACGATCAGTTTCTCTGCGTTTTATTACATTTCTGCACTATGGGCTTTTTTGCATTGTTTTTTTATTTTTTTACAGCAGTGGCTAATAAATATGCAGCAATGCATATAAAGGACAACAGTCAGAGAAAGTTGTTTCTGTAAATTAAGAACAATCAAACACGTGGACAAAGATGGACATGACAGCAACATCACAACTTCAGACATTAGGAATGAGCGTCAACGCGGCACACAACAGGGCCGCTACACGGGGTTTTGGTAGATTTCTCAGCCCAAAATGTAAAATTTATAAATAACAAATTTCAGTAGTAAAACATAAATTCACATGTAAAAACACTTAATACATAAATAAAAAAAAGTTTAAGAATTACAATAGAAAAATAATCAAATAAATAATATACATGAGCAGTAAGTTAAAAAAACATTTGACACAAAATAAAGTGCAATTTTCTCACATCACACAGGAAAAAAAACACAGATCCAACATTGGGATGATGTCTAGAGAGCTCAGACCGAACAACCCGTCTGAAATTGATCTGAATGGGTTTGTCAACAAAAACAATGATGCGTCCGAATAAAAATGTATGAAATGGAAAGATCCCGAGGCAAAATGCATAGGCCTTCCCTTCTTTCCTTGCGCCTCAGTGTTGTTGGTGTAATGAGACATGTCGTCCACAAGGTGGACGCCTAAGACAGGTCTGATCCTGCATGGTGTCCAAAAACTATCCTTTTTTTCTGTACTACACAAGAACAAGACCTCACGCACTAAAATATTCTCTCCGCATATCTACTCCTGGCTTTGTGTTGTACTACTACTGCACCACTGACACTAAGAGTGCTCCATTTTATAAAACTGGGCACTATTGGATTGCATATTATACATTTAAGTGTAAAGAAAAAGAAAAGAAATCACATCATTCTTAAATAAAGACTGGCACTTTTCCTTCACTCATAACATTAGACAATATACTGTACATCTGCATGAATAGAAAAGAGTTAAGGCTACATCTACACGGCTACGGTGTCATTTTTAAGCGACGTTTTTGAGACAAAAACAACAATCTCCGTCCACGCGCAGAGTTTCAGCTCCAGTAGCAGAACTAGTCTCCGTCCATGTTTATATATTGTCGTGTTTCTTTAGAAATAAACAACGGACAGATAGAGTCTTTAAAACGCTTCAGATGTAAAGTTATTCGCTGTCAAAGTGGCGCCAAAATGAATGGCGGTCAATGGGATGCTAATGGCAGGTGATGGCTTATTAGCATCAAAATGGCGCCATAGGAGCTCTGCTTAGAGAGGAGAGGCTGACCCCCTTGGACATTACTCTGTGGTTGAAAGCCATGGATGGAGAAGTTGAAAATTCAGAAAATACTTTGGAAAGTATCTTGGAGCGACGCTGAGGTGGAACTGTTACTGAAACGTCTGTAAGCTGCCTAGCCGGTGAGACTGACGGACGTGCTTCCTGTTTCCAAATGACTCCGTTTTAGGGGCTCGGTGTGGACGTAACGAAAGAATATTCGTTTTTTAAACCAAAACGTAGTAGTGTAGCGGTAGCCTGAGTGAAAGGGCATTCCTATCCTATACTCTCCTATTTCTCCTATTTGTCTCCGGACCAAACACACTAGTGTATTCACTTTACAGCCTAAAATATATAGTTGCACATTTCACTACGATCAAAGGAGACAACGAATGTGTTTTAGTTGGATTATTGCAACCCTTTCCCCTTTATGGTCTCTTCTTGTCTGGAGCACAATGTAAACTTAGTAATTGGGGACACCAAAAAAATAAAAAATAAATGTGGCATTAATATCAGCACATTGCATAGTGTCCCTGTGCAAGTTCATCTTAACCCAACTCTCTTAATTCCACTCACATTCAGCCCTTAAACACATCGCGAGCCCACCAGCTGATTCACCAAACACGTTTTCCAGTTTGAGTTTGACGTATTCTTCGCTACACAACACAAGCTGGAACTCTTTTACGATTTCCACTCAACTAAACGGTGGCACTGGAGCTGATAATGAGACGTATGCCCATTTATAACAGAGTCATTGTCGTAGGGATGTAACGATGCATCGGCAATGCGTTAAAAATGGATATAAAATGTGTGAAGATTACAACATCGTGATGTGATTTTTAACCCTCATGTTGTCCTCATGTTGCCCTCATGTTGTCCCCATGTTGCCCTCATGTTGTCCTCATGTTGTCCCCATGTTGTCCTCATGTTGTCCTCATGTTGTCCTCATGTTGTCCTATATCAATGTTCTTTTTAATTCCCCAAAATAACATGATTGATTCCACACAACGCTCTTTGCCAAGTACAAATCTCTACTTTCATTAATTCTGGGGCGTCTTATTCAATTTTATAGCATTGTAAAACAAATGGAAGTGTTTTTGAAATAGTATTGAGTAAAAGTTGACATATTCCAGTCTGTGATTATCATCAACATCCATTCCTTTAATTTTAGTCTCAATAATTCCTAATTTCTGCTTTTCTAACTCAAACATTAGGTATAATTTGCTAAAAAATAGGTTATTTGACCATAAATTTAAAAAAATAACTGTAAAACTAAAGTTAATAAGTTAGTGTTACGTAGTGTTAAATGTCAAAAAAGGGACAAACATTAAAAAAAAGTGTTGAAGAAAAAAAAGTTAAAAACATTGATTAAAAAGCGTCAACAAAGTGTTGAATTTCATTGACGGGAAGACAACGCGAGGGTTAAATGTCCTCCTCCTCCTCCTCCAATCTACTTTAGATTTCACGTCACTACGTCTTCCTACTTTATGTATTTGAAGAGATTTATTTCTATTTATTTAGTTATTTAGACGTGAGAAATCCTTAGAAACCATGAATGAAATCATGAGTGAAGTGCATTGTTACATCCCGACCTGCCTGTTTAAAAGTTATTCACAGTGTTCACCACCTTAACATCTGCTTTGTTTGGTTTTCTTCCTTTTCTCTTTCATTTTCCATCAGTCAGACATGCAATTTTTCTTTTTCTTCATATATTCAAGACATTGAACATACACGGCCTAAATTAAAATACCATGTGCACACATTTTCCAACATGGCTGATGCATCTTTGTTTCCTAATGAGTATGTTTACAGGCACACTAATATTCCACTATTATTCCGAATATGACAATATTCTTAGTTAGATACAGGTCATGTAAACAGCATATTCCTTTTGGATATTCAGAGTAAGACCTTTTTCTGAATTTAGCGTTTTCTGAGTGGGATATTCGGGTATTATTCAGGTTTTAGAAGCATTGTAGGACGCGTTTACAGCGCATTCAGAATCTGCATCGCAATCATAGACAGTAAAATAAATGGACGGAGACCAGTGAGGTCTGTTAGGAGCTCTTTCCCGGTGATGCTGAGAGTTACTGCGCAGCCTCCGACTGAGCTGGAAGACGTAGATGTGACGTGAGCAACCTGTCTGAAAGCTGTAAGTCTTCTGGTAGCTGTGCAAGAGAAATCTGTCCGTGGATAAATGTTACTTCATATGAATTTCAAGTATTTCCAATCCATCAAAACCTCGCTGAAATTTGTTGTTCCGATGATTTCATGGACTCTCTATATGGGCTTCTCCCTTGACTTTAGGCCTCCATGTCCCTCCCATTGCCTGTGAGCATCTCCTGTACTATACGGTAATTTCCCTACTGTGTGACACAGAAAGTCGCGTGGTTATGACGCAATCGTTAGCCTATTTTTACAAAAACGTCTGCTACGGAGCCATAACGTGAGATACAATGTAATGGAGCCTTTTATACATTGCTGTGTTTCTTTAAAAATAAACAACGGACAAATAGAGTCTTTAAACGCTTCAGATGTAAAGTTATTCGCTGTCGAAGTGACGTCAAAATGAATGGCAGTCAATGGGATGCTAACAGCGGGTGATAGCTTGTTAGCCTCAGATTCTCCCCATAGGAGGTACGCTTTCTTGATGCACGCTTACCCCCTTGGTCCCAATTAGTGTTTTTGGTGCCGTTTTTACTGTCGTTTGTGACAGTTTACGGCTTACGGTCAGCTCGGTGCGTTGCTATGGTTACTGCACACAAACCAACCAGCCAACAGTTTGCAGGTCTGCGGTAGAGTTGCATGCCCAAAAGAGAAGATCACATTTTTGGTCGGAAGAAGAAGCACAGCTACTTTTAAGCCTCTAAGGGCATTTTTACACATCTTTTTTGTTTTTTTATTTTCCTTTTAAAAGGTGTTCATGTATAACCTGATCCCGGTGTTTTTCATATCAAAATGTTCAGAACAGACTCAGCTTTCTGTAAAGTGAGGCCCAAATTTGTCCCAGAGCATTGTGTAAGGAAATAATTTGGCCCTGAAGCTGAAAAGCTGATGTTCGCAACTGCACTCAATGGTTTTGGTGCTCGAAACAAATTTACAAAAGTATTGTAATATATGAATAAAATATGACTGTTGTCAAACATCGCTTGGACTCGCCATTGCGTCTTTTGTCCTCAGAAGGTTAAACATTATGAAAGACTTTGATATCAACAGGTTTTTGGATATGCGCACACGTCCCTATGCCGACCTTCTCAAGAAGGTGGTTGAAGGAATGAAAGAGCGACACTGTGTTCGCGCGCAAACAAGTCCGCTAGAGGAAGAAAACGTTTCACGGCTGCATTATATTTAATTTTTTTGATTATTTTTTGGACATTTTAGGCCTTTAATGACAGGACAGCTGAAGAAGTGAAAGGAGAGAGAGAGGGGGGAAAGACATGCAGCAAAGGGCCGCAGGTCGGAGTCAAACCCGGTCCCTCTGCGTCGAGGACATAGGGTTAGCGATTAGCATTAGCAAGCTAGTGATATTTAAAAAGTTTCAATTAAGAACATGGTTGCAAGTATATATGTACAGGACTGTATAGAGCACAAAACAAGACTGTCGTAATTTTTAAATTAATTATTTAAGCCGAAAATACTCACATTTATGGTTCTCTCTGCCCGATGCGGCAGCCATTGTTGCTTGTTGTGCAATCTACATGGCTACCCCTTGTTTACAAGTCAGCTTGCGTCCTCCCTCAGTAACGAGGGACATACACCCCTTCGTCACATTCGTCTTAGCCCTACCCCCCGATCAGAAATAGTATGGGGACAGCCCTTAGTCTCGCGTGAACGTGCAAAACCTAGGGTAAGGGTTTGGGGTAAGATAGAGAAATGAGATTCAGCCTAAACCTAAACCTATATATGGGCGCCCGCTCTACCAACGGAGCTACCTGGGCGCCCTTCATGACTGCATTTAAACGTGAGTATTAGTGGAATATTTACTTTCATTAGCCATGTCAACAGCTTAGTCTGAATATTGTCTTTTTGGCAATAAGGGCAAAAACTGGAATATTAATGTGCAGGTAAACATAGTCACTGTTGCTACGGGTCACACGTCGTCTATTTGGTGTCATGTGATCAGGCGTTTATGTCTCCTCTCCATTCACAGTCATGTTGATTTGTGATATGTCAGTGTGATGCTACAGTAAAAGGCATTACATGGGAGAGTCCGACTCTATTCTGAATCACGAGTGATGCTTGGAGCTCCGGATGTTTCCTTTATCGGACAGGACGGCGGCAGCGCTCGCTGCCGAGGGTGCCGTCGGAGCCCCCCGGCGCCCGCCCCCAGACCAAGCGTCGGGCTTCCCTGCCGTGTTTCCTCGCTTCTCCTCACTCGACTTGGACGTGTCTTTTACCTTGGCCCCGTCTTGTGGCCCCCCTTTCATTGGCCCGAGCACTGTTTTGGCCACAGTCGTGAGCTGGGTGACAAAGCTGGCTTTATCCCCCGGAGACATCGGGCGAGACTTGCTGGAGCACGGCGGGGCCGCGTTAGACGTGGGCGACATGGGATTCTCTTCCAGGACTTCTAGGTGTGCTCTCTGCTCCTTGGCCCCGCGGTAACTGCTTGACACCTTCTCCATTTTGGATCTGGCGGCAGCGGATCCGTGAGCGTAGGGTTGAACCTGGGTGGGAATCGGCGGAGCTGGGCCTTTGACTTTGGGAGCTTTATCGCTGCCACCGGTGCATCCTTTCTGTCCGGTCTCTGTGCCTGTACGAGGCTTGGGCTGCTCTGCAGATGATGCTCTCTGCACGCTTCCTTTCTCTGTAGCGCCTTTCCCTTTCTCCTCAGTCTTTTCCTGAGCTTTAGTTGCAGGGCCACTCTCTGTCTGTACACTCTGCTGCTTACTGTCTTGTTGCTGCGAGCCCATTGATGTAGACGTTTTCTCACTGTTCTTGGAGATGGTTGTTGCCTCCAAACTTGAATCACTTACTTTTTGAGACTTGGCTTCTGAAGCGGATGAAACCAGCGCAGGACTCAACTTCACTTCTGCGACACTTGCGTTATGTTTTAGATCCTCAGCGGCGGGTGTAGTTTTGCTCGTGTCAACAGCGTTGCTCTTGGACTCCGCTTTAGCATCCGTGCTCGCAGTTTGCGCTCCTGTGAACTCGGACGCTGCCGTCTGGGTATCTTTCTCTCTTGGCGGGAGCAGAGTGTCCCTACTGAGCGGCGACTCCTGCCTTCCCATCCTCCTGGCAGGCTTCAGGCTCCCGATCTCCCCTCCCATTGGAGGAGAGGGGGAGGAAGAGGATGAAGGAGACGGAGGAGCGGGTCCGTTCTCTCCTTCTATCTCTAGCAGACTCTGCAGACTGTGCTCACAGTGGAAGGAATCTCTCCTGTAGTCCCCGTGCGCCACCTCCAGGCTGTGCTTCCTCAGCGACACCCCGCCCGTCAGAGGAGAGGGCGACGACGAGGACGAAGAGGAAGAAGGCAAAATCGGCCCGCCGAGCTTCTCCGCCGACTGCACCCGCTGCAGCAGGGGAGACCGGGGAGGCTCTGCACTTTTGGGGCGGGGGCGGGCGACGGGAGGCGAGGAGTGCAGCTTGGCGGGGAACGTCTGCGTGGTGTTGGAGCTCCCCACCGTGTGGCCACTGAGAGGCGGGGGAGAGGAGGTGGTCGGGGACGGGGTGTGAGCCAGGGGGGATAGAGGGATGTTGCCGGCAGACTTGCAGCGCGCAGAGCGGTACTGGCGGTGGAGTTTGGGAGAGAGGCCATGCAGGGAGCTGGGCCTCATGTGGTGAGAGGCTGCCGGGGAGTTTGGGGTGCTGGATGCTGGGGAGCTGCTCTGGGAGGAGGCGCCTGAGGACAGAAGAGGAAATCATGATAAGATTGAGTTAAGATTTTCACAGGTAACCCTTGTGTTGTCTTCCCGTCGACCTGCAACTTTGTGTTTTTCTGGGTTGAAATTTCAACATTTTGTTGTTCTTTTTCTACACTTTTCTTGGCGCTTTTCTTAATTTTATTCCTATTTTTTGTCACATTTTGAAGTTTTTTTAAATGATATTTTACTCAATTTTTTGTCACTTTTTCTGATTTTTTGGACACTTTTTTAGTGTTTTTTTTTCAACATTAGTCACTTTTTTCAAAGTTCTTTTGTCGTAGTTCTGATATAGAAAGTTTTTGTTAATGGGTCAAATTTGACCCAAGGACAACAGGGTTAAGTGTTTGTTTCCTATACATTTAGACTACTAATAAACTGCCAAAAACCAAGTAAAAGGACCAGTAAGCCCAATTGGTATAGCTGCAAACTGAGAGTGAAATTACATTTTACTGGGTACAGTGTTCAAGTCGGGGCCCCCTTTATTCCTATGAGAGTTGCTCAGTGGCTCATTAGAGACCTAGGCCGTCCGCACCGGCTACTTCCTGTTTGGCTAACTTGAATGGTTAAGTGGAATGATTTAATCGTGCAACTATTTTAGACTTTCCAAATGTTATCGGAACAATTGGATCAAATTCTGATGGTGAAACAAGTCATTTTGCGGGGGGTTGTGATGCTCGAAAAAAGCGTATCCACTGATTTACAGACGTCTCTTACGCCACGTAAATCTGTAGGAAGATGTTTTTTTTGGCCAGAGGGCCTCACGTGACGGACACAGAAGTTGTAATTCCACCGTTTGGCCACTATACATACACTATCCTTTGGAAATGCATCGCCGCCGCCAACTGTTGATCAGAAAAATAGCTTAAAACCAACGGCAAGATGTGAAGTTCTCCGCCCACATGCTCACAAACAAACTACATGTGGGCCCATTTTAGTCCACACATTGTTACTAGTGGTCACAAATATACACAGAGGATAACAGAGCCTTTAATACACCCCTTTTTAAAAATATACTAATGTAGCGCAGCGTAAATTCTGTCAGGGAGACTTCCATAACGTTAACATTCTTCTCTTATACTGATCAGCTGTCATGCTAGTGTTAACCAATCAAGAGTCGGGCACGTATGTTCTAGCCTATCACAGCATGTCAACCTGTTCTCTCCCCGGCTTCTGTCAATTGTAGTTTCAGATGAGAGCGTGACCTTCCCACCATGTCTTTAGTCTTTTTTAGTCTTTTTCTGGCTGACGTCTTTCTTTTTCTCAGTTTCTCTTTATGTATTTAGTTGCCACCAGCAGTGTCTTGACTCCATTGGGGGATATACTGTATATTTGGGTTTTCCTAAACCTCTAAAATATATATTTTTATATATATCTTTTTACGATGGAGTCTAATCTCCAAAGTTTATGCAGCTGCTCACGTGGCACTTGTATGTTACAAATAAATATTTGCTTATTTCCATGTAGTCTCTCCGTACTTTTGATTGTTTTCAGGCCCGTCGGAAAGTGAAATAAGATACGAACAAACACTTGTGTCCTAGGCGTTCCACACTAACCCAGGTAAGGGGACTCAGCGAGAGTGGAGCGGTACGTCTGAGTGGGCGAGCGGGCGGAGAGGCTGTGGGTGGGCGAGCCTGGGAGACTGTCTCCAGATGAAAGAGAGCGATTTAAAGAGGAGAGGCTCCGGCTGGTGTGGAGCAGGTTGGACTGCTTGGTGATTTTCCTGAACAGGGAGCTGCGCTTCTTCCTGAAAAGACAAACAAATAATAACATGGCGAGGAGAATAAAAGGCACAAAAAACATTAAAGATTCATCTATTTTGCAGTAACGCACTCTTGTCCCTCCTTGGCTCCTGTCCTCTTGCTGCGTCGCGCCATCTTGGATTTATAGCTGGACTTGCGGGCAGGACCCACTTTTATAGATGTGTTCTCGAATGGAGTAGTTGTAACAGTCACCTTGTTCCCACTCTGTAGAGTATACATATAAATATATATATCTATGTGAATCACATTACTTGAGAAGCAAAATTAATCTGGACCATCGCAGTAATTAGGGTATTTTTCAACCTGGACTCTATTTTCTCATGCATTGGTGTCTCAGTGACAAAATTATTTGAAATTGGTCCAGTATTGAGCGAGAACGCTGTAACCATCAGCTGTAACCGAGCTGCAATGTAACCATAACAAATGTTCACTGTTAGTTAGCGTCCTCAAAAAGTTCTGTTTTTGCCTCTGACAGGCTCAGATTATTATTCTAAGTAAGATCCTTGTTGTTAAACATTAAACAACCCCAAAAATACCATCACCAAACCCACCAGACTCTATGTAAATAATCAGTAATTTTAGCGTGTTCAGAGCCTGCCCATTTCCACATGTAAATGGGTGAATTAAGGGTTTATTTCAGACAAACCAGAGCGGCGATTGTTGCTGAACAATGAAAAACGACCCAAGACGACTTTTTTGACAGTTTTATTTTGTTTCTGTCGACTTTGAATGAAAGGGGTTTTTAGGATAACAAAATTGGTGTTTATTTAAATGGAGCCTGGTGGGTTTGGTGATGGCAATTTTGGGGCTGTTTCACATTAAACAAAAAGGTCTATCTCTGTAGGGATCCTTTCCATAATGATGTCAGACATCTAGTATAATATTCCGAGCCTGTCAGCGGCAAAAACAGAACTTTTGGTGGACGGAAATTGAAGGTGCGCAATTGCCCATTAACGATACATTGCAGCTTGTTGCAGCGGTCTTGCTTAATACTGGAGCAATTTCACACAAAAAAATCCCATCAAACACAATAAAACATGAGAAAAAAGGGTCCAGGTTGGAAAAGACAAAAGTAACATTTTAAAATGTATATACAGTAAGTTTTGCAGGAAGGTAGTCATCACCTTTAGGATCAGTTCCACCACTTCTGTATGGACCAGACCGTGGACTGACTCCCCGTTTACATGAGTAATGAGGTCACCAGCACTGAGTCCAGCCTCCTGGGCGGGGCCTCCATCCTCCACATGCTGCAATAACAACAAAAGACATTTATTTGTACCTGGACTGGGCTTTGTATGTAGACATGCTTTTATACTACTTACTATACTACCCTGTCTTTGTTGGATTTTAATGTTCATGTTGGCACCTTTTCACTTGTTTATTACTCTCCATGTTTGAAATGTATTATACAATTTGATGCAAAGCACTTTCACATTGGATTGTATGTAAGAAAGTTTATAATGTGCTCCGCTCTCTCACCCAGACGATGTGATGTACGCTGTAAACATCACTGTCTCCCATGTAGACTCTGATGGCTCGGAGAGTGAAGCCGTACTTCTTCCCCGAGCGGTGGATGGTGATTGGAGAATGCAGGACGTTGACCATGGGGGAGTAGTCTCTGCTGGGCGAAGAGTCCCGGGAGGAAGGGTTGGACGAGACGGAGCGAGGAGACATGGGGCTCGCTAGCGGGGAAGCAACATGTTGCTCCACTTAGGAGAGAGGAAGGAGTTCAGGTTACATTAGAGCCCGACCGATAAAGGATTTTTAAGGCCGATACCAATACGAATATTTGGTTATTTAAAAATCCAATATGCCGATATATTGTTTAATAAAAAACATAATCCAGAAACGCGTAACAAAACTTTTTCATAACAGTTATTTGTGGTTATTTATGAGATCACACTAAAATAATATAATACTTTGTTTTATTGTCACAACAGAACATAAAAATATATTAAAGTTCTGATAAATAAAATGTATAAAAATACAAACTTAAGATATGAAACTTAAAGTCCTTTGAACAAAAACACATTAACTAAATAAATAATCAGTGTTGCCAACAGGGACGTTGTAGAACGTCCTCTGGTGGACAGACTATGCAACGGCATCACTAACAGGGACGTTGTAGAGCGTCCTCTGGTGGACAGACTATGCAACACGATCACTAACAGGGACGTTGTAGAGCGTCCTCTGGTGGACAGACTATGCAACGGCATCACTAACAGGGACGTTGTAGAGCGTCCTCTGGTGGACAGACTATGCAACACCATCACTAACAGGGACGTTGTAGAGCGTCCTCTGGTGGACAGACTATGCAACGTCCATCACTAACAGGGACGTTGTAGAGCGTCCTCTGGTGGACAGACTATGCAACGTCCATCACTAACAGGGACGTTGTAGAGCGTCCTCTGGTGGACAGACTATGCAACGTCCATCACTAACAGGGACGTTGTAGAGCGTCCTCTGGTGGACAGACTATGCAACACGATCACTAACAAGGACGTTGTAGAGCGTCCTCTGGTGGACAGACTATGCAACGCCAACACTCATAATCTGGATATCATTTATCTGTCATTATAAATGATTCTGATGAATGAATATTTAAAAATTCGGCCATTATAAATGCCGATACCAATCGTTTGGGAATTGCCTAATATCGGCCGAAAACGTAGCGTAGTGTAGATGTAGCTTAAATATGTTTTATACAGTTAATTTGCATATAACCAGCGTATTTACCTGCAGGAATGATGACAGACAAAGCTGTAGCAGATGCAGATTTGATAACTTTGGTTCCCGGCCGTGAGTTACGTTTCTCTCCTTCAGCTGAGAGCTGCTGGTGGCGAACCCTCCGCAGCACCAGGTCAGTGGTGGCCCCGCGGGGCCCCTGGGGAACAGCAGCACTGCCTGGTAGAGGCAGCGGCGCATCAGCGGGTCTCAAAACCTTGTCTGTGACATGAAACCCAGCCGGGACATGAATGCTCTCGTTATGAATTGTGATCAAATACAGGTTTAGGTTTAGGGTCACAACATGTTGATACTTTTTAAAGGAAAATAAAAACCTACCTTTTCAGTCTGGCTCTATTTTTTATTTATGTATCTGGCTATGTATCTATGCAGGGTGTGATTTGACAGGGGCCACATGTACAGAGGCTCAGTCCTCGCCGCAGCGGCTGCAGGTTCAATTCTGACCGACCCTTTGCTGCATGTCGTTCCCCCCTCTCTCTTCCCCTTTATGTCTAAGCCGTCCTATTGATTAAAGGCCTAAAATGCCAATAGAAAATCCCCAAAAACAAACAAAAAAACTTAACCCCCTCCGCTTTCTTCACAAATCGCACCCTATGCACTTTCGCCTGTTTTACTTCTCGGTGTACATTGGTATATACCAAGTTTTTTTCTACTTATTATAATCCTGTCTCTGGTTTTTCCTTGCTGTACAATGAAGAGATTTATTAAGATATTTCCTCAGCTCCTGTTTTTTTTTTTTTATAGATTATTTTTGGGCCTTTTTCCCTTTGTTTCAGAGTGAAAGATGGGAAAGAGATGGGGGATGACACGCAGCAATGGGCCGCAGGTCGGACTCGAACCCGGGCCGCTGCAAAGGCCTCAGCCTACATGGGACGCACGCTCTTACTGGGTGAGCTATTGATTGAATGTGTTCAGTGACGTGTTGCCTCGTCCCTTCTTACCTCCAGCTGCCTGCCCGTTGCTATCTTTAAGGAGAGTTCTCAGGTCGCCTTGAGAGGTGATGGTCCCCATGGCTCCTTCCAGGGAAGTCCCTCTGGCCTTCACTGGAGGCTGCCTGCTGGGGACCGGCAGCTCAGAGTCCACTTCCAGCGGGGAGGCCAGGCGGTGTGTATCCATGAGGGCGGAGAAGCGTCTTCGAGCCCCGGATGGCGGGCTGTAGTCGCTCTCGGTGAAGGAGGTCTCGGAGCAGGAAAAGCGCTTCCTGAGAAAAGAAAAACAGTTGTACTTTGGTATAAAGTTATTCTCGATGAATCTCTGAATGTCATATCAAACACGTGAAAACAATCTAACTAGATAGACAAGAGATCTATTTGGACAAGGGAAAAAAACATGTGTTTTATTGGGTTGTCGGGTTTAAGGGTAACTTTGGTATTTTTCAACCTGGACCCTGTTTTGTTTTATTTATGTGACTGATGGGATCAACGATCTTTAAAATTGGTCCAGTGTTAAAAAAAAAAAAGACCGCTGCAGTTGGCAGAGACAAAACAAGCTGCAATGTAACGTTAATGGGCAATTGTACACCTTCAATTTCCGTCCACTAAAAGTTCTGTTTTTGCTGCTGACAGACTCAGATTATTACTCTTAATGTCTGACAACGTTATGTAAAGGATCCCTTAATTCACCCATTTACGTGTGAAACATGCTGTCTCTATACACTCTAAAAGTGCAGTTTATTTAAATGGTGTCTGGTGAGTATGGTGATGGCGATCTTAACAACAAAAAGGTCTATCTCTGTAGAGATCCTTTCCATAACGTTGTCAGACACTTAGAATAATAATCTGAGCCTGTCAGCGGCAGAAACAGAACTTTTAGTGGACGGAAATTGACGATGCACAAATGCCCTGAGTGCTTACAGCCTGTATCACGGCTGTCAGCTGCAGTGGTCTTGCTCAATACTGGACCAATTTATAACAATGTTGTTCCAATTAGTCACTTAGACACAAAAACATGGGAAAATAGGTTCCAGAATGACGAAAAAGGTAATGTTTAGCTATTTCTTAAACAAACCAGACCTATTTATCTTTATTTGACAGTTAATTCTTCACTATTGTTTGTGGGCTGCTGCACTCACATCTCGGGCGATCCTGTCCTCCAGCTCTTGTCCCTGAGGGTGACGCTACCCAGGCTTTCCCTCTTGACCACTCGGTCCTCCCTGGGGGTCTTGTGCTCCCGTAGAGTCACGCCAGGGGTTTTATGCTCCAGCTGGGACAGATGCTCCATACTGCTGTACACCTGCAGGGCCACACAACAAACATTGGCTGTGTTGGAAACCTTTCCTATCTTGGAAATAACACACTGTATTGTAAGGGTGTTCGAATTCAACCATTGTTAATTTCATTCACTATATGGTGAATACCCACAATGCACAGCTAATTTGAGCATACATACGATCAAAGATCCTAAACCGTCTGTGATACGATGTACCCTACGTTTCACCCCCGTATACCACAATGCAACGTGGTCGTGGTTTCCCGGAGGAAAAGAAGAAGCAGCTGCACCCACAATAACAGAAAAGGAAAAATGGAGCGGGATTTCATTTCTGAACGGTGGAAATGAAATAACATGCAACATATAGAAGATAAAACCTCGTAACATCCTCCTGAGTGCTCGGTTTGTTTCAGGGACTTACTAGAAGTATTTTTGTTTCCGTTTGTGTACATGATGCTGGGCGCGCCCGCCTCCGTCACGCAAATAACCTTCAGATAATTTTTTTATTTTATTTTTTATTTTTATTTATCCTTTATTTAACCAGGTAATACCCATTGAGATTAAAAATCTCTTTCGCAAGGGAGACCTGGCCAAGATAGGCATCAAAATTACATCACATCATTACTAAGGGTGTGACGAGATCTCGTTTTACGAGATCTCGCGAGATTAAACGCGACAAGATTTCTCGTCGAGGTGAAAAGTGGTCTCGTGAGGCGATGTGATGTCAGCGTGATGGAGCGTGAAATTACTATTGAAGATCCTTAGCAGTACTTTGGTTATTGATACACTTACTGTTTGCATTTAAAGTGTTATTTTTCTGTTATTTACACATTTATTTTATTTATACTGTTTATTTTTTTATGTTCGGTTTATAGTAAAAAAATAGTAAAAAAAAAAAGTTAAATAACATTCATCATTAATAGTTGATTTCAAAATGCACCTAAATTGTTTTGCATTTTGTGATTTTTCAGTTGAATAAAAAAACTATTTTCCATTCATATATTTCATGGAGGATTTCTTTAAATTTTTTTTAAAAATCTCGTCTCGTCTCGTTCTCGTGAACCCAATCTCGTGATATGTCTCGTCTCGTGGAGTAAGCGTCTCGTCACACCCCTAATTATTACATACGTACAAATACACACACATGAAAACCAAATATGCACTTACAATGAAATCTCAATTAAAACATTGACATGTGCGGGAGTCCAACTCAAAGCTTCTCATTTTCAGCTTAAACATACTCAGATAATATGTCAGATAATACTGACGCAACAATACTTTCAATGAGTGTCCAAAATCTGGAATGAGGGTTTTGAAGGTTTCGAACACGGCTTCAGTGTTGTTATGTTGACTGATCATTGTTGACCATTTTAAAGGCTTCAAACTTTCTCTACCTAGACCAAAAGAGAAGCAGGAGGCGAGTTTAAGTGTGAGTCTGACCTTGCTGAAGCGAGGGGAGCAGGATGAGAAGCGATGTATCTCCACAGGCTCGTCGTCGTTGGTATCCTCCTCATCGTATGACTGCACGTGATGGTAGCGCTCCGATCGGGCTGTTGATTACAACGGGCAAATATTCAGTGAATCTGTGCTGCTGTCTACTGATCTCACTTATGGTAGTTAAACCATAGACTGTATATTAATAACAATATATATATATATATATTTCTCTATATCTATCTATCTATCTATCTATCTATCTATCTATCTATCTATCTATAGATATATATACAGTCTATGAGTAAAACACATCTTTGGCTTCTGACATGAACGGTTGTGGACTCTTTACAGTAGGTATCGTGGTAACATGGAAGACTTAAGGAGGGTCATTTTGTGTTTTTTCGTGTCATTTCCCATGTATTAAGTGAAATTGGTCCAGTAATTAGAGAGAACGCTAAAACTGTCAGCCGTGAACCGAGCTGCAATGTCCTACAAGACAACGTCAAACCAGAAACAGCTCAGAAATCACCATTGCCAAACTAACTACTTTCACATGTAAATGTGTGAAATAAGGGTTTATTTCAACCAAACCAGAGTGGTGATCGCTGCAACAGTAGAAAAACAAACCAAGACGGCTTCTGATAGTCTGCTGAGTTTGACGATGGTGTTTTCGGGTCTGTATCTGTAGGGATCCATTTTTATAATGTTGTCAGATACAAAAAAAATGGCAATAATCTGAGCCAGTGGCAAAAACAACACTTTTGGTGGACAGAAATTGAAGGTGCGCAACTGCCCATTCACGTTACATTGCAGCTTGTTTTTTCTTGGTCTTGTTTTTCTGACTTTTGTTCCCATCAACCAGTTTGACACACACATGGGAAAACAGGGTTCAGGCTATAAAAAAATCCCAGTTACCCTGTGGGTATTCAGAAAACCCTGTGGTTGGTTTAATGAATAAGATATACTGAAGCTCAAAGGGATCTGTGGTCCGTGCATTAGACTTACTGTCAAAATAACTGGTGTCTTCCTCGGACTCGAGGTGGGGAATGAACTCTGCCTTCTGTCTGAGCAGGCTGTTCCAGTTCACCTCTGTGAAGAATGAGTGCTGCCTCACTTCAAAAGCACCACCTGGAGGGCAGAGGATGGAGGATGAGACGAGAGGGGGGAGAGACGGGGAGGCAAAGATCAGACTAAAGCAACTGCAGCCCTAAAGCAAGCAGAGGCACTTTGACCCAGACAGAAGTTTATGGTTTTTGGGTAAATTAAATCTGTGAGCATACAGGCAGGACGACAGGTGGTGTTCTAGGTCAGTGATTCCCAACCAGATGTTCATGTAGAGTGACCTAAAACTAGGGTGACCAGACGTCCCCGATTTCCGGGGACAGTCCCCGATTTTGATGATCTGTCCCCGGCTGGAGCCGTCCCCGGAAATGTCCCCGATTTTCACTGGGTGTACAAAAGGCTGTCTATCAACAGTGATTGTTAGAGTGCATGTTAGTGAATAGCGCGGACACGCGCTTAACACCACAAGCAGCCACGCTCGCCACCCGGCGGAAAAAGGAGAGAAAGAAAAAAAGTTCTGGACGATAGCCAGTTGAGATCTTGTGTGTGCGTACCTTGATCACCATAAGTCGTAACTTATGTTGTCAGTTATTGTATTGGTCTATAGTTCTTGCAGATTTAAGTTAACTAGTGATTTAACTAGTTAATTTAAGTTAACTAGTGATTTTCGTTGTTTGAAACAACGAAAATCACTATATAGATTATAGCAATTTAGTTAACATCTAAGTAACTAGCTAAGTTAACTTAACAATTTAGCTAGCAAGTGAATAATACAAACACTGTTTATATTCTTTAACTGCTATTCTTCACCTGCTAGCTACATTGTTAAGTTAACTTAGCTAGTTACTTAGATGTTAACTAAATTGCATCTGGCTGTTGATTCGATATAATAGCGATTGATGAACACCCTTGCTCACGTTTGTATTTTAGGTACATTATTTACATGCTGAAGTAGTTACACTGCATTAAGATAATGTAATTAATAGTAGGTTTATTGTTATTTTTGCTATAATTCCTATGCATTGTATATGGTAGGTTTTACAATGTTACTTGTTTCTTTCCAGAGCCACAAATGTCATTGTTTAACATACTTAACATGCTATTTATTTAACATGATATTTATTGAGGACTAATTAGTTCACAAAATATGTCAGATTGTTCTGCTTTGGTCCTTGTAGGGAGTGGAAAGGATGGACAGGTGGAAGACAGGACAGGAAGACTAGTTAAATAGATAAGAGCAAGAAAGGACAGGGAGAGAAGAGTGAAGAAATAAAAGAAAAGGAATACAAGTGAACAGAGGAGGACAAGAAAAAGTTAAAAGTGCAAAGCCTACAGCGAGGAAAGCTTGAAAGACAAGATGCAATAATGTCTCTCTCCAAGAAAAGAAAATGTCAGGTTAATGACAATATATTGAAAGAATTTCCATTTCTACGGCAAGGCCATGATGAGGCAATAACTGCGTATATGTAAAATGCTGTGTGTGCATGGTTAAAATTCTGAAGTATAAAATAGTTCAAGCTACAGCACAAGTATTTCCATCCATAGATACAAAAGTAATCAAGTCTAATCTCTGAATTTCTTTTCAAAGTGCACCAGATTAATGCATTTACATGTTAAAACAGGCAAGATTTTGTGCCCCATTGCAGCTCTGTCTAGTGACGCCCCTGGGGCAGTGTCCCCGTTTTAAGTTTACAAAGATAAAAACACGACTTGTTTTGGACGTATTTACGCTTCTGAGCTGAAAATGTCCCCGGATTTTGTCTGAGAAATCTGGTCACCTTACCTAAAACTAGTTAGCAAGTGAGCAGAGAGGTCTAAACAGTTAGCTAAAAGTAAAGGATAAAGGGTAGAACCAGAGGAAGCTACAACTCAAAGATAAATGGGTAACTTAGTTAGCTACAATTTAAAGATAAATGGGTAACTTAGTTAGCGACAATTCAAAGATAAATGGGTAACATAGTTAGCTACAACTCAAAGATAAATGGGTAACATAGTTAGCTACAACTCAAAGATAAATGGGTAACATAGTTAGCTACAACTCAAAGATAAATGGGTAACATAGTTAGCAACAATTCAAAGATAAATGGTTAACATAGTTAGCGACAATTTAAAGATAAATGGGTAACATAGTTAGCTACAATTTAAAGATAAATGGTTAACATAGTTAGCTACAATTCAAAGATAAACGGGTAACATAGTTAGCTACAATTCAAAGATAAACGGTTAACATAGTTAGCTACAATTCAAAGATAAATGGGTAACATAGTTAGCTACAATTTAAAGATAAATGGGTAACATAGTTAGCGACAATTTAAAGATAAATGGGTAACATAGTTAGCTACAATTTAAAGATAAATGGTTAACATAGTTAGCTACAATTCAAAGATAAACGGGTAACATAGTTAGCTACAATTCAAAGATAAACGGTTAACATAGTTAGCTACAATTCAAAGATAAATGGGTAACATAGTTAGCTACAATTTAAAGATAAATGGGTAACATAGTTAGCTACAATTTAAAGATAAATGGTTAACATAGTTAGCTACAATTCAAAGATAAACGGGTAACATAGTTAGCTACAATTCAAAGATAAATGGGTAACATAGTTAGCGACAATTCAAAGATAAATGGGTAACATAGTTAGCTACAATTTAAAGATAAATGGTTAACATAGTTAGCTACAATTCAAAGATAAACGGGTAACATAGTTAGCAACAATTCAAAGATAAACGGGTAACTTAATAGCTAAAAATAAAACTTGGCATCTGCTCAACGAGGAGCTAGGACAGCAGAGAGAAACTACGGGGAAAATACAGTGTGTGGAGCTGGCATTTCTTCACATCTTACTCTGTAAATTAAACATGTATTTTGACAAAAAAATAAGTGTTTTTCTGTCCAGTTTGAATGAAGTGTTTTTCATGATGAGTCAATTGAAAAGGTGCACGCCACGGTTGTATCGTTTAGGTGTAAGAATATTTCCTTTCTTGACATTTTGTAAGTTCTTTCACTAAAAAAATAGGGGTGCTTAGGGAAGTCGCCTCTCGCGTGCAATGCATCCTGGTATATGTAGGCACAGCTGCCACAGCTCCGCAAACCAAAGAACTCGCTTCCTGAGTCAATACAGCACACCCTGGGGAATTTATTTCTGCAGTGGATTACATATATAATACTACATATATATTTTATATTATTACATATACTGTATAATACTAACACGTGCCACGAGTTGCAACCGAATTAGGAAGAACTGCTTTCTATTATTCAGCACCTTGGGGGTGGAATAATATACAGAAAGTATTAAAGTTAGAAACCCTTATGTCCATTAATGAATTTAAAACTATTGTAAGGAAGGTTGTGATGGAGACATGTTCTTGTTTTTCTTGAGAGTTTAATGGTGTTTTTAACATTTTGTATTTTTTTTTTCTTTTTTTTTCTTTTCCCTTGAAAATGTAACTTTTTATGTATGTGTTGTAATTTGGCTGCTATCTTGGCCAGGTCTCTCTTGTAAAAGAGATTTTGAATCTCAATGAGACTACCTGGTTAAATAAAGGATTAATAATAATACAAATTGGACAACTATAGTAAAGGTGCTGGATTTTCCTCTTAATGTTGGGAACCACTGATGTCATTGACTGACCTGTGCCCAGTCGAACCAGTGGATTGGTCTGTAGAAGGGAGGAGATCAAGTGCTGGGAGTCGAGAGGGAGAGCCTCGTCCCCTTCTGGCCACACTATGTCATCTAGAGAGAGAGAGAGAGAGAGAGAGAGAGAGAGAGAGAGAGAGAGAGAGAGATTTTGGTAAAGAGGTGAGGAAGATGTGTCCAATAAAACTCGTCTAATTGGAACCTTTAATATTTTGATTGCTCACCTGTAATGACCTGGCCGAACAGCTCCTCTGTCGTGTCTCCAAAGAAAGGCACACAGCCCACCAGGAACTCATACAAGATGATGCCCATAGCCCACCAGTCCACCGGCTTCCCATAACCCTGACGAAGAATAACCTCCGGGGCGATGTACTCTGGAGTTCCACACACCTGAAGGAAAAACAGCAACACTTGATTTCTTTGTCCTTTGAATAACATGCAACCCTCTCCAGAGTTTGTTATTGTCTACCTGTATGGTTGCACATGTGTATGGGATGAGTAAAAAGCAACATGCACGCTTTATCTAGCAACACACGCTTTATCTGTGGTGGCTCACCTGGTGCGCCCCATATACCAAGGCTCAGTCCTTACCGCAGCAGCCCAGGGTTCGAATCCGACCTGTAGCCCTTTGCTGCATGTCTTCCCCCTCTCTCTCTCCCCACTTTCCTGTCTGCAACTGTCCTATCCATTAAAAGGCCAAAAATCTTATATATAAAAATCCTAATCCTGTAAGAGAAGGTCTGCCAACTTTCAGGCTGTTTTATTATTTAATTTTATTAGATAGTGATAGCAGATAGACAGGAAAGAGGGAGATTGGGGGGTTGACACGCAGCAAAGGACCACAGGCCAGATTTTTGACATAAATCAAACTCAAACGCCATTTTCTAATGTTTCTATGTATCTTTCAACAAACATGCAAAATACAACAGTGGCCTTTTAATACAATTTGAAACCACTGCAAGCATGTAAATGCACGTGTGTGGGACATATTTCTCTTTGGTAAAGCACTTTAGAGATGCCAAGACAAGATGAAAGCCCCAGTGAAGGTTTTTTATGTGCAAATGAGTATGCACTGAATGCTAACAGATTTCTGGCCGCCACAAAGCATACAAAAGAAATAATGATGCTCAGATTCAAAAGCATGGACACCGAAGGACAGGGTTGAGAAAATAAACCCCCACCTAAGATAGAAATGATTATAACAACTGAGGAAAAACCGGGCTATTGTTCTGCCAACTGTTCTTTCATGCGTTAAGATATGCCTGGCACACAATGCCGCAGAATATCTTTGCATAGAGATGAAGACATCAAAGGATGTTTAATATCGCACTTTACTTGGATCATTCTGCACTGCAATACAGATAAAAAGACACAAGTTGCAGTTACGCTCCATATGTCATTATTTCAATCATTTGGATTTAATTTGAATTTACTCAACACAATAAATTACTCAACACAATAAATTAAAAGCAATTACGACTCTTTTTTTTGTAATTATGCCGGAAGCAAAGCAGAAAGTGACCAGACAAAGTACAATATAAGAGCACCAGTGTGCGTCCTGAGGCGGGGGGGTGTCTTGCTCAAGAGCACCTTGGCAGTGCCCAGGAGGTGAACTGGCACCTCTCCAGCTACCAGTCCACACTCTGTACTTTGGTCCGAACAGGGACCCAGCTCCCTATTGACTGAGCTACTACCACCCCCAAATTTGAGTATACGGCTACATTTGTGTGTTGCCTTTGTCATACCTGTTTATCCAAGAACTCCCGAGTATCCTTCTCTATGTGTCCTTCGTACAAGTTGGTGGTCAGACTCATCAGACCCATCTTTGAGAGGCCAAAGTCTGTGAGCTTGATGTGGCCCATCGAGGTAATCAGAAGGCTGAGAACAGAAACAGCAGAGGTAAGTTCAAAGCCATACAAGCTTTATTTATCCTCTTTTGAAACAGCAGTGAAATGGCAAAGGTCTGGTGAAGTATAGTGAAGTTTGCATCAGCTCTTTGCAACAGTTTGATGAAAACTAACTCTTACTTGTCAGGTTTGAGGTCTCGATGTACAATGCCATAGTTGTGTAAGTACTCCAGTGCAAGGACCGTCTCTGCAAAGTACATGCGAGCCATTTCCACAGGCAGAGCCCCGATGTTCTTCAGCAGAGTCGCACAGTCTCCACCTGCCGGCAGAATTCAGTTTTTGTTAGTCTCGCTGCTGAGCAATTGTTATGTACAGTATGTCTCCTGGTACCTCGTGTCCAAGATCATTTTAGTTTAGTGGTTTACACATTCAATAGTATTTAGAATTATATAATTTCAGAACAAATATAAAAAATAATATTAGAAGTTACATGCGTTGTTTACTTGATCTACAGAACCAAAGGTGGGAACCAGTGACTGTTAAAAACGTCCAAAGGTGTGAACGTGGCGTCAGACTCCAGAGTCCCTTCATATTGTGTTAACCCTCGTTTGGTATTCGGGTCAAATTGACCCATTTAAAAACATCGCTTTATCCATTTCCCTTTTGTGTGGTCTAACCCTTAACAGATAAACATCATTTAAACCTTTTCATCATGAAGTCTTTTCAGCCGGCTGAATGATTCACCTTGTCATTTTCTTTCTTGTTTTCCACCTGGAGCCCCTCCGGATTTAATCACTTGGTTAAAGGAAGTCTTTTGTCTCGTTATTAACCCTCGTTTGGTATTCGGGTCAAATTGACCCATTTCAAATTTTTACAAGAATAAAAAAGGTCCAAGTTAAATTTTTTCTACCTGAAAATCAGCGGCCTTACCTTATTTCCTGTGATAAACATGTATTCCTGACTCAGAACATTATTCTGGATATGACACTTATGTTGTTTCCATAGTGGATTTTTAACATAAATTATAACCTTATGACACAAAACGAACCCCACTTCCATGTTTAATTGTGTTCTAATAGAGACCGATGCATTCCCTAAACATAGATGTTATCTCAGCTGTTGGAAATTGAGATAAAGACAATATTTGTTAAGCCTCGTGTTGTCTTCCCGTCAAAATGGAAAATCAACACTTTTGTTGACGCTTGCTATCGATGTTTTTAACTTTTTCTTACATTTTTGTCAATTTTTTCAATGTTTGTTATTTTTTTTGACGTTTTCAACACTACGTAACACTAACTTATTAACTTTAGTTTTACAGTTATTTTTGGACTTTTTGGTGAATAAACCTCATTTATAGGAAATTATCCCTAATGTTTGAGTTAGAAAAGCAGAAATTAGGAATTATTGAGACTAAAATTAAAGGAATGGATGTTGATGATAATCACAGACTGGAATATGTCAACTTTTACTCAATACTATTTCAAAAACACTTCCATTTGTTTTACAATGCTATAAAATTGAATAAGACGCCCCAAAATTAATGAAAGTAGAGATTTGTACTTGCCAAAGAGCGTTGGGTGGAATCAATCATGTTATTTTGGGGAATTAAAAAGAACATTGTTATTGTCAATTTGACCCGAGAACAACATGAGGACAACATGAGGGTTAATCTGTTATGAAGTAACATTTTATTTCCGAATTGTTTTTAAATCCCCAAATAAGTCCCGGGTCAGTTTGACCCGAGGGACAGGAGAGGGTCCCGGAGGTGAAGACAACACCAGGGTTAAGATGAAAATGAAAGATCGTCTTCAGTTCAATCATGTATTGAACCCATTTAAAAAGACACATGCACAGATAAGAGATTCATTTTAGAAATGTTTTTATTTTTTAATAATTGAAATGTGGCAGTGAAACCAGATCACCTGGAGTTCACCAACACTATGGTAACCGGATCACCCGGTTTTGGGGGGGGGGGGGGGGTCGAGATGAAGTTTTCTTGATTCTCTTCTCCATCTCCTCTTTTTCCTTCTTCTGCCTTTTCAATTCTTCCTTCTCTTGCTTCCTCCTTTTTTATTGTGATCTTCTCCTTTTCAGTCTTCTGAGCCAGGTCCTGCAGGTTGAGGAGATGGACCTGAAGTTCCACGTTCTGAGATTTAGGGTGTTGATGGTGTTCTCAATTTGGTTCTCTTTGGTCACGCACTCCTCCATCCTTTTGCTCAACTTCTCAAATTCCAGGAGGCAGTGGCCTTGCATCTGAAGAACAGTGACTTTCTCTTTTAAGAGCTTGATTTCTGTGTCCATTTGGCTCTCTTTGATGAGCCACTCCTTTTCTCTGCTCTCCCTTTCCATCTCATACCGTTTCTCTAAGCTCTCTTTTGCAGCGAGCTCTTGTGCCATTTTGTCTTCCAGAGCGGTGAGTTTAGTTTCTAACTCAGCCTCTCTCTGGATCATCAGCCTTTGGTTGTCCACGTGCTTGGCTTTGTTCTCCAAATTCTCTCTTTCTAAAGCCATCTTTTCCTCTGTTATTTTCTTGATGAGGGCGTCTTTTTCTTGGACGACATGGCTCAATTGATCATTGTCCTCAGCCAGGGATTGAAGCGTTGCATCCTTGTTCTTCTTCTCCTCTCTGGTTCTCTCCTGCTCCTGTTTACAGAGCCCGACGACCCGGTTCAAGTGAAATCTGTCAGAAAGTAAGGTGTTCTTCTCCGCCTTTAAGTTTTCCCTGTGAAAGAGGATCGCTTTGGTTCTCTCCTGCTCCTGTTTCCAGAGCCCGACAACCCGGTTCAAGTGAAATTTGGCAGAAAATGAGATGTTCTTCTCCGCCTTTAAGCTTTCCTTGAGAAGGAGGATCTCGTTGTTTTTCTCCTGCTCCTTGATCTTGCTGTCCTTTTGAACATTTTTCCTGATGGCTCTCTCGGCACGTAGCGCCGTCAGGATTTTACGTTTCTCTTCTTCCAGACCAGCGTTTTGGGAGACCAGCTGGTTGATCTGTTCTTGCATTTCCACTGGGTCCTTTGTCAGGTCCTGGAGCCGTGTGCTGGCAGTCGGGCAGACCGCTGTTTCTGGAGTTGTTGCCATGATTGTTGAAGTACTTCTTGCGATAGACAGAAGAGATGTGTCGTGACTGAGTTCAGACTGTTAACTGCCTGTAAGCACCCAGGGTTGTATTTATAATAAAAGAAAGTTCCAGAATGTGATGTCACTGTGATGTCATTCAGTTCCAGAATGTTTTTCACTGTGATGTCATTCTGCATGACACGTTCCAGCCTTTGATGATTATCAAGTCAATTCAAGGAGCTTTATTGGCATGGACGTTTCAATAACAATCATGCCAAAGCATCAGGAAAAACACAATAAACAGTTATATGTACAGTACATTAACACAATATTAGGACGGGTTCCTCTCATTTTCTAAATCTATTTGTATGGTTTATTAAGCAATATGACACAAAAGGTATATTCTAATAAAAATGTAAAGACAGTAACATTTTACATTAGCCATGAATATGTACAGATATTTAAAACTGGGATCTAATACTATTTCAAAAGCACTTCAACCTTGCAATTGGTAGGCAACCACTCTACCACTGAGCCACAGCCGCTCTTAGAACAGAAAATTACATGGCACATAACACGGGACAGAAGCGTCGGAGATGGACACGTAGGTCAAAAGTTGCAAAGAAACTCCCGCACACACTCTCTAACCTTGCAAAGATAAATTGAATAGTGTGTGTTTCGGTACTAGATTCTGCCGGATGAAGATTCAGTAGGCCTGTAACCATTATAACATAATTTCTTTGTTTAACGTCAATGAACTGCTAATGTTAGCTAAGGTCCCTCCACCTAGTCCTGGGTCTCTCCCGAGGCCTCCTCCCAGCTTGAGGTCCCTCCACCTAGTCCTGGGTCTCTCCCGAGGCCTCCTCCCAGCTTGAGGTCCCTCTACCTAGTCTTGGGTCTTCCCCGAGACCTCCTCCCAGCTAGACGTCTCTCCACCAAGTCCTGGGTCTTCCCCGAGGCCTCCTCCCAGCTGGACGTCCCTCCACCTAGTCCTGGGTCTTCCCCGAGGCCTCCTCCCAGCTTGACGTCCCTCCACCTAGTCCTGGGTCTTCCCCGAGGCCTCCTCCCAGCTTGACGTCCCTCCACCTAGTCCTGGGTCTTCCCCGAGGCCTCCTCCCAGCTTGAGGTCCCTCTACCTAGTCTTGGGTCTTCCCCGAGACCTCCTCCCAGCTAGACGTCTCTCCACCAAGTCCTGGGTCTTCCCCGAGGCCTCCTCCCAGCTGGACGTCCCTCCACCTAGTCCTGGGTCTTCCCCGAGGCCTCCTCCCAGCTGGACGTCCCTCCACCTAGTCCTGGGTCTTCCCCGAGGCCTCCTCCCAGCTTGACGTCCCTCCACCTAGTCCTGGGTCTTCCCCGAGGCCTCCTCCCAGCTTGACGTCCCTCCACCTAGTCCTGGGTCTTCCCAGAGGCCTCCTCCCAGCATGACGTCCCTCCACCTAGTCCTGGGTCTTCCCCGAGGCCTCCTCCCAGCTTGACGTCCCTCCACCTAGTCCTGGGTCTTCCCCGAGGCCTCCTCCCAGCTGGACGTCCCTCCACCTAGTCCTGGGTCTTCCCCGAGGCCTCCTCCCAGCTTGACGTCCCTCCACCTAGTCCTGGGTCTTCCCCGAGGCCTCCTCCTTGCTGGACGTCCCTCCACCTAGTCCTGGGTCTTCCCCGAGGCCTCCTCCCAGCTGGACGTGCCTGGACCACCTCCCTAGGGACCCCCCCCAGGAGGCATCCTTACCAGATGCCCGAACCACCTCAACTGGCTGCTTTGGACGTGAAGGAGCAGCGGCTCTACTCCGAGCTCCTCTCGGAGGACTGAGCTTCTCACCCCGTCTCTAAGGGAGACGCCAGACCCCCTCCTGAGGAAACCCATTTTGTTTGTTTGTACCCTGTAATTAAGTTTCATTAAACTATCTTAATCCTTGTGTTCTGGTAAACTTAAGTCCGATTAAAGAAGGCACAGGGAATTTATTAATAGGAGTCAGATTTGACAGGGTTAGGGCCTCATTTGGACAAAATTCCACTACAATAGAATAACTAGTAGATCAGTCAACACACACACACACACACTCACACACACACACTCACACAATCACACACACCCTTACCTTCTACGTACTCCATGACCATGCAGAGGTGCCGACGGGTTTCGAAGGAACAGAACATGGAGACGACAAAGGGATTCTCCGCGAAGGTGAGGATGTCTCTTTCCACGAAGGCCTGCTGGATCTGGTTCCTCAGGATCAGGTTCTGCTTATTGATCTTCTTCATGGCGAACCGCTGCCGTGTCTCCAGATGACGCACCAGGTACACGGCGCTGGTACACGCACACACACACGCACACGCACACACACACGCACACACACACACACACGTTAGTTTTACTTTGTTTAACCATTCTGTTGTCTTCCTGTCAACCATGAACTTGTCCTTCTGGGACACTTTTTCATACGTTTTTGTCACTTTTTCCAAGCTTTTTTATATTCATGGTCAATAAGCTTAATTGATATGACATTATACCTAATGTTTGAGGTCAAAAAAGGAGATTTATGAATTATTTATTATTTATTAATATGAGTGGATCACAGACTTTATTGGTATTATATAATGTTTTTAAACCATTTCAAAGCTTAAATGAAAGTAATCAATTGTTTTACCTGCGAAGAACGTTGTATGGGTTCCATACAACATACATTCATGTTATTTTTAAGCATTATGATTGAAAGAAATCCATATTTCTGATACAAAAAACATTGAAAACGGGTCAAATTTGCCCACGGGTCCATGCCTGACTTACAGATGTAATGTACTGACGTCGTAATGCCCTACTCACCCATACGCTCCATTACTGATCAGCTTGATGGTCTGGAAGTCTGCTTCCTCTGGGGGCTTCATTGCTCTAATCTTACCCTGAGGATCAAAGATCACAATGGCGCAATTAAATATAATCCAATATAAAATCAAACCAACCAACCATCCATCGTCATCATGACATGAATAATATCTCAACTTGTTAAGACAGTGTCTTCATTGTAACTTTGGTGATCCACATTCAAATCATCCGATATGCCTACTTAGCTTAAAGGCAGGAATAGTATTAATATTAGTATTACTATTTCCAATATACAGTTGGCCAAAACTTTCTTTCTTAACACCCTGATAGCAATAAATAACTTATGGGCTCTGAAAAAACTGCCCCAACTGCTAAAAACAATCCTAAAGGAAACACTCTAAACACACAATAAACATGCATGAAACATATGAGTGTAACTGTAACTGTGAGTGTTGCCAACAGGGACGTTGTAGAGCGTCCTCTGGTGGACTGACTATGCAACACCATCACTAACAGGGACGTTGTAGAGCGTCCTCTGGTGGACTGACTATGCAACACCATCACTAACAGGGACGTTGTAGAGCGTCCTCTGATGGACAGACTATGCAACGCCATCACTAACAGGGACGTTGTAGAGCGTCCTCTGGTGGACTGACTATGCAACACCATCACTAACAGGGACGTTGTAGAGCGTCCTCTGGTGGACAGACTATGCAACGCCATCACTAACAGGGACATTGTAGAGCGTCCTCTGGTGGACAGACTATGCAACACCATCACTAACAGGGACGTTGTAGAGCGTCCTCTGGTGGACAGACTATGCAACGCCATCACTAACAGGGACGTTGTAGAGCGTCCTCTGGTGGACAGACTATGCAACGCCGTCACTCATAACATGGTTGACAGTCCGTTTTTATTTTTTAAATATTCATTTATCAGAATCATTTATTTGTCATTTTAAATGATTCTGATAAATGAATATTTAAAAAAATCTCGTGCAATGCGTTCAATAAAATTTTGTGAGGATGCACTGATGAACAAATGACACCATGGAGGGATAATCTGGGGACCTCACCTCTGTCGATTCCTCTGTTTCGGGCGTCAGCGGCCCCTCGCTGTCGTAGCTATCGAGGTGTACCATCTCTGAGGACAGAGATTTAAATCAGCCGTCAGTTCATTTGGTTTTTGGGGTAAGTTAAAATGCGTGTGGGACACAGTTTCTGTCTCGCTCACCTTCAATAGGGTCTCTGGTCAGTCCCAGCTGGCTGATGATGTAACGAGGAATGTCCGTTTTCATCAGGTGACCCTCCTTGGCGTGGTCCTCCGCTGCCTCCAGCAGATGGTAGAACTCCTCTGGATTAAACTCCTGAAGACCATTAGAGCATTAAAGGGTAACTTTGGTATTTTTTAACCCTTTTTATCCCAATGTTTTAGTGTCTAAGTGACAGATCTGAACAACATTCTTTTGAATTCATCCACTAAATTCTGTTGCTCAGATTATTATTCTCAGTGTCCGACAACATTATGGAAAGGATCCCTATAGAGATAGACCTGTTTGTTAAAGAGTAAGATCCTTGTTGTTTAACCCTCGTGTTGTCTTCCCGTCAAAATTGAAAATCAACACTTTTGTTGATGCTTTTTATCGATGTTTTTAACTTTTTCTTATGTTTTTGTCCCTTTTTTTCAACACGTTTGACGCTTTTTTAGAATGCTTGTCATTTTTTTGGGACGTTTTCAACACTACGTA